>PVIA01000046.1:754247-788576 GCA_004024845.1 Tonatia bakeri
TTGTAAATTGTGCTGCTATGAACATTGGGGTGCAAAGGTTCTTTTGGATTGGTGTTTTAGGATTCTTAGGATATAGTCCCAGCAGTGGAATTGCTGGGTCAAAAGGCAGATCCATTTTTAGTTTTCTGAGGAAGTTCCATACTGTTTTCCATAGTGGTTGTACCAGTCTGCAGTCCCACCAACAGTGCACTAGGGTCCCTTTTTCTCCACAACCTCTCCAACACTTGTTTGTTGCTTTGCTTATGATGGTCATTCTGACTGGTGTAAAGTGGTATCTCATTGCGGTTTTAATCTGCATCTCTCTGGCAGCTAGCAATATTGAACATCGTTTCATGTGATTTTGGATCTTCTGTATGTCCTCCTTGGAGAAGTGTGTGTTCAAGTCCTTTGCCCATTTTTTAATTGGGGTGCTTGTCTTCTTAGAATGGAGTCATGTGAGTTCTTTATATATTTTGGAGATTAATCCCTTGTCTGTGGAATCATTGGCAAATATGTTTTCCCATACAGTTGATTCTCTTTTTATTTTGATACTGTTTTCTTTAGCCATGCAGAAGCTTTTTATTTTGATGAGGTACCATTTGTTTATTCTTTCCTTTATGTCTCTTACTCTAGGGGACAGGTCAGTAAAAAGGTTTTTGCATGATATATCTGAGATTTAGTCTTTTTTTTTTTTTAATGTGGCTGCTCTCCCTGAATATTTCTTTCTACCTTCTCTTCCAGCCCACTAATTTGGTTCTGTGCTTCATCCAGCCTGCTTGTCATTCCTTCTAGTGTATTTTTTATTTCATATATTGCATTCTTCATTTCTTCCTGGTTCTTGTTTATAGTTTCTATTTCCTTTTCCTTCTGTTGTAGTTCCCACTCAGTTCCTTGTAGTTGTCTGTGAGTTCCTTGAACATCCTTATAACCATCCTTCTGAATTCTATATCTGATAGTTTGATTGCCTCCATTTTATTTAGCTCTTTTACTGGGCAGTCTTCTATTCTTTTTGATTGTGGGTTGTTTCTTTGTCTCCCCATTTTGGTGACTTTTTGTTTGTTTCTGTGCTTCCCAATGCTCTGTTTAGCCACATGTCTTCATAGGGTGAACATGTGTGGTAGGAGTCCTGTGGGATTCAGTAGTGCTATCTGTTTGATCTCCTTGTCTGGATGCTCTAGGGTTGCCCTTTCTTATGTTTGTGTGGCCTCTCTTATTGTACTCGGCTTTACCTGTCGGTGGCTCCTTTGTTAGTGGGTTCTCCCCTTCAATGGGTTTACTGGTGTTCACAACTCCCACCTTGTCTTGAATGCTTTTCTACAGGTTAACAAAGCAGTATTAGCAGATCATCAAACCTATACTAGCAAAATTGACCCCCTAAAACATTGAGTCTTCTCTACAGCAATTGAACTAAAATTAATGAAGGTGATGAAAGATTGTGGATATTATAAGAAATGACAAAGGGAACATGAGATGACTAAAAGGGGTTTTTTTTTTTGAGTGGTAAGAGGAAGGGGAATTGATGAGTTGGGGTAGAACGGAGGCAAGGAGAGAGAGAAAAATTTACAATGTAAGTAAAATACAAAAGGGCAATGAGAATAATGGGTAAAAAGTGGAAAGAGTTTAATCTGGAGTTTGATGTAAAATTGAAAAGGTACTGGACAAATGGAGAAAACTGCAGAAAAATTACAGCAGGGTTGATAACAATGACATCTGAATGCAGTTTAATAAAGGGGAAATGGGAATAAGAATATTGTAGATAAGCAAAATGTTAATATGAGATGTCTATGATAAAGAAAAATAATTTTGAGAGGATGGGGGAAGCAAACTAACAAGTGCAAGGACTAAAGCCCAGGTTGAGATGGGGGGTGGCGGGAAGGGGAGAGAGAAAACAATGAAATAAAATTCCTCTGTCAATTGATCAGGGGTAGGAGCAAGGCAAAATGGAGTAAGATGGCAGGAGAGTACTCTATGGGATTTAAAGTACAAATGAGTAGTGAACAAATAAAGGTTCCTTTCGTGAAGCACAACAATAACCGTGTTATTATACCCAACTAGTCACTGTTTATAAAAAGTGAAAAAAAAAAAAGACTTATTAGTGGGGAAAAAGAATGTGAGCTGACTTAAGAGAGAAGAGTGCTCATGTGAGGTTAGATGGAGGAGAAATAGTGAGAGTAAGGAATAGAAGCTTGGTGTGGTGTGTGGGAGAAAATAAAGTTAGCCACAATATTAATAAAGCTCAGGAAGGTGGTGAAATGGATTAAGACCACAGAAGGGTCCTGTGTGAGATTTGGAATAACAATAGTATGATAAGAAATATATAATCTGAATAAAAAGAATAAAAATTAAAAGACCAAGAGTGGTGTGTTATTTAGAATATGAGTGAAGTAAAAGAAGAAAAATTAAAATTAAATATGAAATGGAGAATGAAAAAATAAATCAATCAATAAAAACAAACAAACAAAAAAAAACAAATAAATGGAAAGAAGAGAAATTAAAAGAAACATGAAAGTTCCGAAGGAAAGCAAAGTGAAATTTGTCTGAGCTGTTGGTGTTCACCTTTTGACTTCTTTCTGGATCCATCTCTGGTTTTCTCACAGCTCCAGGTCTTATTGTCTTACTCTTGAAAAAAAAAAAAAATAAAAGCCTCTTGATGATTTTAAAGCTGCCAATGTGGTTTTGCAGGTCTTTCTGGATCCTGCAGGCAAAGGGGTTAAAGGGTGCTGGGTTCTGTTTATTTCCTTCCCTGTGGTTCTGCAAGGATGGGGCCTCAGTCTGGGCTATGATGATCATAGATGCCCAATTTCCAGCCCACGTCCTCAAAGCACTGTGCAGCCTGCACTGTTTACTCTGTGCATTTGTGCTAGGCCACCACCATAATCCACCTTGTTTTGCAACCCTTTGATCAGTCCATGAAGTGCACTGATTTGGAGCAAATCATGCCCACCTTTCTCCCTCTTCACTAGCCCAACCGCTGTGCCCATGAGGTCCCTACGCTGCACCTCAGTTCCCCTTTTGAAAATAGTCCCCTTGGATGCTGCTGCTGTTCTTAACCAGCTTTTTACACAGTTCAACTCTCTGTCCCATCCAGTCTATCTGGAACATGGCCAATCATGGCCCATTTCTTCTCCCAGCTCCAGGGATCACTTGGTTCCTTAAATTCTATGGTATTGTCCCAGCTGGCAACTATCATCCCAGCTGCTGGCTGTGTGTCACTTGCCCCTTTTTTATCCCCCCAGTGACTTTATGCATGCAGGTGTCTCCTGGTGCAGGTCTGGGACTCTCCCTCGCTGAGAGGGGAGGGAGCTGCTGCTGTTTTTGACCCTTCTCTCTTCCAATGCTCCCACAGTGCAGTGTTCTCTGGCACAAGGCTTGGAGACCTTCCCGTTGGCATACAAGATCTTACTGTCCGTTTCGAAGCATCTTGTGCACACTTTGGCTTCCAAGCTTCATATCAGCTGGGACTATGTTGGCGGTTCACTCTGTTCTTCAGAAGATCAACTAGGTGTCCCAGTTGGGTACATGAGCAAGTGGGCTCAGCTCCCACCCACGTCACCACCATCTTCCTCCTAAGATGCTTTTTTTTCCCTTAACTTTTTCATGACTACAAAAGCCTTGATAAATTTATATGGGTCAATCTATCTTCATAGATAATGTATTACTGAAATAGGATTTGTCTTATTAAAGAAAGATTTGTGGTCCAAGTAAAACTTACACTATGGTCTCTAGCTTGCCTTGCAAATCAAAAGGTTACTTAACTATTCTTGACTAAAAGTTTGCCCTTTATCATGTAAATTTACTCTAGCTCTGAGAAGAGTTAATCATCCATAAGTACCATTTTTGAAGGTTATGAGCTGAAAATAAACCTAGTTATTTTTCACAAGACAACAAATGGCTTGAGAAATTTCTGACTCTCATTGCATATAAGAAATTATTTTTAGAATCTTGTACTAGGAATAGCTTTGCTTCTCTGAAAGTTGAAATGAGTATTTTTTAAACTCATAGTATTTTTGTGTCTATTTGGTCAACAAGGAGCTAATATCCAAAGTATGGGTCAATTCTAGCGGCCATGTTGGCCTTTAGGTTTTGCACTTTGTTTACTATGACTCCTCCCATCCTACCACACTTTTCCCCTTGTCAATTTGGGCTTTGACATCATAGTTCAGTTTATATTTTTCCTGATGTTGGGTTTCTCATATGTTGTGGAATTAAATGAGGTATTAAAAAAAACTAAATAAGTAAGTATTTATTAAAAAGCCCAAAATAAACACAAAATACGTTCAAAACTGTTTTTACCTATGTTATACTTTTTTTAAAGATTTTATTTATTTTTATTATTTATTTATTTTAGAGAGAGAGAGGAAGGGAGAGTGAAGGAGAGAGGGAGAGAAACATCAATGTGTGGTTGCCTCTCATGTGGCCCCCACTAGGGACCTGGCCCACAACCCAGACATGTGCCCTAGACAGGGAATCAAACCAGCGACCCTTTGGTTCGCAGCCTGCACTCAATTCACTGAGCTACACCAGCCAGGGCACCTATAAGTTATACTTTATCTATATACATCCACTAAGCAAAATTTTAATAATATATTAAGAATTGAAAGGTTTTAGAATAGGTAGCAAACATTTCTTCAGTCCTTAATCACTCTCTGCTAGGAGATTGCTGGTTAGATGTCTGTCAGGAAAAGGATGCAGAGACTTGTGTGACGATATAGATAAAGTCTAAGTTCAGGGTGTTAGTGTTACTGGGAAATTACCGCCAAACACAAAAATTAAAAAAAAAATCATTGACAATGCTTACATTGTTTCTGCTGTGATTATCTTTCCCTATTGGGACACACAGTCATAGGTCCATATATTTCTTACAATATGCCCATATAATAGGGGTGTTGTAAGAAGATAAGTGAGATAAATTATATTCTTCTAGGATTTATACATCTCAATAGTAGATAATTTTATCTTCATGTATTCTGAGCTATTCTTGATTATCCCTTACAGTTGAGTAAGGATGATCTTTCTAAATTTAAATTTAAATTTAAATTATGTAATTTTCTGCTTAAAATGATTTATAGTATATTCTTATATATTGCTTAAAATTCAGACATGTTTGCATAGTATGAAGTCCTCCATTTCTGGGTACTTGCTACCTGAATGGTTTAATTTTCTGAAACTCTCTCAGGCAATCATAAATTATGTGCCATTCCAATACACAACACGTTCTATTTTATTTTAGAAAAGAAATGTCACTTTTGTCTTCCAGAAGTGTCCTTCTTTGCTATATAACCTGGTATACTCATCTGTAGCTCCTAGGGACAGACTTTCTGAATTTCACAGAAAATTTTAATTGTCTGTGCTTTTCTGTTATCATAGTTCTACATGCATGTTGGGTAATGGTTGGTGAAACAAACTTGTATCACTTCACCCCTATATGGTTACAAAAGAGCTTCAGTCTCCTTGCCTTCTATAACTTCTTTGTTCAAGGTTGCTGTAGACATAAATGCATTGCATAAAGTTTTAGCTACCTTGAGTATGGATACAGATAAAACAAATACTCTCTGAATACTTTTAGAAAACACAGCTGATGTGGACCCCGGCTAGGGGGATCTGAGATGTTATGAATGAGATGAGACAAATTCACATAGACTACCGAGTCCTGTGGAGGAAAAGGGATGGCACAGTGGCTACTCTCTCAAGAGGAGAGTGCCTTGGAGCACCTTGGCCACTCTTTTAAGAGGAGAGGGCACCAACCCTTGCCTTGACAAGCTTTTATTGCTTTTCTGGGCACATTACATTGAGGACAGTCCTCATTTACTATGCACAGGTTCACTGCAGGTGATTGCTTTTTACAGATAACCAAGAAAAGAATTTTGCTAATTACTTCAAAGAGAAGGATGTTGCAAACCAAGGGGAAAACTGGTTTAACCAGTTACACTTCATACTTGGCAGGTTTATTTAGCACAGACTTTAGGAAGTTATAGTAAGTGCTTGCTGCCTCAATTTGGGGTGAGGGAGTTTAGCAAAAGTAAGTCTCATAGCAGTCTAGGTACAATGCAGGCCTGATTCCCCATGGGAAAACCTCTCCAGGGGTATGGGTCCTGTGCTCTGGACATTGCTTTCCACTGGCTTTCCCAAGTGGGAGCTGGGCCCACACCACACAGAATGGTGTTCTATAGACAGCCTTGATTAGAGGAGAGTGTTGGGGGAAGAGAAGGAACTCGACAGTGAGAGAATGGGTTAGAACATATCCTCCATGCACATAACATTGTATAACAAGGTAAGGTACATTAAAAATGATCACTATGGCTGTGCCCACAGAAGGAACAGAAAATAAAAAAAAATAAATAAACAAGGAAACTATAAAATCAGTAGAATCAGAATTAGAGAAAATAGCAATGGAGATGAACATTTTAATTTATTTCCTTTCTCTCTCTCTTTTTTTCTTCCTTTGTATAATATGCCTGAAATATATCTCTGTAAACATGCAATGACATGAAAACAACAATAATAAATACCATGGACTGTAACAAGTTTGAATCTAAAAATATTCTTTTTTCTGCATGCAGAAATGATCTTACCCGAGAAAATGCAACAAGTGAGAGACTCAGCTATGACAACTCTTATTACTTTGTATTAAAATTAATAGTTTGCTTCTCCCCGTATATAATTCCTTGGAAGAATGTACCTTGATTATTAACTTTTACATCCTTAGAATCTTATGTAATACTGAAATGTTTCTTTAAATATGTTTTATTGACTATGCTGTTACAGTTGTTCCATTTTCCTCCCTTTATTCCCCTCCGCCCTGTGCACCCCCTCCCACCCACATTCCCACCCTTTAGTTCATGTCCATGGGTCATATATATAAGTTCTTTGGTTTCTCCACTTCCTATACTATTCTTAACCTCCCCTGTCTATCTTCCACCTACCATTCATGCTACTTATTCTCTGTACCTTTCTCCCGTCTCTCACCCTTCCACTCCCTAGCTGATAACCCTCCATGTGATCTCCATTTCTGTGGTTCTGTTCCTGTTCTAGCTGTTTGCTTAGTTTGTTTTTGTTTTTGTTTTAGGTTCAGTTGTTAATAACTGTGAGTTTGTTGTCATTTTACTGTGCATATTTTTATCTTATTTTCTTAGATAAGTCCCTTTAACATTTCATATAATGAGGGCTGGGTAATGATGAACTCTTTTAACTTGACCTTATCTGAGAAGCACTTTATCTGCCCTTGCATTCTAAATGATAGCTTTGCTAGATAGAGTAATCTTGGGTGTAAATCGTTACCTTTCATGACTTCACATACTTTTTTCCAGACCCTTCTTGCCTGCAAGGCTTCTTTTGAGAAATCAGCTGAAAGCCTTATGGGAACTCCTTTGCAGGTAACTGTCTCCTTTTGTCTTGCTGCTTTGAAGATTCTCTGATTATCTTTAATCTTGGGTAATGTAATTACGATGTGCCTTGGTGAGTTCCTCCTTGGAGGAGGATTCCAACTTCTTTGGAATTCTCTGAGCTTCCTGGACTTCCTGGAAGCCTATTTCCTTTGCCAGATTGAGGAAGTTCTCCATTATTTGTTCAAAGAAGTTTTCAACTCTTTGCTCTTCTTCTTCTCCTTCTGGCACCCCTATGATTTGGATGTTGGGACACTTAAAGATGTCCTGGAGTTTCCTAAGCTTTTCCTCGTTTTTTTTTTTTTTTTTTCCCTTTAATTCTTATTTCTTCATTCTGTTCCGGTTAAATGTTTCTTTCTTTCTTCTGGTCCACACCATTGATTTTAGTCCCAGTTTCCTTCCCATCACTGTTGGTTCCCTGTACATTTCTCTTTATTTCACTTAGGATAGCCTTGATTTTTCCTTCTAATTTGCGACCATATTCAACCAATTCTGTGAGCATCCTGATTACCAGTGTTTTGAACTGTGAATCTGATAGGTTGTCTATCTCTTTGTTGCTTAGTTGTATTTTTTCTGGGCTTTGATCTGTTCTTTCATTTGGGCCATTATTTTTTTGTGTCAGTGCACCTGTTACATATAGGGACAGAGCATTAGGTGTTCACTAGGGCAGGGCAATTCACGTCGCTGTGTTGTGATATTGTATGTGTGGGAGGGGTCCAAGAGGGAACAGTGTCACTTGCTCTGCTCTCTGCCAGTTTTCAGTCACTTCTCCTGCTACCCACAAGCAAATTAGGCCCTTCTGGTGCTGATTCCCAGGTGGGTGGGTTTGCATATGTTCTAGGACCCTGTGGGTCTCTCCAAGGAACTCTCCTGTGAGGCTGTAAGTTTCTCCTGATGCCTCAGCCCCCACAGGTGTTTTCAATCAGAGACTTGAGGCTTTATTTTCCTGCATTTAAACCCTGGGTTGCTTGGTCTGTCTTGCTCCCAGTTGTTCCTCCCAGTTTATCTGCATGCAAATGTGGGACCACCCAGTCCACAACCCTCCACCTCGCAGCGTCCGCCAGCCGCTGCTTTGCCCTGAGTCCTCTTTGCCCAGCTGCCCATCTTCACCCTTCCTACTGGTCTGGATTAATGTTTTTTCTTTAACTCCTTGGTCGTTGGACTTTCATACAGTTCAATTTTTTCTCAGTCCAGTTGTTTTTGTTTTTAAATTTGTTATCATCCTTCTTTTGGCTGTGCAAAGAGGTACAGTGTATCTACCTGCACCTCCATCTTGGTTGGAAGTTGTAATATTAAAATGTTGAATAGATGTTTGAGTGACTGAGAGAATAAATACACAAACAAATAATTTAATAAATACATTGGAATTGTAATTATTTCTGCCAGTGGAGGAAGAAATAGTATTTGCTAAAAACTGAAGCACTAGAGAGTATGTATGTGCCTGATAGGTTGTAATGTAGAAGAAATGTGGATCCCATTCAGAAAGGCAGGAATTAGCATAGCAAAGAATAATCACTAAGATGAGATAAGGAACATTGTATTACCAAGAAATTGATACTTCTCCATAAATTCAAATGGCATTTAGAACTGCAACACTTGAAACAAAACTATTATTGAAAACTCATCATGTTATCTGGAAGTAAAAATTCAAATTAGGTATGTGGTGCTAGGTTGATAATTTAGTTGCATTATATTAAGAGAGATGCATGAGTAAAGTGTCTTTCCTTGTCATACACATAAGCTATTTCTACTAACAGCACATGGAAAATAAAAATGTTTTTAGTTATTGACTGCATTAATTTCTCTGTAGAACCTCAGAAAATTTTGGCTTTTGCTAAGTAGATCATCATTTTTCAATGTTTTCTATTGTGTATGTGAATTCAGACCTCTTATTTAAAGTATTAATTTGGATGAATAAAGTGATGGTGCTAAATATGGTACACACTTAAACTTCTTTGATTAAATCCATTTTTTATTAGCACTATATTAACTTTTTTGCAAAAATGGCATCCTTCCCAGTTAGTGCTTTAAAAAAAAATCCATATTCAAGTAATTTCTTCACTACTACACAACTCTAAATTTTACAGGTCCTTTAACCTAATCTCACATACTGAGTATATTTATATGTTAAGTAGGATAATGCTGAGACTGCAGTGGCAACCACAGAAAATGACATGCCAGCCCCTAGGACATGAGTTCAGGAGAGCGTGGGTCTGCACACTTGTTCACCACTCACACATATTGGTAAATGTTGCTTGTTTCTTAAAGATTCTTTAATTAAAACAAAATTACCATTTTACAAAAGTTTTCACAGTAAGTATTCCTTTATGTAAAAAAAAGTCAGAGAAGTGGGTCTCCCAATATCTGGGGTTGAATATTAGAAGTACATCTTTTTGTAATAAATTATGTGATTCTGAAAGTACTTACAATAAAATGAATTACTGTCAAAAATATAAATAAAATAGTTTTCATCCTCAGATGAAATAATGTTTTTAACAATATTGTTTTTCTAAGTTTAATAAAAATAAAGAGTAGTAGAATTTTGCTTCATTATTTATTACAAACTCTTCTTTTGGCTAGAATATGTTTTAAAAGAAAGGCATTAATTTCTATTTTTCTTAAAATATTCACTATCAAATATATAAACATGCATAACAGTAGAGAAACTATTCAATGAATGTACATATAATCATAATTTATTTATAACTTAACATCCGTACTTATTTTGTTACTTTTCCTCTGATATATTTATACATAAAGATATGGCATTTTACCCATAAATATGAACATTTCCTATATTGCCACAATACTATTGACTCAAAAAAGGTAAAAATAGTTCCCTGAAGTCATATACTGTCCTGTCAAAATTCAAATGTTACAAATTGTCCCCCAAATATCTTTTATAGCTGTTTTATTTTAATGTGTTTTATTAAGACCTGTATGCAAACAAAGACACTTTCCTTTTATTATGTCTCTTAAATTCCTTTTAATCTAGAGGAATCCTATAGGGCATTTTAGAATAATACTTATTGAAATATTGTAAGTGGAAATACTTCAGGATGGCACTTCTACCCTAAAGTGCTTTGGGTGGTTGAAGGTTGTAGCAGTGGTGGGTGGATGATCACAGCTCAGACATTCTTGGCATAGAAGCCTTGCTGTGACATGTAGTTAGCTGCCAGCCTCCAGTTGCTGTTCAGTATTCATCTCAATTCTCACTCAGTAGCTTTAGTCTCCCCTAGTTATTCTCAGCCAATTTCTTACATAATTAATTCTGTCTTGGTGACTTTTGGAGGTCCTGATTGATTTAAGAAAAAAGTGGGTAGTACAGGGAATGTAGAAAATTTTCATCGCACTCATCTTGATATTCAATGAGAATTATATATATTCTTACAATATATGCATTCTAAGCAAATATACATATTATTTTACTTTCCATTTTATTATATATAATGCTTTCCATTTTTATTGCCATGGGACACTGGAGTAATGGATTATTCTCAAATGTGAGTTATGACCTCGCCTTGCCAAGGGGTTTTATGTATATTTTCACCCCCACTATTACAAAACACTGATAATCAGTAAATAGTTAGAAATAAAATATTGAATGGCACTTGCCACTATTAAGAGAATGATATAACTAATTGTTGAATTGGGGCTATGTTTATTTTCCTACTGAGCAGTATAATAATACATCTATGAGAATGAAATTATATAAAGTTATTAGTTAAGCTTCAATATTTTTACAGAAAGACAAAATGTGAGAGATTCAAATGAGCTTCTGTTTTCTTATGGGATTCATTTATTCATTTGCTCACTCATTTATTCATTGAGTTTGTATTGAATTCTTGACTGGGAAAGATTTTCAGTTTTTGGTATCTGTCCTAATCCTCAAGTTGTAACATGGAATAAATAGACTTGAAAAATACTCTAATAGAAAAGGGATTTTATTTAAAGTGCTAGATAGAGGAATGAACAAGCATTGGAAACTCAGAAGAAGGGCATGGAAGTTATAACTAAGAGACTGGAAGAAACGTCCATCCTTGCCGTTGAGCTGTGTTCTTGTTTGGATGCCTCCTGACACCCACGGCCCCTGTAAATAGGTGCACCTTGGATTGTGCAGCAACCAATCTAATCAAATACAAATCTAGGATTGAATTATGGTGGATACGTTGTTGAATAGTGTAGTGAACACATATAGCAATTGGCTCCTAAGAAGGCATTATGTTTTTCACAATTATTCTTTGTTACATATTGGCTAAAGTTTCAAAAATAAAAGCAGTACTTAGACAAAAGAAAGTTCTGTTTTTGAAAAGCATTGCATCTTTATATAAAAAGTGACATCAGTTAGACCATCTACAGATTTCCCCAAATTTAATGAACTGTCCTGATGTAATACTAAGGTCAGGCCTGTTCAGTCAGTACACAAGACATGGTTCTCATTTGGTGTTCATTTTTCTACTAGAACCTTAAGCATTTTTGCCTAGGAAACACAACAGCCTGCATAGATTTGGCCTTGTATTTATAAACCAATTAATCAAGGGAGTACATCTTACTCCAGGCAATTAGTTCTGACAATGGAACAGTAAAAGGCTCTAATTAATGACTTTTTCTAATTATTCTTTCCTATGTGGACATTAACTGGTGTTTAGGCATTAATTGTACCATCAACATGATTGCCTATCAGTAAGAAGAACATTTTGCAGTTTAATTATGTATTTCAGGCACTCATATCTTGTGGCTTTCAGAATCACTTTAATGAGACTTTAAGTCTTGAAAAGAACTAAGAAATTCAGAATAACAGGTCTCTTCTGACCTCTTTCTTCCCTATTCATTTTAAATAGTCATCTTCATTCAATCGCCCCTTGTCTCACACCACTCCTGAAAACACATAAAAAAACACCGTGGGATCATAGTACAGAGCTATTAGCCCCATCTGGTGATTTAAATGTATCTCTTTTAATAAACTTAAAAGTTTAAAGTTTAGTCAGACTAGCCACATTTTCAGTGCCCAGTAGCCATATGTGATCAGTGTCTAGCTACTGTATAAGAAATACAGATACAGAACATTTCAATTATCTTAGAAAGTTCTACAAGTCAGCACAACTTATAGAAAAAGCTCGATGAAGGCTGGGTTTTTGTCTATTTTGTTCGCTGATTTATCCCTCGTCAGGCACAGAGTAGGAGCTCAAAAACTATTTGTTGATTGATTAAATGATTACCCCCTTTCCACTTATGTACTCAGTTGCTTTTGAATTGCCCCTAGAGACACAAACTTCAGGAATGCCTAGAGACAATTAAGAAACACTATCTGACAGGGATTAAAATGAGCAATAGAAGCACTCACTTGAGCCCTCCTCTGTAAGATATCAGCAAGAGTATGCTATTTGTGTTTGATAAACAAGTACTTCCAGAAGAAGAAAGCACACATTACTTTACCAGTTATAACATATTCATTAGAAGGAAAGAACACAAAATATTGGCTATGAAAAAAAACAGCAGAGATTTTATTCAATTGAATCAAAGAATAATGACTGTTTTTCCCTTTTTGGAAACATTTGAAATAAATTTGTACAAATTTAAGATGTACATGTTAATTTGATACATTCATTTATTGTTAATGACTGTAATTATAGCAATAATTGTTACCTCTATAATGTTACATAAATATTTTATGTAATACTTATTTTATCACATTTTGGAAACATTCTTGAGAAAACAAACTTCTGAAAAACAAATACTAAATGTACATACAGCAAGTAAATACTAAAATGGAGGAAGCTAGACATATTTGTAATGGCATTTAGTTGATTTTGATTTTCAGAAGACTAAAAAATAAATATAATGTAATGAAGCAAAATAAAAACGAAGTGAATTTCAAATATTGAAGGAAAGATTTATAAAATGATGAATAAGGGTTATCTAAAGAAAGCTAGTAGTTCTCTTATTCCAGTTAGTGTTTGTGAGTGTGATCAGCAATTTTATAATAATATCCTTTAAAGCAAAATAACTGAGAAACAGTATGCTCTCAATCAATCCATCAATACGATCATAAAAATTGTGTAATATTGACAGGTAATAGATTAATATGCAAAACCATATCTAACTTTGACTGGTGTTGCTCAGTTGTTTGAGCATCATTCCACAGAGTTAAAGGTCACTGGTCTGATTCCCGGCCAGGGCACACGTTTGGGTTACAGGTTTGTTCCTGGTCAAGGTACACGTACAAGAGGCAACTGAATGATGTTTCTCTCTCACATTGATGTCTTTCTCCCTCATTTTCTCCCTCCTTTCTTTTCCCTCTAAAAATAAAGAAAATATTTAAAAAAAAATCTAAACACTAACCAGACTAAATTTAAATGTTCTAGAATTCAAAAATAGGGTCCCATAGATACGGTTTAAGGAAATACTTAGCTTTGACTTAATATCAGAGTGCAGTTGCCCAAAGTTTAGAAGCAGGATTTGATACTATTATTATAAAGGGTCTGAGCTTAGAAGACGGCTGCACCAGAAACATCAATTGTCCCTGAGTCCTCTGGTTAGACCACTTCCATTTCTCTCTTTAACTCCATCAAACAGTTATTGAACATATACTTGGTTCCAGACACTGTGCTATGTTCTGGGGACCATTGCACAAGCTGAACTTGACGACCTTTGTCCTCTAGGAGCTTAGAGTCTATCGAGGAAGACAGGTACAACATATTCTTAAGATAAGCAAGGTGATTTGATTGATGGTATGATTAAGATAATGAGAACCCATTGCTTATATAAAATATTTAACAGTGTTTCAGAGTTTACTTAATTACTTCTGAGCACTAACTTTTCATATTGAACAATCTGATTTGTAATGGGGGTCAAGGTGCCATTTATTAAATGTGAGATTGAGAAATTAAGATCAGGTCCCAAATGTATTTATGTGTATATTTTGAGAAGATAATAATAAAAATGTTTGCCTAAATCCACAAAATGGAGTTATATTTGTCAATCAAATATTAAATGTTATAATGAAAAATCATAATTTCCATAGGTTTGCTAATTTTTAATATTAAAAATATTCATGCAGGCTGAGAATTCTTGTTTTAAATAGAAAATGTTAGAAGTTAGGCTTAGCTTTATTGTTTTTTAATTTAATGTGAAATATCTTATGCTACAGTTGGTTTAAGTAAATCTTCACTTTTTAGCATGTTTGGTCAATGCAGCATAACTGAGAAATTCATTTATACTCTAAGAATGTCCCATTGGGCTTTGAGATGAGCAGAAACCTGGAAAGTTTACATTGTACTCCATAATGTTGCCTCTTCTAAGTTTGTCCCAATTAATAAACCCAGCATTTAGCTTTAGGAGCATACTATTGTTCTAACACATTAAGGGTGAGCTACCTACTCTGATTAAATTAAGAAGTGACCTAAACCCTTTCCTAAGTTTGAGTCTAACCATTTAGAAAGAGTAATTTCACTGCTAAAAATTGGCTGATCTAATTATCTTCTGATTTTCACCAATGCCAATGTAGAGAATATCTGGAGGTGCCATTTTATTTCTAGAAGTGAAATAGGTGGACTAGAAAAGTTTAGAATCATAAGGATTGATACTTCATAACAAAAGAAAAACTCTTTGAAAAATTTTTGAATAATTCTAGGAGAAATTTAATTCTCACCTGAATTATACCAATAATTATATGTGATACCTCAATAGTCAAATATAGCAAAATTTTCAGTTTTTTTCTAGAAAATTAGAAAATTTAGACAAAGTTTTTTTGTAATTAAGTTACTCAAATAACATTGAAGAAATTTTGGCCTCTATTATCTTGACTAATTCAAAATATCCATTACTGAGAAAATTCAATGAATAAGAGGAGATTAAATATCTTGATTTCTGTATCATATAGTAGAAATTTGATTTGCATTTTAGAATTGTCTAATATCCAATTAATTACATCAATTTTATACCCTACTTTGTATAGAGTTTTCTGAAAATTCTAGTTCCTATGAATCAAGTATTTTAGAAAAAAGGGGATATTCGTGTATGTTTTCTCACACAGAGCCCACATTTTCCAGATTGCTTCATTCAAACTGCTTGTAAGAAATTTCTAAAGTATTCTAAACCTCTCTGTCTTTATTACCCAAATATATACTATTACATAGCCCAAATCAGGTGGTTTTTAGATCACAGGATGCATTTCAAACTAGTGACTATAGGAAGAAAATTGAATATTAGATGTTTGGGTTAGAGGTGATATTATTTAAATTTCCTTCCCTCTCTTAACTATCCCCAAAGAGTCACAAATGCCTTACCAGAACCATTTTGCTATCTACTTGATAATTATTTGCCTTTGCAATTAAATAATTACTGATTTGTGAGTTTCTTTTCAATAGAGCTTCAACATATATTCATTGTGATGGAGGTATGTTTAATCTCCAGCAGTTCCTTCCAACCCAATACATTGTGAACTCCATTATATAACAATCTTTTGATGTAATCTGCTTCATCTCACTTTACTTCAAATCAGTTCAACAAACTACTTGTTAAATGCCTATTGAGTGCCAACTATTTACATAAATCACAATGGCCTTATAACACCAGCAATTTGCTATTATAAGAAGTCAGAAAACATTCACCAAATGAATATATTTAACTGAGGTCATTAATACAGCAAATATTGTATATAATAAATTGTGTTTATATTAGCTAATGTTAACATCATTATTTTTAACTGTTCAATTTTTTATAATATAGCAGCAACAGTAAATTGGTCAAATGGCTGGACCCACAAGGTCACATTGTCTTGTTTTCCCTCAAAAACTGTGAAACTACTTAAATCAGCTCCTTTTATGCCAGGTAGAGACTCTTTCCAGCAGAAGCCTACAAGTTTGAGTTCCCCTTTTCCTCAAAGTTCCCAAGCATATATGGATAAATGTGCGTGGCCTTCAGTTCTACCTGGGGACAGATAGACTTCAACTCCAACCCTAATTATCTTTTCTTTCAGAGAAGCTAAGTCAAAGTAGAGAGAGGTAGGAATCTGGAGCTGTTTAGGGAGAGAGCAGCTCTGCCCTCATAAGTGAACCTTTGCCTTCATTTGTTTTCATGGTTTTAAAATGCAGCTTCCTTGTGGCTCAACCAGATGAATGCTTAACATTTGGTCCACCAAGTCTTTATGTTGGAGATCAAAGTCCTCATTGCTGACACCATTTATTTCAGCTTTGAAGTCACAACCTCCACAAGCACATTGTAATATAGTTGGAACTATGGAACATGGTGAGTGATATTGTGAAGACATCTCTTCTTTTCCTGGTGCAGAGAAGAGAAAACAACAATAAGAAACTCTTTGGGCAGCTATTTCAAACCTACCTTCCACTTTTTGGAATCTGACCTTCATTGGAAAGTAGCACAGTGAGTGAATTGCCTCTCAGCTTCCTCACCCACAACTTAGACAAGAGAATTCACAACCAGATTATGGGGAGTCTGCTCTTATACCTGAACCAGCCAGAAAAGCCCTCATCTTTCCTTTCCCAGAAAACCATGTTTATTTTCATTCTTTTCATTTTAATTTTCTATTATTTCAGAATTGTTAAGAACTATGAAGATACTGATATTTTATTCAGTGCACAAACTAACAAGCTAGAACATTCTAATTTTATCATTGCTGGAAGAAGACCCTCAACACTTTTTGGTTAAGGATAAAGACTTTCTGTCTCGAAGTGAGCAAGCAACATGTACATCTATATTTTTCTGTCACTTTCCTTCCAAGTTTGACAAAGGTGATAGAAATGACTTAGGTATGTGTATCTTTAATAGCTTGTGTTACAGGGCAGGTGTCCTGAGCTTTGGAAACCTAAATCTTTTATCATGGCCTAAACCTGTCCAGGCTTATTGCTGATTATATTGTATTTTCTCATATCTCTTATTTAGGAAGAAAGGAAAATATTGCCTCTAGTACAGGAAAAATAAATTAATGTACATGAGGAAAAGTCTTATTGTTAGAATATAAAATATTTATAATGGCACCTATAAATTAGGCAACTTTCTATCAGGTAATAGGATCTATATACCTACCTCAATGTTCATTTGTATTAAAATGATGAAAATTTTATGAATCATAGTATAATTGAATAATCTGTCTTTTTGTCATTATTGGTATTATACAGATTATACCATTTATCAAATAATTATACCTGTGGCACAATAACTATTACTACTTAGATTAACAGTTGTCTATGCAATAAATCTAACATAGGTTGTAGAACTGAAAATCAAATATAGCAAAAATTTTATATAAAATAAACAAACAGTGAAAATGAAATTGTCATTGAAATACCAACTTGGTTTCTATGTTCTTATACCATTTTTATGACTAGATTATGTTTTTAATATTTTTAAAAATATTTTATTTATTTACTTTTTAGAGAGAGGAGAAATGAGGAAGAAAGAAGAGAGAGAAACATCAGTGTGCAAGATGCATCGATTGGTTGCCTCTCCCAAGTCCCCACTGCCCTGCAACACAGTGGCCTGACTGGGAATCAAAGCTGTGACCTTCTGGTTCACAGGCTGGCATTCAATCCATTAAGCCACACAAACAAAGGTAAAAATGAAATATTTGTAAAAAAATGTTTTATGTTCTTCCATTGTCCTATTTATATAAAACATTTTTTCTTGCTTAAGACATTTATTTATTCAATAATATGAAACATAAACATAATTTGTTTTAAGGATTTTGCTTGCTTTTGTAACTAGAATTATGACATGTAATTTTGAGGAACACTGAATAAATAGTCCTCCTTGAAAAATATAAAATAAACTCATTCTCAAATTAATCTGAACCAAATGATAATTTTACTAGCAAAAAAAGGTGTATGATACACCCTTTTGGAATAGATTAATGCAATTATATAATTGAAATTTTGAATCATGAGAAAAAAGAAAAAGAAAATCTATTAATGTCTACTTCTACAACTAAATCATTTCAGTGGATTAGTATGTATTTATGTTTTAAGGCAACCTCTAAAAAAGATACCCTGAGAACAGAGATTCAATCCTGATTTTGTGAGGTTAAAATGTATATTCTACTATATGATACAAATTTGATAAGTCCGTATATAATTCAGGAACTGTTCCCCCTAAACATCTGGTTTGAGACAAAGAGATATGGGATGCCATCCCTCCTTGATTGTGGAGGAAATATTTAAACAAGAAAATTGCTTCCAGCAAAGCTGCATTCTAGATTTCCTCGAGACCTAAGGTTTCTCTCTCTTCCACTCTCTCTTTTTCTCTCTCCAGCTCTTTTCTCTACTGACCTCTTCACTGTCATTGTACCAAACAGGTTCTTTCTGTGTTTCATCCCTTGTGTTTCATTTCAGGCATAAGTCCATAAAACAGCAAAAAGAGAAAATATTTTCTCCAGGTTGCCCAGTTAAAATCCCAGGGATATCTGTGATTGCACTGACTTTATTTGTGTGACCACCACTGAATGGGGGTCAGGAAAGTGGAACATGTGGATTGGAAGGGCAGAGCCCAGTATGTTCCTCTGGTGAATGCAAGAGGGAACTGTGCCATTTAAGTCACAGAGTGTGAGAGCTGGGAATATATGATTTCTTGAGGAAAGTATAGGTTCATGGACAAGATGAAATAGAAATGATGCTGCACTTAACAAAAGCTCAAACATTCACTCAAATTTGTTTCTAAGACATAAAGTTTAACATATAAGAAAGTGGAAAATGCTTTATTGATGGGAGAAACTATATGAGAAAATGTAGATACAGCAATTCCTTTGGTACATTTAGGTGACAATGAATATTAAAATCAAACTGAATCTAAGAATTTCTTTATTGGAAACAAGGATTAGAGTTGTAGAAATTAGGTCAAAGTGACTTAAGGAAGTCATGAAAAACTTTATTTTAGTATCATAGGGAAGTTTCTGAACTTTTTTGTGCATGAAAATAAAAACAAAGGTACTAATATCAATTGTGCATGGTAAGGAAAAACTTTTCTTCTACACTCCTAGGTTCCATAGCTGGATCTATGAAATAAACTGACACCAGCAGATTAACCAGAGGAAAAAAATATAGATGTCTACTAAATTTTAATGCTACAGGCGTGGGACATCACAGGGTGAAAAACATCAATAGCAGAAAACAGTGAGATTCAAGAGCTTGTATAGTGTCTCAGTGTGGAAAGGGAAGGGAATGTGAGTGATTTAGGGAAAGGTAGATGATTTTTAGGAAAAATAAATGGGCCCTTAAAAGAATATTGGGAAGTATGATACTTTGTGATGAAGTTGGTCTGGTTGTGATATTGACTTCTAGTTTTCTCTCCTGTGACACGTCAATCTTCTCTGCTTAATAAAATTCCATGGAAGCTGATTTATGACAATTGAGTTTCTTTTGGAAGGTCCTTCTCTAGGCAGATAAAAGAGTTCAGAGAAAGCTTCTTCTTGTATTTGTTGTCTTTTGTGTGCCCAAATAATCAGTACACCAGAGCAGCATACTGTGGGGTGGCATGTTTCTGAATACCTTCAGTTGACAGTAAAAAATAACATATAAGATGTACAAAAAGAAACCTCTGCTTCTCTTACATAGGTATGTAAATGTCTATGTGATTCCAGACCAGGTAGTAATAGGTAAACATTTGACATATCCATGGCTGAGAAAATAATAACTATAAATGTGTTTATTTCTAGTGTTACTATATTTAATAAATTGAAATGGCTTCAAGGCACTACAACTAATATATTGATTGACTTTTCTCCTCCCACTATAATTTTCTCTAGGAAAAGCTCCCATTCTTTTTTTTTAAAGATTTTATTTATTTATTTTTAGAGAGGGAAGGGAGGGAGAAAGAGAGAGAGAGAGAAACATCAATGGGCGGTGGCTGGGGGCCGTGATCTGCAACCCAGGCATGTGCCCTGACTGGGAATCGAATCTGCAATGCTTTGGTTTGCAGCCCGAACTCAATCCACTGAGCTATGCCAGCCAGGGCAAAAAGCTTCCATTCTTAGTTTAAAGTAAGATAGAGTTTCACAAAGTGCTTATGCAATTATAAAATTGTTTTTTCAGGACTTCAAACAATGAAATAGTTCAGTAACATCTGAACTTGGAAGTAAGTAGGAGATAATAGCACGATATCATTCCACAAAACTTTGGGCCAAAAAAAAGTGACCTGTTATAAAATGTTTTAAAAATTATTAAAGTTGTGAGGATGCTAAATGGGTAACACTGTGCAGAGTGAATATTTACATGTATGTATGATGTATATGAGATATATCAGACACATACATATACACACACAAATCTGATGGTGTTAGAAATTCTAAAGATGAGCTTATGAGCTGAAGGTTTAGGGTGATGACTGATGGAAAAACATTGCACTGAAACAGGTGCATCACAATATGATACAGCAGACACCATATACCATACCCCTGTACCTGTTCTTATATTGTGGGTCCCTCAATATAATATAAATTTCAAATTATAAATAAAATATATTAGCAACTAAAACTGCTATTGTCTCTTATTCATTACTGACAGTACTCTGGATCAGCGACAGATTTCTACTTAATTATCATACAATGAATAATAAGTTCTTCAGCCCTTATTATCCCAGACCTACCCCCTCAATGACATGATGAAGCCAGCTGGGAAAATCTCCCACACAGGTGACTAGGCACTTAATTGATGAAAGATAAAAACATTGGATTTTCTCAGTTTATATACATATACACATGCATTTACATATATGCACATAAAATATATACATATATGTACATATATATACATACATATAAACATTTTTCCAAGGACCAGATAAATGCCTGCTCTCTCCAGTTTTTTATACAAGGGTAGACAAAAGTAGGTTTAGAGTTATGAGTATGGGAAACAGAGAGTTTATTCTTATGTTGTCATTTACTGTATATTGCATATATTATTTATTTGTATTACAACTATAAACCTACTTTTGCCCACCACTGTGGCCTAGAGTTATCTTTCAGGTTTGTACTTACTTATTTTGAAGTGTAAATACTTAGGAAGACAACATTCCTGTCTCTTGGCACTTGAGAGCTTAATCTAGGGACATAGTCTGGACTAAAATTAATGGGCTATTTCAGGGATAAGAGAATGCTTGTTTCTTTTCACATCAGATAAATAATGACATTAATGGCACAGAAAGAATAGAATTTTAGGAAAACAAAAACAAAATGTTATATTGCTCTGTTTTATAATTTTCCTTGACCTTAACTGTAGCTTTATATGAAATATATACCTTGTAAATCAGATAATTTGTTAGTCTGCACTTATTTTTGGAGAAAGTCTAAAAGTTTTTTAATGTTTTCTGGATAAGTAAAAAGATTTTGACAATGGTTATCTGCTTACTTTCTTACCTTATAAGCAACCCCTAGACACTAAATTTAAGAGCTAAGGAAAGAAGAAATATGGAGATTCGGTAATGTCATAAAGTAGTACATTTGATTTTATCAGAAAGAAGAAAATAGTTTAATAAACTCTATTGTATTAATATTTACAATCAAATTAAAAATAACTTGAATACATTACTTTTTGGGAGGGAAATTTGTTGTAACAATTTGGTTTCTGATATCATTTTCCCAGCTGTTACATGAAAGAATCTAAAATCCCATCTCAATGTCTAGATTTTGGCCTTTAATGCTCTAATGCTATTCTGTAGAAGAACCAGTATCTTAGTGGGATGACTGATTCAATATTTGAGATAGAAATACTGAAAGTGAGCCTTGCCAGGAAAAAAAAAAAGTTTTTGTGAGCACTGGAGGTGGTATTAAGTGGAATCAAAAAGATATTTCAACTTACAGGGAAGAAAACTAGAGGACAAGAGGAACAAATTGAACATTAAAACAAAATAACACTCACTTTTGAGTTAGGTATAGTTAGTCTTGGCATGAAAATGTTTTCTCTGACAACTACTAGGGCAGCCTGGATAAGGTCCCAAAATTCTATATTTAAAGTGTCTAAGAGTAACAGAAGTCATGAATGGGCTAAAATAGACAGAAACTCTGGAGAAAGGAAAATTGTTCATATGTCAGCTGACAAGTGGCAGGCACTGCTTTTACCTGTAAACATTTGCTGGTTCTGAGCAGAGGTTGCAGGTATGACCTTGAACTGGGCCAGAGTTGCCTGCTGGGTCAAGAGCTAAGTCACCTAAAGTTTTAGTGGTAATATAGATCACTAAAGTGACAAAATCTGAGACTTGAGGGCCTTGAATGTATGGCCAGTTTCTGTACCAAACATTTTCTGAACCTGACAAGGTGAGTGAAATGATTTAATGTCTCAGGGTGATTAGGAACAAAAAGCCCACCCCCTGGAGGAAGGAACATGAGAACAAGAGAAGCTAGATAATACAGCATTAAAGGAAGAGGTGAGTTGACACTACAGATTTAGGGCACTTTTCTCCTGTTTGTGCTTGTTTTTAGGCTACTTAGGGTCCAAGAGCTGAGGAAAGATTCTGGTAAAAAAAAAAACAAAAACAAAAACAAAACAAAAAACAAAGCTGAGGGACAGAGAACAAAAAAAAGGCATGTTGGTTCTTATATGGGGCTAAAGTGGAATAACAGAGACTTCAAATACATATCTATTCTTTTCTTCAAGCCATTTACCAAATTTTGAAGCAGCATGGAACAAAATATTAAAGAGCTGATCTAAAATTCTCCAAAGGGCAAGACTGAATAGTGTACACTTTTGTGGTGATTAGGTGATAAAGACCCATAAGATCTTAATTCAGACTTGCAAGGTAATTACTTTATAAGGTACATAATAGTTTAACTACTATGCTGTACACTTGAAACTATTATAATGTTATATGTCGACTGTAACTAAATATTTGAAAAAAACTTCCAAAGAAGATAATCCCTTGGGAACATAGTATGCCAGAAATTGATGGGTCTTACCAATACAGAGCCTTGCCCTAACTCATCAGTAAATCTAAAGAGGGACATTTCATAATGATAAAGAGTTCAATTAAAAAGGAAGATATCAGGATACTAAATATATGTACATTATGAAACTATTATGTCATCTACAAAGATTTGCAAAATTATAATGATATGAAATGGTCTCCAGTGGATTATTCTAGGGTCTAAAATATTTAAGCAGAAAATAGTATTCAATTAGAATTAAATGTCATGTATTTTCCTAATGCCTCAGAGTATTCTGAATTTTCAGCCAGTTTTTGGTTTTGCAGCCAAGATGGTGGTAATCCTAAAGGCCAATTTAGAAGGTGATACTGAGAAAACAAGGATGTAATATACCATGACTTTTATAAAATTACATGTAAACAAAGGTACTAAGTGACTTGGGAAGTTAAGAAGTAAGCATTTATTGATACTACTGAGCAACATCAATACATTGTTCTGAGAGAAGAATCAGAGAGTTTGAAGAAGGGAAAAGGGGCATTTTAGGTATGTTGTCATGTGATGTGCTCTTTCTGACAAAGGGTAGTTGGACTGGAACTGGGAATATGTGAACTTCATGGAACCAGCGAGAAAGCCAGAATTGAGAAATTTAAACCAGGTTTGGGAGCAAAATATGGAAGGGGGTGTTAGAGGATTGAATCCAGAAAATAGAGGGAAAGGAAGAGGTAGTCATGATTCTTGAGTTAAGACAAAACATTTTCATTGAAACTTAATAACCAGTTATTTTAGGTAAAAATAAGGAATTAGTTTAAGAACAAGGTGATCAGTAAGTGTTATAGCTACAGAGGGGTCTTGCTCAGGTGACTTTTCACTAAAGAAAGGGACATACATAGCTATTCTTAACAGAGTTTGATTTGACATCAGTGCTGAAAGACCTGAAGTTTCATTATGGCTCTATTCAAAACAGTGTTTTCTGGAAGACAGGTGACAAGCCGTTCAATTCAGTTTGCCAGTGTCTGATTACAGTCAAAGTCCAGTGGCTCCAATGGTTCCGTGGTCCATTTGGGAGAATATATATCAGTTTCTGAATATATAATTAGGATTGACATATCAACACACATACAATAAATATGCCATTGTATATGTACATATATATAGAGAGAGATATGCACACATGTTATTGTTATTTTACAGGAAAAGACTAAGGCACAGAGAAGCTACATAATTTTACACACCTTATTAGTGGCAGAGCTGAGTTCTGAATGCAGGCTGTCAGCTTGGAAGTCTGAGTAGTCACCTTTATGAAGCTACCAATTCTGAAAGTATAATAGAGTATCTGCTTTTAGGTTTACCAAATTGAGGAGTAAGCCTTGAACTTAAACCAGAAACACCCATTTCATCTCAGTTGTAATGTGTATTATGTAGTAAAATAAATAAATAATATCACAAAGTAAATCATTCTGCTTTACAAAATAGCAGCGATTTTTTTTTTTCATTATTCAACACATCGTGTGATCCTGGCAAGTTTATTGTGCTGCAATTTGAGTGCCAACCTCTTCTTGAAGAAAATTGGCTTTTGCAAAATAGAAAGTTTTAAAGCAGTCACATTGCAAACCCCTCCAGCAAAAAGGAATAAAATGCTATTACATTTCATTTGTAATTTCTCTTTGGATCTGTTCTGCTGGAAAAGATAAAATTGAGCCCAATAGTTTTCACCACATTGGAGGTCACAGAAAATAATCTTTTTTCTTATGGGCAATGCTCCACAGAGACAGCACCCAATGACATCCAATTAAATGGCTGGAAAGACAGAGTTAAGTTTGCATGGCCACCCTTGTATTTGCCACATTGCACCCCTGATGAAGAGAAACCACTTTATGACTCTTCCAACATTATACTCAGAAATGAAGTAAGGAATCATCAGTTGGCATGATCCTTTCTGGTTTTCCAAGGCAAAAAACATGTTTTAATTGAAGCCATGGAAGGGAGAAAAGCCTTTCTTCAAGACATCTGTGGGACGGGGGAATGGAGGTCATTCTTTTTGCTCCCTTGATCTCCCACTTAAAGTTGAACAAAAAATTCATTTTGCTCTTGGTTTATTACAGTATTTGTTAGATTTTGAATGATATACATGAATTACCTAATTTTATTTATATTATTCAATTTTATCCCAACAGTCTCCAATCGTTAAAGAGAAAATAATGATGTTTCTAAAATCATTGTGTAGAAATTGTTAAAATTGATTCATTCATTTATTTAATAAAAATTAATTAAGCTATGACAATATGTTAAATATTACATTCAGAATTAAAGATGAAAAATGAATTATAAATAATAACAGCCCTAATAAACATCCAGGCCAGTAGGGAAGGCAAACCCTAAACAAATACATTAAAAGAATGTTTAGGAAATGATTTAATAAGATTGTGTACAAGGATCAAAGGCAGTACAGAGGAAGGAATGATTAACTATCTCTCTTTATACTCTTTCTATCCTCATCAGACTTTTGTAACTTTATTAATAAGTTGCATAGAATATACCAACACTTGTACTAAGTATACTATATCAATTATCTATTTAATCCTCATGACAAACTCTGGAGATAAATTCTATCATAATTTCCATTTAAAAAACAAGGAAGACATAGAAGGGTTACTAGTTAGATAACTAGCCAGATTCACAAAGCTAGTCACTGATACAAGCAGGACCTGGACTTGTCAATTTCAAAACAATAAATGGATAATATCTGATGTTATGACTATGAGTCAGTGTCAGAGCACATTCAGATGTTGCATGGTAAACTTTTTAAAAATATTATATGTATTTATATTTATTTATTTTTAGAGAAAGGAAAGGGAAGAAGAAAGAGAGGGAGAGAAATATCAATGTGTGATTGCCTCTCTTGTGTCCCCTACCGGGGACCTGGCCCACAACCCAAGCATGAGCCCTGATAAAGAATCAAACCAGTGACCCTTTGGTTCACAGCCTGTGCTCAATCCACTGAACTACACTGGCCTGGGCCGTGGTAACCTTTTTGAAAAAATTATTTAACATAACTGATTTCTATCTCTTGTGGATTACTTCTATATCTACATCCATGTACTCAATTTCCTTTCTGATTTGTGAACCCAATTACTTGAACATCATAGTACTTCAGTTAGAGAGGAGTATATATATATAAAAGAAATGTGAGGAAAGAATGAAAAGGTAGCTACTAACTAAGCAGAAAAGGGCCAGTTTGTAAAGTACCTTAAATATCAGGGTAAGACCAGGAGCCATTGGGAAATTTGATTGAAACTATTCACTTGCTCGTATTTCTCAAGACATGGTTGTAGAATAAATGTTATTAGTTTTTTCTTGAACTATGTAACTTGCTTTCTACTTTAATTTCTTGCATTTAATTTTAATCCCCCAGTGTTAAAATTCTGCTCTGATTGTGCGTTCTACTCACAAAGCAGCAATGTCTCCGCATAGCCCAAAGAATAAAGTCCATGTAGCTTATCCAGGAATTCACGGACCTCAACCTAAAATCTTAAAAGCACTTGTCCTACACCTTTGAGATTTTATAGTTGCTGGAATAGCCTTCCATGTGCATGTATACTTTAGTCAGTCTGCTTTCTGGTATGACCTGCATTTTTTAAATTTTGGTATTTCTTAGACTTCCATGGTCTCTATCCACATACTTCTATAGGATATATTTCCTCATCTTATAGTGCCTACTTCAAATTGTACTTTTTTATTCTTGTTCTCATCTTCAATGAAAATTAATTCTCTAATGCATCTTTTCTGATCTTGTTGTGAATGAATTGTTCTATCTAAAAATTAGTTTGCAAAATATTGGGTTACATGAACTATAATAGTGTTTTTTTTTACAAATCTTTTAGAGGCTTTTATATAATAATGTAAATGTCTCTTGAAATATATACCACCTAATAGTTTTCAAAATTTTTTAACTAAAACACTGATATGGGTGTGTGTAAACCTATTCACATCTCCTAGGATTATTCATTCACAGAATACTTTTTGGGAGGAATATCATAATTTAGCATGGCATTTATTACATTTATTATTTTCAATTATGTAATACTTATTCATTAATATGTATTTCTTCCTTTACTGGATTTTCAATATTTGTGGGAAAAAAGCTTATCTTCCTTATAATTGTTCACCTCTAAGAGCTTGGTAAAGTTTTATAACATGTGGTATGTTTTGTAAAAGGATAGTTGAATTGAATAAAAATTTCCCCATATTCTTACGGTTTTTAAGAAGGTTATCCTTTACTAATTAATACCCTATGTTAAACACTTTTGCATCTGTATCGTAGATCAAAATATTTCTTATGTAAAAGGTTTAATTTTATATTTTACTACCATTTTACATAAAAATAAATAACTAATAGAATATTTTCTTTGTACCCTAAAATTATTTAGCAACAAGAGGATATTACCTATCTAAAATGTCAAATAATCTGGGATGATTAGATAGTTCTTTAAAGTATCTTTATTTCCTTATAATCTCCAACAATATTCTATAGTTCAGTCATTAAGAACATTTTCTCATTCACACAATAATGAAATATTTTTGTGTAAATATTAAAAACTTAATGAGGATTATTTTATCTATAAAGTAACAGTGAAGTAGATTTAAGATACTTGGGCAAATTAACTGAATTGAAACAGACCTCAACAATTTTTTTTGTCAGATTTCTAGTTTGTAACATTGCCTGTCCTCTAAAAATGTGGTTCTCAACTGAGGGTTCTTTGACCTTGGAGGCATTTGGCAATGTGTGAAGACACTTTTGTTTATTTCAGCTGGGGGAGATATACTATTATAACTAATGGTAAAGTCCAGGGATGTGTTAAATGTCCTAAAATACACAGGATAACCCCTCCTTCCAATAAAGAATTATCCAGCCCATAGTTTCAGTGGTTGGGAAAGAAGGCTGTGATTCATCACAATTATCTTAAATATTTGCATGTATTAAAATATGTTTTGAGTTATTTTGCAAATGTTTATTATTCTTCATCATTCAGACATATTTTGACAGGTGATACTCAATTTCTGGATCATACACATGTGAATATAATAAAAATTTATTAATAGCAGTCAAAGGCAATTTACCAAAAGAATATTGAAATACAAGTTTCAGGGGTCCTCATTAAAAGCCAGTTCCATGTGAGGAATTGGTAGAGATTTGGTATTATTATTATGATTAGTAACAATTACAGTATTGCAACAATATGATGACTTAGCAGCAGTCATTTAAGACCAATATCACATTCCACTCTGATTTTCCCTCTGTCGTGCTTACTCTTATAGTCATTAGAATCACTATAGTTGTGATCTTTTTGATTTTGTGATTATATATGATTTATTTTATCATTAACTTAAATATCCACTTTTATACTTAATATAGAAGCAGTTGTCAGTACTCTTCCAGTATTCTTTGCCCCTGAACTTGACTCTGGAGCTCAACTAGGGCTCTGCTGATCAGTTCTGGTACATTTTCATGGTTGCCACCTCAAGCCCACTCTTTCCTGAGGACTTCCTCTGGCTGCATGAGTGTTCATAGCTCATTTCACGGGTATAGACACAGAGAAGTCCAGAAATGCCAGAGAATTACTACTACCCCAAGAAACAACCCTCAAACATTGTAGAATAGGAGTGGTATAGACCACAGTTCCCTTCCCCTTCAACATGGAATTCTGGGTTATGATCTAAAATGAATCCCAGAAGACCCACAGCAAAGTTAAGGTCCAAATGGTCAAAATAGTGGCTTTATTAGTTATGAACCTTATTGTCTTTCTCCCTTTTTCATATAATAAACTCACTTCCTCACTGTGCCTAGAGAATCATTTCCCACATAAACAAATTACACTCATTTTACCTTCCTCAAGTGTATTTTTGAAAAAACCCAAACTAATATATAAATAAATTCAAGATGGATAAAAGACTTAAATATAAGTTGTGACACCATAAAAGTCCTACAGGGAAACATAGGCAGTAAAGTGTAAGATATCATACATAGCAATATATTCACCAATATATATATATCTCCTAGGGCAAGGGATATTAAGGGGAGGATAAACAAATAGGACTACATCAAATTAAAATGCTTCTGCACAGCTACAGAAAACATCAGCAAAATGAAAAGGAAACCAATCTTATTGGAAAACTCCAAAATATATAAAGAATTCATATGATGCAATACCAGGAAGACAAACAATTCAATTAAACAATGGGCTAAGGACCTGAACAGACACTTATCCAAGGAGGATATACAGCATGTACATAGACATATGAAAGGATGCTCAGCATCACTAGCCATCAAATAGATGCAAATTAAAACCACAATGAGATACCACTTCATACCAGTCAGAATGGCCATCATAAACAGACCAACAAACAACAGGTGCTGGTGAGGTTGTGGGGAAAAGTGAACCCTGGTACAGTGTTGGTGGGTAAGCAGAATGGTGTAGCCACTCTGGAAAAAAGTGGAATTTCCTCAAAAACTAAATATGGAACTGCCTTTTCACCTGGCAATTCTGCTGGGATTATACTCTAAGAATCTGAAACACTAATTCAAAAGAACCTATGCACCCCAATGTTCCTAGCAGCACAATTTACAATAGCGAAGTGCTGGAAGCAACCTAAGTGCCCTTCAGTAAATGAGTGGGTTGGAAACCTGGTACATTTACACAATGGAATACTATGCAGCAGAAAGAAAAAAGGAGCTACTATCCTTTGTGACAGCATGGATGGAACTGGAGAGCATATGCTAAGTGAAATAAGGTAGAGAAAGACAAATACCATAAATTTTACCTATATGTGGAACCTAATGAACAAAACCAACCAACAAACAAAATAGAACCAGAGACATGGAAATAAAGAACAAACTGATAGTAACCAGATTGGTGGGGTAGTGAGATAATAGGGAAAGAAGGGGAAGGGTCTAGCAAGGAACATGTATAAAGCACCCAGGGTAATGGACAACAGGGTAGGGACTGACTGAGGGAGTGGGGCTGGGAGACAGGGGTAGGGGGCAGGGGTGGGCAAGGCAAGGAGTAGCAATGGGGGAAAAACTGGGACAACTGTAATTGAACAACAGTAAAAAGAGAAAAGAAAAATAGAGAGCAAGACTCCCCCAAGAAAAAAACATAGTAGATGGTTGCAGTAAGAGAAACTTTAGAAGCCTCCAAGGTCTAATATTACATTAGGAATATAAACAGCAGTTACGGAGCTTAAAACAAAAGGATTTCACCATAATATGAAAGGGAAAAATACTCCACAAAATAGCACCAAATCAATTAATAAAAGGTATGACTCTAAAGAAAAAATTCCAAATCCTTAAAATTCAATAATAATGTAATGGGTTCATAAAAGAAAAGATACCTAATTTTGTATTTGCAAATTTATATTGTTTTTCTTTAAAAGGACCTGCTGTATTGTGTAACCTTCAAGCAACCTGGATCCTCCCCTCAAGGTGGCAAACTTATTTTGAAAAAAGAACACCCTTAGCTAATTCTGAAAGCTCCCTAATCAATACAGGCCAGCAGGATAACCAGGGGAACCACTTTTAGATTCCCATAAATTTCTTCACAAAGTGTTGAAACCTTTTCTTGATGTTATGAGATATTATGTCTAAAAAACCCTTTACCTTTATATTAAGAGAAATATTAATATTTAAAAACTCTGCCTCCATCATTGCACAATAACAGAGCATAAGGCCTGAAGCAGTGGACTTGGCCGTTTGGACCTGATTCACTCAACTGCCATGTCCCTAAAGGTACTAATGTTCAGTTAGAAAAATTAAAATAACAAACCAAACAAAAAACAGTAAGTAAAAGTTAATTTGTGTTACATTCTCTTAAACAAAAGCAAGACTCCTATAAATAAAAGCAAGCCAGAACTGGATGAGGATGTCTTCAATGGCTCACAGGGTTGGTAATGGGATAAGTGGGGCCTTTCCTTTCTGGGTCAGCTATCTGAATCCAGCCCAGGTCAGTTGAATCCAAAAAAAGTTATTTTTATTTCACAGCTGATTTATACACTCTGTGGAATATGTCTGGTTTCAATCCAGGTTTTGGAAGACAGGTGTTTGCAGCCTAGTGCTCCTCCTCACACAGAGCAGTAATTGGCCCCCTTGTTAGTGGGCTCCACAGAAGGCTAGGATTAAGTGAATGTTGAAACTGAACTGCGCTTACTGTGGCTGAGTCAGTAGCTTCAATCCACTCTCCAGACAAGACTGAGAGCAGAGCAGTATTTTCCTGCCTTGCTCTGTGTGGATTGAAGCGGAAATTCAGAATATGAGATGCCAGTGTGCTGTTTGTCCAAGGCCCTTAAAATATTTGAAAAGAAAAGGATTTCAAAGGAGCTTATCAAAAATTGCTTTTGGCATGGAACTCTGCTTGACATGTTTCAACATAAAAGTAAAATGCCATTGCCAAGTTATAACCCCTGAATACACAAGTTCATCATCACGATGCCTGAAAAGCCCACACTGAAACAGTTCTGCTTCAAGCACGGGAGTGAAAAGTGGCACTACATCCGATTTCCTTCTGGTTTCTTGATAGGCAACAGAGTGGTCATTTTTGAACACTTAATAAATTAAGAGGTAAAAATGGATTTTCACTTTTCATAATTTTACTTAGGGTATTTTTGAAGTGTGCATTATTAGTTTGTCGTAATGCCAAACTACTAACTGAAACTAATCTCCCTAATGAGGTTCATTTGTCCTTCGACAAAGCAATAAGTAGTTTCCTCAAGAAAAGCTTAACTAATAGTGTGGTCAGTGCCTTATAATTAATTTTCTTCCCCACTGCTTGTGAGCATGAAAACAAACAGTAAATTTTTCATCTGTTCTTCTTTTTAGAACAAGTGTTTAGCAGAGATATGCTTGATTAATGGATTTAATTTGTTCCTTTCTTCTGTAGTCAGTTTTCATATTACGTTGGTTATCAGAGAACAGGACAATAATGTGGGCATTCTCATTGCACTCCACTCCATCAGTGTCAGTGCTGCCTTCTAGCTCCGGGTCTGCATCTTTAACCTTTGTCGTCCTGCAGAATCTTTCATCAATCTGTGTTATAGTCACCTTGGGAAGAAAAGGCAGAAGCACTCGGTCAGCACTTACAGGTAGTAAAGTGTGTCATTATTCCTAACAAAATGCTGTCAGCGGTGCACCTTTCATTTCCAACTAAAATATGATTTGTGAGATCAGCAACCCAACTGTTAACAGAGAAAAATAGAAGGTACCAGTCTGGTCACTACAAGGCCCTCTATAAAAACCAATATAAAATACTTAAATGCTTCCCTGCATGTGGAGCACTTTCAAATGACTGGGGCTAGTTTTGCAAATTGAATGTTATTGTCAGATAATGAAAGTATCTATGTAGAAGTCAAAGAACAACATAAAAATATACTAGCAGACTTATTAATACCATTTCTTGGTAGGGACAAATCTCTATTGTTCAAATCCGTAGTTCACTTGACATTTCAGTGTGACTGAAAAAGCCATAAACCTCTAGCTTGAAGGGTTTTTATTGTTTTTTAAATCCTATGTATAGTATATGCTTTATAGAAAAATTAAAATACTTAAGAAACTTAAAAGGATGTCTTCTTGGAAATTTTTCATTCTAACATAAAATTTAAAACTAAACATATGTTTAGGTATTTTTGTGTATAAAATGTACTTATATGTTATATAATTTTACCAAGGATGTTGCATTTTAGCATATTAAAAATAAAATTCTAAATTAATATATTTAAAATGCAGAAAATAGATGCTGAATGTGTTTGTAGTTTGAAGAAACTCTTACAAACTTATTTTGAATACTGAATTTTATACTTTAAAAAATAATCTTTTTTTCTATATAATTTCTATATAAGTTCTCTTTAAGATAGTTAGGGTGGATTTTTATTATATTCTTAGTGTACTGTCAGTATTATTGAATATTTCTATTGTAGTATTTGCAAACATTTACAATTAATCTGTAAAGAAAAATTCTGAAGCAATACATTTTAAAATAATTTGTGACATTATTCCCAACAATATTTTCTTAACCTCTTTTGGAAGATAAAACTACAAACCCAAACAAAATGCTTGATACTTAAGAAAACTTTCACTGCTTTTGAGTTATTAGACTAGTCACTCATTTTTGTGAGAATAGTACGATCATAACCTCTTAGGTATGCAAATGTGAAGCTCTGTTATATTATTTCACAAGGAACAACAGATTGGGGGCTCCTCACTGTGCACTAATGTCCTCAGTCATCCTATTCTGACATGCAATATGTGTAAAAGTCTAGACTTCCAGCCCCATATTGCCCTGCACACCACATCTTTCCTACTATTGTATGCAGATGGAACCTTCCTGTCATCCTTAACTTCTTACTGTTCTCTCTGCTCCCTGAGTATTGTTATGATTCATTCTCTGTATCTAATCTTTGCCTGGCTAGTGCCTACTCATCTACCTTCCCACCTTTCTGCTATCTCCACCTATATTCACAGCTCCTACCTATCTTAACAGCTCAGGTAAAAGTCCCTTTGTTCATTGAAGTCTTTACACATTATCCCAGTTGGATTTAATTTATTTCTTCTTTGTGGTTTTATGATACTCTGTTTTCCATTCTTCTAATGTGTTATCCACAGTATGACTTGAAATATAGTTGTGAACATAAGCATCTGTCTTTACCACTGAATTACGAGGTCTTAAAGCCTCAACTACATGTTTTTTTACTCCCCTTCACCCTTCCTCACAGGCAGAGCAAAAATGCCTGGCAAAGAGTAGAGCTTAGTAAAGTATGTTGTGTGAATACACATATAACCTGATTATAAATTACAAATAACTTTTGGTCTTTACAAATCATAAATATATTTTACCAGCTATTCATATAATACTAAGATAAAAATCATTCCACATAGGGGAGTTCCGGCCAAGATGGAGGCATAGGCAGTCGCACTGTGCTTCCTCGCGCAACCAAGACTGAAAACAACAAACATTGAGAAACAATTAACAACCAGAACAGAGGGAAATTAATTGAACAGAAGTCGGGCTCCAGTACATCCAGACCGGTAAGGAGCGGCGGAGTCGGGAGGCCTGC
>PVIA01000047.1:0-509687 GCA_004024845.1 Tonatia bakeri
CTTAACAGTTTTTAAAAAGTGTAACACAATATTTGGGGCAATAGAATTGGTCTGTGACATCCTGACAGTGTGATGGATACACAGTTATATGCATTTGTCAAAGCTCATAGAAATATATGCGACAAAATGAATTTTTATAAAGTCCCACATCAGTATGTGGGGGAAGCCAAATTGAATACAAACCCTGTGGAAAAAAACTAACTGTACTATAAATGAATAGCATAGGATAACCACACTGAAAGAAGTGGGGGGAGAAAATGACTAACCTAAGTAACTTCATAAAACACTGTTACCCCGTACTTTAACTGCATCACATAAGGTTAAAGGCAAAAAGAACTACACACAACAATACTATACTCTTGTTAGTAAATCTGTTCTCACAGGAGTATGGGTTAGAAAGATGAAAATTATGTATGTAGTAGGATAGAACAAATAAAAAAACATTTTATAGAAACCAGATTTCTTGCTGACAAAAAAATTACAAATAACCTGCAAGAACAGAATGAATGCTGTGGTGTTAGATTAGAACCAGAGGTATAAGACCAACATTGCAAGACAGCAGGCAGCACAGGTAAACACGGCTCACCTCCTCGCACCACAACATCAAATTACAATGAATCTACAGAACCACCGTTATTCAGAACAACCAGAAATTGAGTAAATAGAACTTCTATAACTACATAATTAAAGATGAAACCGCATCGAGACTGCTAGGAGGGGCAGAGATAAGGAAAGGGCTGGTCCCACACCCACAAGTGGCAGATAAAAATCGGGAGGGATTTCTTGGGAGCGAGGGGCCCCAGTCCCACACCAGAACCCTCAGCCCAAGGTTCCAGTGACAGGAAGATAAGTCCCCATAACTTCTGGCTGTAAATGGGGACTGAGGCTATGGAAGACAGAAACTTCTGAGGTTCCAGGCTGATCCTTGTAAAGGGCCTGCAGATGGACTTACTTGGATTTGCTCCCTCTGAGCTCCAGCACCAGGGCAGCAGCTTGAAAGGCACCAATGGCATACAGTGAAGAACTGAAGTGTCTAGCATCAAGGTGAGAGCTGGGGGCAGCTTTCTCCCAAACAGAAAGCTGGCAGTGGCCACTATTTCTTCGATAAGCCCTCCCCCCAGAGAGACAGTATGCGGGCACCATATCTGAGAATCCATCAACCTGGCTCACACTGTTTGTCCCATACAACTTTCGGGCCCACAAAAACTGTCTCCAGTGGCTTTTCTACACAAATGGCTTCTCTTGGCTCATCTTGGTTCATGTTGCAGACTCTCCTAAACTCTCTCAAACAAGCAACATCTGGCCTTAGCATGCACCGTACCTCTCACTTAGTGGCCCCCGGTTCTAGGCACATCACTAACAACAGCTGACCTTGGCTCACAGTTAGGCCTCTTCTGGGCACCCCCAAGCCCAGCACAAGTAGTAGCCTACGCTGGGTGGCCCTGGACAGAACACAGTCAGTGGCTGACCTTGGCCTGCACCTCTCAGGAGGCCCCAAAACAAGCACACCCAATGGACAGCTACAGAACACATTGGACCACCACCCAATCACTTCCACAAGTGACACACTCAAGGAGCAGACTTAGTGGGCACTAGAACCCTGAAAAGTTAAGTCCTGCTCGGTGGAGTAGACCCCTGAACAGCTGATCCTCCATGGTGGTCGGAGGTTGGTGGTCAGTATTCACAGCCAGTCCATATAGCTGATTGGCCTGGAGGTAAATCCCTTCCATTGACCTGCCAACAGCAGTTAAAGCTCAACTACAAGAGGAGGGTGTGCACAGCCCACACAGTGGGAGCTCCCTGAATATCCAGCTTAGGTTATAGGGGAGGCTGTGCCACTGGACCCTACAGGACACTCTACAAATCCAGGGAGTCATAGCAGTTCTAACTAATACATAGAAACAAACATAGGGAGGCTGACAGAATGAGGAGACAAAGAAACACAGCTCAAATGAAAGAACACATCAAAACTCCAGAAAAATAACTAAACAAAATGGAGACAATTTACTAGATGCAGAGTTCAAAACACTGGTTATAAGAATGCTCAATGAACTTAGGGGAAGAGAAGATGAACTCAGAGATAACTTAAACAGCATAAAAAAGGACATTGAAACCATAAAAAAGAACCAGTAAGAAATGAAGGCTACATTAACTGAAATGAAGAACAATTTACAGGGAATCAACAGTAGAGTGGATGAAGCCAGGAATCAAACCAGTGATTTGGAATATAATAAAGCACAAAAACCCAATCAGAACACCAAGAAGAAAAAAGACTTCAAAAAAAAAAAGAGGATAGTAGGAGCCTCTGGGACAACTTCAAGCTTACCAATAATACGGACCCTGGCCAGCAGGGTCTGCGTGTTGTGGCTGTGACAAATTCACATGGACTACAGAAGTCCTGTGGGAAAAAAGGAACAGCATGGCCGCTCTCTAAGTGAGAGAGAGGGCCCTGGACCCTGCCTGGACAGGATTTTATTGCCTTCTGGGTACATTACATCGAGGATGGTCCTCATTTACTATGCACAGGTTTGCTGTAGGTGATTACCTGTTATAGATAACAAAGGAAAGAACGTTGCTAATTACTTCAAAGAGAAGGATATTACAGATCAAGGGGAAAAGTGGCTGAATTGGTTACATTCCATACTTGGGAGATTTAGCACAGATTTTAGGAAGTTACTTTAGAGATATGCAATAAACATTTGCTGCCTCAATCCAGGGTGAGGGAGTTTTAGCAAAAGCAAGTCTCCTAGCAGCCTAGGTACAATGCAGGCCTGATTCCCCATGGGAGAAACTATCTGTGGGCTTGGGTCCTGTGTGCCAGACCTTACTCCCCACTGGCCTTTCCCAGTGGGGGCTGGGCTACATTTCCCATGCCACACAGAACGGTCCCCTATATACCAACATTCGCACCATGAGTGGGGGGGGGTCAGAAAGAGAAGATAAAAAGCAAGAAATTGAAAACCTAGTTGAAAAAATAATGACAGAAAACTTCCTTAACTTGGTGAAGAAAATAGACACATCAGTACAGGAAGTGCAGAGAGTCCCAAACAGGATCAACCCAACGAGGTCCATGTCAAGACACATTATAATTCAAATGCCAAAGGTTAAATACAAAGAGCATTTTAAAAGCAGCAAGAGAAAAGCAGTTAGTTACCTACAAGGGAGCTCCCATAAGACTGTCAGCTGATTTCTCAAAAGACACTTTGCAGGCTAGAAGGGGTTGGCAAGAGATATTCAAAGCGATGAAAAGCAAGGACCTATGGCCAAGATTACTCTATTCAGCAAAGCTATTATTTAAAGTTGAAGGACAGATAAAGTTTCCCAGACAAGAAAAAGCTAAATCAAACCATTAGTATATGAAATATTAAAGGGACTTATTTAAGAAGATCAAAACTACAAATAAGATGACAATAAATACATATCTATCATTAGTTAAATCTAAAAAACAAAATAAATGATCAAGCAGAAGAGAAACTAAATCATACATACAAAAAAACATTTTGATGGTGGCCAGATGGGAGAGGAGTTGGGGGATGGACAAAAAAGGTGAAGGATTAAGAAATACAAATTGGTTGTTAAAGAATAGTCATGGGGATGTAAATTACAGCATAGGGAATACAGCCAAAGAACATATATGCGTGACCCACGGACATGGACAATGGTGTGGGGATTGCCTGAGAGAGTGGGAGGGAGGGGGTCCTGGGTGGAGGGGGGCAAATGGGGAAAAATTGGAACAACTGTAATAGCATAATCAATAAAATATATAATTTAAGTTCTTTAAAAAGAGAATCAGAGGTATAATAAATTTTGTTTTTTAAAAAATATTATAGGGTCCGGCAGAAGTAATGCCTGATTGAGTGTGGTTGGTAGGGTAATAATATGGGTGTAATAATTTATAGCTTTAATTTGAACATTTCACCTAAAATATCATATGGTGTGCTTGAGTGTAATATTGTTATGTTACAGAATGCCATGCTTATGATTTTGTAATAAAAGATTTTATAATAAAAAGGGGCATTATTTGTGCCAGACCCTGTGTGACAGTATACACACACACACACACACACGTATATATATATATATACACACACACACAGATAAAAAATAAATATAAACATTTGTATATCCATGGATATGTGTGTATATAGATTTACAGATATCTCTCCACCTCTATGTGTGTATATGTGTGTGTGTGTGTGTGTGTGTGTGTGTGTGTGTATGCCAGTCACTAGAAGTAACAATACCCCAGTCGCAATGAGTATACCTACTCCCTAGATCTTGGTGTTCAAATACCACTCTCCAAAAAAAAAAGGAACCAGGGATCCTTGGAGAAGTGGTTCATTCCAGGGCTGGGGCAGCGAACACACAAGATTAGCCTGAATGAAGCATCTTAGGATGCCCAAAAGTAAGGAAGTTCTCACAAAAGGATGGGGGTCAAAAAGGCACAAGAAGCAACTGAGAAAATTCCCAATGGCCAAAGCTGGTATAATTTGAACATAAAATAAATAACAAAAGTGTGGGATAATAACCAATAGAAAAATAAGCGAGTCCATATTGATCAAATAAATAACTGAACACATAAATAAATGGGAAGGGGGGGCAGCTTTTCTTTACAGAAAAATTCCAATATGTAAATGAAGAAATAAGGGGAAAAGAAAGTCACCATCACAACATCACATTAATAATTACTGAAGGCCATTGATGGCAATGGATGCTAAAGTCAGCAAGTGAAAGTTTGAGGAGAGACAGGATATTTGCATAGTTCACAAGTTTTCTCCCAAGATGTCAATTATTTACAAAGGGAAACACAGTAACTTTACATCAGAGAATCCCTGCATACAACACCTTAACTAAGTGATCAAAGGTATTATCAAATGCAGTGTATCATGCACCCCCTCAAATGATTAACTGAGAAGGGCACATAGGCTTCTACAGTATCAACAAAAACACACAACCTTAATCAAATCATGAGAAAAATTCATACGAAACCCAACAAAAGGGCAAAGTAAGTGACCGGGACTCTTCTACAGTGTAAAGATCACGAAGGACAGAAAAGACTGAGCTGTCTCAGACTGGAGCCATGCCAACTAAATGCAATGTGGCATCTTAGATCGGCTCTTGGAACAGAAAAAGTTCCTTAGTATAAAAAAAAGTGATGAAATCTGAAGAAAATTGGTATAGTATTGGACCTATGCTGATTCCTTTTGAAAATTTTACCAGTTAGGTGTTAACATTAAAGTAACCTATAGAGGACTCTATTACTTTTGTAGCTTTTCTGTAATTGTAAAATTATTTCAAAATAAAGTCTTTCTAAAAAACGTGTGCATTGCTGTTTTACACACACAAGACAAACATTTGGATGTCAAAGCACTGCAATCATATTCGCTGCACTAACTCTGTGCAGGGCGTGGGGGGAAATCGGGGTTCGGGGCGCTTCAAACGTTATCATTTAGTACTTAAAACTATCACCCGCTGAGTACCATGATACTCCTGTTTCCCACGAGGAAAATGTACTGGGAGATTAACCAGATTACTTAAGAGATTATCTATCACTAAAAGGCCCCATTTCTCAGAAAAGGGCCAAAACCTCTGGAACTGCACCCCCTCATCACCACCACCCAAAAGTGACGCACACCTGCCATCAGCCTGGAGACCCCACGTTTCCCCACTGGCGGCACAGAACATCCTCAGGCACGCCGCCCCGTGTTTCTGACCGGGGCACAGGACACTGAGTTTGAAAAGTCAAGTCCAGGCCTTTGGTCCTGCCATATGGTCTCCTCTCTGAGCCTCGGATGCTGGGTTTACAGAAGGAGGGAGTTAGACGTGGGACCTTCCTCGAACTGGCTGGGCGGACGCTCCAACCTCCCGCTCCAGGTCTTCCCCTCCCTCACCGCCCCCGAGCCTCGCGTCGCCCCTGCAGTGGCCCCCAAAGCGCACCTGGGCCACACACACCCAACACCCCCCGCCACGGAACCGATGGGCGGGCCGGTCTGGGGACGGAGATGCTGGGGACCCCGACGACCTGGGCCCCACAGTGCGACGCAAGCAGGGCAGAGGCCAGGAACTTTTTGGCCCGGCGACCCTGGGAGACCATCGCACTAGTCCAGTCGACCGCCTCCCCACAGCGGCTTCGAACAGTGGCTCCCTAAGAAACGAAACCGCGACTTCTTGGGAACGAGAGGAGTCGCCACGTCACTTGCATTTTCGACCTGATACCTCGCTTCCCTGGGGGCGCCTCTACCGCGCACCTAGTCCACGGTGGATCAGGGCCTGATGCCCCTGAAGCGACCTCCCAAGAGTCCCTTACCTCCTGCCGGGGAGATCGGGGCGGTAGGTGCGCACTGCGCAGGTGCGGGAAAGACAGGGCGGGGCGTCGCAGTAGGCCGATTGGGTTAGGCCACGCCCCCTCCCGCCCTGTCCCTGCCTCTCGGGGTGTGGTCAACACACTGGTGAGAACAAACCGGGGTGAGAGTTTTTTTAAAAAGTGGTTTTGTTTTTTGTAGTGGGGTTGCAATACTGGAGCCAGGCGGAAGGAGACGCATAAACGGTTTTTTTAGGTCAGTTTGTTGCGTTTTACATATGAGACGGTTCACATTTATATAGCCCTCTGCATTTTGCAGAATTTTTCTGTTCCTTTTCCTCTGTCCTTCCAGGAATTTTATTGGCGGGTTGGCCGTGCGTTCTTAGATATTTAAGTTCAGAAAGGTTGTACATTGTCCCTCTCGCCAGTGTCTCTCGTCTCCCCACCCCTACCCCCACACAAACACGCAAAACTGAAGAGAGCAGAAGTCTTAATTGTGACAGGCCCAGAAATGGAAGCTCAGACAAGTCGTGATTTCCCCCTTCAAACTGGTGAAGTCCTTAATGCCAATGTCCTTATTCCAATTTTATAGGTAATGACACTGAGGCTCAACACAGGTTTGTTAAATGACTCACTCCACTTCCGCCAGTTAGTGACCAACTTTGAACTCCTACTGGTTTGCTAATTTCCTTCTCAAGTTCTTCCAGTTATACCAGTTACCATCTATAAACAAGCAGGTGGCTGGCTTTGGTGCCATTGCACAGATTACAGGTGATGACCTAACTTCCAGGCCCAGATTTTTTATACGTGTTTGTGAATATTCAGATGACTTGTTTAGAATCTATCCACTAATGGTACTGTCCAAAAGAAGATTGATTGCCTGTAAGAAAGGCTTGAAAGGCAATTTCTAAAATAAATCCAAAAATCTAAGCAATTTGGATTTTCTTTGTGGGTATTAAAAATGCTGGTGTTTGTTTTACTCTAGGAAGGAGATGTTTGTACAATTTTAATTCTAGGAGGAAAATTAAAGTATTAGGCAATATCATGAGAAAATGATTTTTAAGCAAAGGTCAGTGAAACAAGATCTTTTGAAGTAAATGCCATGTGAGGGATGTTCTGAAAAAGCTATCTCAACTGTAATAGGGAGGCATGACTCTCAAGGATTCTAAGTTTGAACCAAACCTTCTGGGTTATTACCTGTATGTTTGCTATAAGGTAGGTGTGTTGAGGTAGCAGGATAGAACCTTTTAACCTAACAGTGTGTTAGCTTGATGTGTAATCTTTAAATATTTAAACATATGGCATGTGGACTTCCTTTTGTACCCTTGCTCTAGGCCCTGCAGTTGTTAGGAGCAGGCCTGCTGCTAGCAACATTTTCCTGAGGTTCTAACTAAACCAGGAAGGCCAAATTGTAAATATATATATATTATATATATAATTCTTTTCAGGTATCATGGTTACTTACTTTGAAAACCCAAGAATGAGTTGGAACAAATTCAATAAAGTGTCAAAAGAAATACCTTTCATGAATGATAATTGCCAATATAAAAGTGTGGGAGGAAAGATCACTTTCAAAAATAGCTGAATCAAGTTTGTGTTTATAGAGAATTATAAGATCTATTTGTAGAATTAAGAATAATAGCTAAATGGCTGAAGACAGAGGGATGGATTATGAAGGGGCATGAGGAAACTTTGGGGGTGATGGAAGTTTTCACTGTCTTGATTGTGGTACTAGTTACATGGGTGTATACTCATGTCAAAACTTACCAAATTGTACACTTTAGATATATGTATGTGTTTATTGAATGTCAGTAGTACTTGAATAAAGCTGTTTCTTGAGGAAAGGCATATACAGAGCAGGGCAAACTCTGTGTTTTGTGTACTCACAACTACAAACCTACTTTTGCCCTACCCTGTATTATGATTTAGAACCTACATAGTTCTTGGAACAGATAAGAAAACAAATATATATTAATCACATGAATTAAGAAATAATTTTTCTAGTATCATAGACCAAGTACCTGGAGAACCTTGAGAATTGAATTCAAATTTGGCACAACAATATAGAACTCCTAGGTTATCTTCCCAGCTCAATTCTTTTCAGGGAACTGTTTCTCCCCACCAGATCTGCATGCTGTGAGTTAAAGAGCTTCTGGCAGCCATTTTTACAGGCATGAACCCCCATTCCAGACCATAATGAATCAGTCCAGATGCAGGCACCTGACTCAAGCTGGAACAATAAGTTACTTTTCCGGAATCGAGTCTGGACGAGGATCCTGACTTTAGTCTGTCTGGTTTCTTGAGTGGAAAAGATATTCACAGCAGAGCTCTTGGGGGCCGTGTTCTCCACTTCGTCTGCTGGTGAATCAGAGAGAGCCATGCTGCTCATCCATCCTATTTATAAGTATGGAGAGATAAATATGCATATCCTGGTAATGGTGCTTTAAAAAAAGTGTTGTTTCTTTAGTGTAGGTCATGTTCAAAAACATTTAAATGCCACTGCATTCTCTAGGTTCTTTCTCTAGTCATGAATTATTGAAATATCTACTGTAGGTCTGAATACATGCTATTTATTTGTGCATTCCATCTTCCCAATCATCTTGTAAACCAAGATGAAGAAAGGCTCAAAATAAAGTGATAATAATGGTTACCTTTGGGGTGAGGTTAACTGGGAAAGGGCATGAAATCGCTTTCTGGGGTGCTATAAATGTTCCATATATTGATCTGGTGTGATTTCACATGCTGTACACCTAGAATATGTATACTTTATGTAAGTAATGCCACAATAATAGAGGACATAAAGAACTAGCAATTCTTGATTGAAAACAAACAAAACATCTTAGTAAACAAGGAACAGGCACTTCCTTAATATTATTTCTTTCTATTACCTCTTTCTCTGAAATAGTGGAGAAATGGCAGCAGTAATCCCTGCCCTTGTTCCAGCCCCTCACCCCTCTGGAAATATGACAAGTAGTCATGCCAGAGATAGAGACAAGAGAGAGGCGAGGATGATTAGATACTCAAAAGGAGACAGAGTTTGCAGCATAAATTTCTCATTGCAGTTTATTCCTGAGGCTTAACTGCATCCCAACACTTGGATCTGGTTATACCCCCAAACCTTCTAAAACCTCCCCAGCTCCCATCCTGCTTTTTCAAAAATTGCTTAAACTAGCCAGGTGAACTTCTACCACTTTCACCCAGGAGAGTTCTGGCTGTTGTAGGCACAAAATCCCATTTATTTTTACTGTCTTATATCTTAAACTTACATGTAGTGTTCACTGACTTTAGTACTTAATCCTCCCCACTTTCTGCTTTGCTGTCCCCTGCTGCCAACATACACACACACACACACACACACACACACACACACACACACACCCATCACCAGTCTGTTCATATAAATTTATAGAGACCTTCTGTCAAACCAAAAGGAGTAAACTCTGTAGATAATCAATAGCATGAGAATCTTCCACTCATCAACCATTCACCACTTAGATATTTGATAATCATTTTGTTAATGGCGAACTGCATCAGATGTTACCAGCAAAGTTAGACCTTGGTCCTTAAGTTTGATTAAGAAAGAATTCAGAGCCAAGAACCCAAATAGAAGCAAAAATCTAGAAAGTCACAGAGGTAGAAGTGAGCCAGCAGGGCTGTGTCGACTCAGGAGACAAGAAAGGCCCTTGGAGCTTAGTAGAAAAAAAGCAACAGGTACACACCTTGAGGGAAGAAAGGGGGAAGGCATGGGCGTGCCTCAGAGAGGGTGAGGGCACACACGTGTGCGCAGGTGCACTGGGTCCTTCCTCTTAAGGGTTTTATCTATTCCAAAGGCGGAAATTTTGGTGGAGATCTCAGAAGAGGATGGCAATAGAGTATTCATCTGCTCCCCAGGTGTGTCCCTTCAGAGTCTTGCTCTCTATGGATTGGTCAGCACTAGGGTAGGAGGTCATTAGTCATTGCAGCTGCTCCTGATGCCAGCCATGGCGTCACTTCATCTGATCGGGGCTTCTCTGGGCCTGGAGCTGAAACACAACTGAGGCCTAAATGTTATCTCTACTTTGACCAAAACTCTCTCTTAGTGGTTAATAATCCTAAGATTATTTGATACGGACCAGAACGTCATTGTCTGGGGTGGGGGGGGGGACGGGGCGGTGATCATTCAAGGGCTTATATGGATGTAATATGAAGCTATTCTCCAGCCCCCTTCCTCCTCCTCTAAGGGGCTCTACATGCCCCAGGGGAGAAAAGGTCAGGGGAGAGTCCAAACCATATGACCAGCAATATGAAAGGTCAGGGGGTCTAAACTGCATGACCAGTGATATGCTGGGGTGGGGAGGTCACCCTGGGGGCAAGGTCCCACCCTACAATACTTGTTTTCCTAGTTTTACATGTTGCTAGGCACCCAGGGCTTTCTGCCCTGGTGTCTTTCTGCACCTGGCTTATCGTTCCTATTCTACTCATGTCTGTCTAACTGCCCACTATGTCAATTTTATATGTCGAGTGGCTTACATGCCCAGACACCAGCCTACAGACTTCCCCCTTTTTTCTTTTAATTACCTTATTTATTCTGAAAACTTAGTGTGTCCAAGAATTATTGCATAAGGTAGTGTTTATAAAAACATGTTGGACCTCATGGGCAATGTAAATGGTTTTCAAGGGTCATTTAGACTCAAATATTTTTTGCTTTATTCGCCGAATTTAATTCCTCATACCCACACCCCTCACCATTCAAATCACCCTCAAAAGATGCAACTTCGCTTCACACTCTGCTTGCAATGAAAACACAGTAAACTTGCTTAGCATTAGGTTCATACCGAATGCTATTGAAATGTTGGCAACCACAAGGCACTTTGAGTTGTGTAGTACCTGAGATATTGTTGTCATACATGTAAATATCACATGATAGGTAGACAGACATGAAAACTGACAGGTGTTCCACGTGGGCTCAGCGTTGCTTTCTAACTTCGTTTCTCATGATGGTTGGCCTTCCATGTCTGTGGGTACAAGACAGCTGCTCAACCCCTGTGCTTGAGTGTGTTACAGGTATGTGGAGACATTAACTTCGCCAGCGCCCAGGGTCCCTGGGCCAGTGGCAGGGTCTGAAAGAAGCTTTCTCTCTTAGTTATGCTTTATAAATCTCATTCTCTGTTTGTGCCATGACAGGAACGTGGTCAGAGAACTCTGGAGGTGGCAACGAGACACAACAGATTACTGTGATAATATGGAGACAGTGACGTGTCAAAAAAAAAAAGATCAGATTATCAGGTAGATGTTTAGAGGAAGAAAGCACTGAATCTGGAAATTTTAGAAATAGTAGGAGAGGTCACATTTGGGGTGGACATGGAAGGGTGAGCTGGATTTGACTTATGGAGAGGGAGGGGCAATTGGTGGAGAATATTCCAGTGAAAGGCACAGGGTAGGATTGGAGAAAAGATTGGGATGGAGAATACTGGGGAGTTCCATTTGGTTAGAACAGAGATGGTGTGAAGGGGACTATAGTTGTCCCTTGGTATCCACGGGGGGTACTGGTCCCAGACCCCCTGTGGATACCAAAATTTGAGGATGCTAAAGTCCTTTATGTAAAATGACATAGTATTTGCCCATAACCTATGCACATGCTTTTGTGCACTTTAAATCATCCCTTGATTACTTATAATATCTAAGATGATGTAAATGCTATGTAAATTGTTGTTATTGTGTATTGTTTGGGGAATGATAACAAGAAAACAAAGCCTGTGCATGTTTAGTACAGATATAACTTCATAGGTCTGACTACATAGTTCACATATTTCTCTGAACATATTTGCTCGATGGTTAGTTGAATCACAGATGCAGAGGCCATGGATACAGAGAGCCAACTATGATTGAATTCAAGTGGCAAAATGCTATTTAAGCCTGCTTTTACAGACTTCTACGAGCTTCCAGTTTCAGCTCTGACATGTAAAGAACTTGAAAGTTTTTACTCATATTCTTACCAAAAAAAAGAAAGAAAGAAAAAAAAAAAACCCAAACTGAGCAAATTGAAAATCAGTTACCTTTCTTGGATTCATCAGAGAATTGAGATGGCTGGGCAAACTACCCCCCAGAATCTGGAGAGACAGGCAAATACAGAGAATTACACTCAAGATTAGCTTACCTGAAACAGAGGCCCCTGGAGCCTTAAGCTGTTAAGAATATTTAAACAGTAACTTTTACAAACCGTTGGAGGCGGAATGTGTGAGCAACAAACTCTGGGGGGCTGCAGTCTTAGGGGGACCGCCACACTTCCACAGAGTTTACCTCCAGGAACCTCACCAGATTCTGAAGGTGAAGAGATCATGAAAAACCCTCATGTTTCAGGCAGAGGAGGGGAAAAGAAACTATTTTGAAATATACTCAGAGTCTTCTTCCGTAAGAAAGGCCTACTCTGCAGGGGAAAAGACTTAGCTAGAGAAGCGGTGGGCAGGGGAAGGGGGCATTACCCAACTCCAGGCCCTTTTAGCCTTCCTGTCTCTCCTAATGGGTGAAAGGAAAAGAAACACTCCTGAGAGTCGAGGCGCAAGGACATGGGCCCACGAAAGACCGAAACTTCATTATAACGTTATGGATGCTGCCCAGCCCCCTTGGATGCTGCCCAGCCCCCTTGGATGCTGCCCGGCCCCCTTCACCTTGCCACCACACCCACGAGGCTCCCGTAAAATGACTGGATTACAGCTGAAAGAGCGGCAAGGTGCAGTCTCGACATAAGAAGTTTTTAGGAAAATCCAAAGACACAAGGACTCGGGAGAAAATTGAAGGCTCTGATATCCACCCGAAGGACAAACATTAAACACAGCCGGGCTCCCAAACAGATTGACCTAAAACTTGACCATAAAAGCCTATTCACCTCAGTTCCTACTATCAGATACATTACACCTGGTTTTCAACCAAAAATTACAAGAGCTATTAACAGGCAAGAAAAAGCAAGGATCAAAATCAGACTGGGATATGGCATAAATTTTGTAATGATCAGACAGGAGACTTTAAATGACTATGATTTACATGGCAAATGGTCTAATGGGAAAAGTTGACAACATACAAAAACAAAGGGGTAAAATAAGCAGAGAGGTGCAAACTCTAAAAAAGCATCAAAAGGAAATGTCAGGAATGACAAACACAGCAATGAAGAAGAAGATGAAGAATACCTTGGATGAACTTGTCAGTAGACTGGACATGGTCCCAAGGAAAGAATCAGTGAGTTTGAGATATATTCATAGAAAAGTCCCAAACTGAAATGCAAAGGGAAAAAGAAACAGACCAGAATATGTAAGAAGTGTAGGACAATCTCAAAAGATGTAACACGTATGTAACTGGAATACCAGAAGGAGGGGAGAAAGAGAATGGAGTGAAAGAAATATTTTAAGTAATAATTCCAAGAATTTTTCAACATTAATGACAGACACCAAACCATAGGTGCCAGGAAGCTCAGAGAAAACCAAGCAAAATAAATGCTCCAAAACTCACACCTAGGTATATTGTATCCACACTAAACAAAAACAAAAACAAACAAAGACCATGAGAAAACCGTGAAAGAAGCTAGAGGGGGGAAAACTCCATGCCTGTAGAGGAAGAAGGACAATAATTACACCAGAATTCACGTCAGAGACCATGCAAGCAAGGAGAGAGTGAAGTATCTAAAGTGTAGATAAAAAACAAAACAAAACAACCCCCTCCTCCCCACAAACTTGGAATTGGTTATTTAGCAAAAATATTCTTTAAAAGTCAAGGAACAATAAAGACAAAAAAAGAGGGGATTTTATTTCCAGCAGACCTGCTCTGCAAAAATGTTAAAAGTTTTTCAGAGAGAAGGAAAATAATATAAATCATAAATTTGGGTCTACATAAAGAAAGGAAGAGCCCAGAAAGAATAAATGAAGTTAAAACAAAATATTTTATTTCTTATTCTTAATTGATCTAATAGATAACTGTTCAAAGTAATAATAGTAACAATGCATTGGATAAAATAAATAATAGCAGCACTTTAAGGGAAAGGAGGGATGGACAGCAAATACTGGTAAAAGATATTTCTGTCTTCTGTAGAGCTGGATGGTATCATTTGAAAGTGGACTTAGACAAGTTGTGAATATATATTATAAACTCTAGAGTAATTACTAAAAAAAAGTTTAAAAAGAAGTATAACTGACATACCGGAGAAGGCAGAAAAGGGGCGGGAAGAAATACAGAACAAATTCAACAAATAGAAAACAGTTACAAAACATGGTAAATATTAGGCCAATTATATTGATAACCACTTTAAGTATGAATGCTGTGAATACGCCATTTTTGACAGTGTGATTGTCAGCGTGAACAAAAAACATGAGCCAATTACGTTTTCTGCAAGAGACCCACTTTAAACAGGAAGCTTAAAAATTAAGGGATGGAGAAAAGGATACTAATACTAATCAAAAGAAGGTGGGAGTAGAGGTAGTAATTTCAGACAAAGCAGACTTCAGAACAAGAAAAATTGTCGAGGATAAAGAGGGGCACATTACATAGTGATAAAGGAGTAAGTCTCCAGTAATACATAGCAATTCTTATGTGTATGAGCTTAACAACAGAACCTCAGAATAAGTGAGGAGACCAATAGATCCTCAAGGAGAAACAAAGTGCTTTGCAAATCGGATGTGAGAGCATCAGTGCAAAAGTCAAGTTCACAAAAGCCACCTTTTCTTCCAGGGACAGCAAGAGTGAAATAGAACTAGGTGAATAAAACAATAATACAAAATGATTTCCAAGACACCAAAGATTTCTTGACTCCTGTAGGAGAAGCTGCCAGAGCTCTCTTTTATAGGATTATAGAGTCTGCTCTCAATCCTTTGACAATTGACACTCTCACCAGTAAACCTTTTAATCCCCCAACTAGTGAAGTCCATTTCAGGAATTAGACGTCAACAACATTCACCAAGTGTCCCCCCCTCCCTATTCTCAGCCCAGCAAGCCCCCAAATCCCATTGTCACACCCCAGAGGGGATTTTCTCCCTTCAATGGATTGCGGGGCTTTCTGAGTGATACTTATATTCCCACTACCTCAAAACATGCGAACTTTACTTGGGCAGATTATTACTTAAGAAATAAATATTGCTTGCTATATGGAAATAAATCAATAGATTCAGCAACTCTAACTTTGCTTGTGTAAGTGAACACTTCAGAATAGAAATGTATCAAGCCTGAACAAATGGTTTTAAATACAGAAAAAGCTTTCTGAATCTCTGGCCTCAAACATTAAAGGACATAATTGCTAAGTTTGAATCTTTCCAACATCTGGTAAGTGCTTCCCTATTCATTCGGTCAGTAAGGCTACAAGCCCAACACGCCAGCCACATGCTGAGTCCTGGTGACTGCAAGTTAATAAACTCCTGTCTACTAGACACTCAGGGTCTGGAGGGAAAGACAGGCATCTCAACAAATACAGGCCAATCAACAAGCACTATCATTAGCTGTCCTTGCAAAGGTGCTACAGAAAAAAGCACAGAGAAGGTGACTTCAGAGTTTGGTCAACACATAGAAGTCATCAAAGAAGGGAGGAAAGAGCACTCTGAACAGAGAGAACTTCTGGAAAAGGCACAAAGAATGCAACAGATATGTGTTTGGGTCCCCAGGGTAGCGGGGCGGATAAGCAGAGAGAAGATCGCTGGAGGACGAGAAGAGTAACTACCGCAGGTGTATTATCAAGGTTTGTGTGGATCACGTTCCTATTCAGTGCAGATATGGTCCCAGCACTATTTGGTTTTAAACCTTTGTCGCGCTCCTTGCCATCTAAGATACGAATTATTCAGACTCACACAACACCTATCGATTCCTCGTGGGGGGTTTCTGAAGCCCTTCAAGTTTCCATCTAAGTTTCCAGCCTCACAGCTCCTGTTTTTGGAAGCTCCACCAGGTTCCTACAATTTCCTGAGTCCGTCCGCTTCCTTGCTTCTCTGCCTTCGCTCAAGCTGTTCCTCTCTTCAGAATGCTTTCCGCCTCCTTTCTGTCGATCAACGTTTAACTCCTAAAGATCCACCTCGAATCCCTTCTCTTCCTCCCCGCCTTTCCTTGTTTCCCCAGCCCCCACTCCCCCAGCACCTCAATTTAACTGTGCTCTGCAGCACCGTGGTTCACGTATGTACTCGTCTTTCCAACAAGAGCAGAAACTGCTGTCGGGTAGGCACTTTGTGTTGTTTATTGTGTGTTCCCCGGACATGACCTGGGATGTGGTGCTTGATAAATATTTGTTTTAAATGACACATCTCATCGCCTTTGTGACCTCGTTCTCTTCTTCAGTCTCACAACTGCGGTCCTCCAGCCGGACAAACCTTCTGCAGCTCAGTTTGTCATCGAGGGTGAGGTCAGAGGAAGAATAAGAAAGCCACCTGAGGCGGAGATTCACAGCCCCGATGGCACAACAAAGCCACTTGGGGACCTTTTAAAAAATATAGTCTTGTGGGCCCCAACTTCAGAGATCACAGTTTAATGGGTCTGAAATAGAAACCAGGCATCAGTGTATTCTTTAAAGTTCTCTAGATAATTCTGAAGTGCAGTCAGTTTTGAGAATCACGGTCCTAAAGGGCACGTGGAAAATAGTCACTAGGCCCCAGAGAGTAATTACAACAATTTCTAACACACCTTTCTTAACGGGCGATGCTTTCCTCAGGAAAACATAGCTGAAAGAAGGGAGGCCACACAGTCCGGGTGAAGCTGACCTTTTTCTGGGTGAATCTTTGCCACAGAGCCTGAGTTAGGCTGGGGGAGGAATCCTGTTCCCACTCAGTATCTGCAGAATCCCATTGTACCCCACGCCTACCCAGATATCTTTAACAGGAAGTTCCAGGAAGCAATTCAATGAACTGAGATGCAAAACACCAAGCACTAAATCAGCAAATGAGCTGGGAAAGCCTGAGAGTTTCCAGTTCTCTGGAGGGTCTCCAACGTAGATATATGCTCTGTGGCTGGAGGGACAGTACCAGATGCCTAGGGGAGGGCCCCATGTGGCGCCACCCCAAGGGCACATGCACATTGTATTTCAAGGTGAAGAGCATCTCCTGGGATTGTATAATGCCACATCTCGGCCCAGGGATTTTTCTGTCCTTAGACCCAAGAGATTCCTGGTAGCGGTCTTTATCTTGGTCCTATTCCGAGGCCTTCTTCTGGCTTGAAACTGTCCCTCTGAGCCAAGGTGAGGAATGAAGAGCCTCCTCATCAAAATATCTCTACTGGTATCTTTTCCTACATGGTATGTCTGCATCAGAAATTCCCCCAACTGACAGCTCTCATCAACACAGTCTTAATCCACTCAATGTGCTGCACCTCCCTGCTGAACTCCAGCCAGCACCAGTCCCTAAATCAGTCACTGCAGCAGTTTCAGAAAGGGTGTCAGTTCCTTCTCAGCACCACTAGCCTTTTTCCTCATTAGTCAAAGTATCCACAGAGAAGGAAAGTGCATATTTTATTTCTAGAATTTGGCTGGGTTTTGGGGGGTGGGGGAGGGAAAATCAGCTTTAACATTCTAAGAGCAAAGAAGAGGTAAATTAAGTACTATTATCTATTAAAAAAAAATCCTATCACCTGGCAGAGAGTAGGGACCTAAAAAAAATTTAAGTTTCCGTTCTTGGAAGGTGGTGAAATGACTGTGACAGTAGTTGTGGGTGGTGTAATCTACGGAATAGCTTTCACTTTTTATGTTTTTAGAGAGTGTGGAGAGAGTAGCAGGGTCCTCAAGGTAAGGAGCATATTCATTTCTTTCTTTAAAAGAAGCCATTGTGAGAATGAAAAAGAAATAGGAAGTTAGCATGAGAAAGTGTTTTGTGAACTGTAACACACTACATAAAATGTATGGAGTTATTACTGAGTGCCATAAGAAATGTGTAAACCAATGCCACAGCGGTTTGAAGGAGAAGAGGAGACAGCACCCCGCTGTGGAAATAGGGAGGTTGTGGCCTCAACTGCCTACTAAGGAAGTACCTTCTACAAGACATCTTCTGCACTGTCAAGCACAATCATGATCCCTGCTTGGACCACAAAGCAAGCTAGTTTTGAGAATGGATTGAAATGTTTGTGTTAACTATAGAGCACTCTACGAACGCAGTGATGTTATTGGAGCTGTTACTGGGAATGGAGACATTATCATCATTATCATCAACTTTGAAGATGCTGATTGCCATTCAACAGGTAAAGCCGTCAGGGCAAGGCCTTACAAGTAGAGAGAAGAGGGCTGGAGAAGTTTCCACGATCTTTCTCACTGGATCCAGAGTCCCTCTAAATAACATCTTTGAACATCAGTTGACACCAACCCTGTCACAAAGGCCTGTGACAGTGCTGGTATTGAATAAGAAATGCTGTCTGCCTTCAGGGAGCTCACTCCAATTTGGTGTTGAGGATTGCCTCAAATATCAGACCAAGAAGTTTATAGTTAATTTATAGCCAGTGGAGAGATCTCAAACTTTTTAGAGTAGAAGAATGGAGTGGTTTGAGCTGTATTTCAGGTGCTCTTGACAAAGACACAATTGTACTCTTAGCCAGCCTGGTTTGCTGGAGGAGGAGGCCAGGAATATTTCCCTGTGTTATGGTTAACACCAGGGAATATTTTAGGTGAGCGGGTGATTTAGCTTCTCCACCCTCGGGCTTCAGAACCTAGAATGTTGCCCACTCTAAATAGACTTTATTTTTTAAAACTGTATGAATCATGGAACTGATTGTGTCCTTTTTTGCCATGACCGGTAGAAAGCCCAAGTCAAACTTATCAGTCAGAGAATATCAAAGCAAGAACCGAATACTCACTTTAGTCCTGGCTTACTTTTCCCACACCCATTTCCTTTTTTAATCCTTCCCTTACTTTTAAAATATCTTGTTGAATTATATGTAGTTTTATAAATTGTTTTAATCCTCCTGGAATAAGGTTAAATTATAAATAAAGATCATTGCTTATTTTTTAATTTCTTATTTAATTAACTGCCAGTGAAGAGTATTTGAAATGTCCACTGGGAAATTTGCATGGATGAGGCATATTGGAAAAGAAACATTGCATGCATTTCTTTCTGGTACTACAGCTGATTTTCTAACTTCTTAAAGATTTCGTTTATTTATTTTTAGAGAGGGAAAGGGAGGGAGAAAGAGAGGGAGAGAAACATCAATGTGCGGTGGCCTCTCACACAACCCCCACTAGGGACCTGGCCTGCAACCCAGGCATGTGCCCTGACTGAGAATCAAACTGGCAACCCTTTGGTTCACAGGCTGATACTCATTCCACTGAGATACACCAACCAGGGCTGAGTTTCTAACTTTTAAAATTTGGTTAAATCTGTGTATAACATAACACAAATATAATATATAATATGACTCTATTGGTAACTGAATATACTTGCATTTACAGTTAAAGTTTGAATTTTGTTTTCAAAAGAATTCAAGGAAAGATACAAACTTAAAACTACCTAAATCTTTGTTCTTATTTGTTTAAAAAATTCACTTTAAGTTTAAATAAAAGAGCTAAGATTCATAGCCTATCAGAATATTAGAAGATAAAGTCTGTTATATCAATTTTTTAAAACCATACATATAAAAATGTGTTTGAAATGGAGTGAAACCTTTTCTGTTACTAAGAGATATCGATAATGCTCGATTACATTGCTAGATCAGAAGAAAGGAAGATATGGAAAAATCTTTGTCTTTCTATAGTTAACCTCCCTTATCATTTTCAGACTCAGATCATTTCTCTATTTAGAAAATCAGCACGAATGCTTGTTTCTAGAATTCAAACACCTCTTCTCAACTCTATGATGTCTCACCATGTCTCAGAAGACAATAAGCAGTGTCTGTGTTTCTTGTGTATTATGGGATGGAATATATCTGGGTCTAGAGATTTAAAGTCAGGCAGAGTAATTAAGGACATTCTCTCTTCCTCTTCACAGATCTTGAGCCACAGTTGTCTACGGTTGTATTTTGTCTGACCCTTTTGAGTTCCTAGCATGCCTCCATTTGCACCAGAAGAAAATAAAAATCAGGTTGAAATTGCATATAAAATGTCAGATCTAGAAAAGCTATTAGATCAAGTTCATATAAAGAAACTGAGGAATTTAATCTGTCTTATTCCTCCTTATGGAGACAAGCGTGTTGGACTCTATTTCAAAGCTACTGCTATTAAATACTGACTCATGTGTTAATTCCTTTGTTCTGAGTCTGTGGTTATGTGCAGCAGGCTTTTGATAATAATGGGGCTTTCTATGTTGAGTCTACAGATGAAGAATATACTTATTGGAGGACCCGAGTCCCTAGTTATAAACTAATAAACAAGCTTCCTGGTTTACGCATCAGAGCGTGTTAGTGGGTGTCCGTCTGAGAGAGGGAGAGAGAAATCCACTCTGACTGTGCTGCTGAATCAGGCTCCAGAGGTGCAGCCTTAGGAGCATGGGAATCACACCAGGACACTTGGGGGCCTCTCTGGGCACCTAGCAAATCTTTAGTGTTGCGTTATTTTGATTCCATCTTGTTGCTGGTTGTCCACAAACATCCACTCTGTGAAGACAGTCCACCTCCTGCTTTACCAGGCCAGAAATAACCACAGCTACTTCTCAAGAGGCGGTTATAGACCACAATGGGTTCTTTCTTCCTAAGAGCAAAAGCTGGAATTCTCCCACCTGTTAACAGCTGTGAATCTTCTGAAAATCTCCATGGATCAAAGGCTGTTGCTTTTCTTTAGACATGTAACGTGAACGTTCATGCCTATAGCCATACGGTGAAAAGTGCAGTTGTGTGGAGGGCTTCAGGAATAAAGATTACAATGGATCCCCCTTTCAAACCTTTTAGAGATTCTTCAAATGCTGGTGTCTAATTTGAGATTTGATACATGTTCCAAGGATTGAATGGTGGGTCTTTATAACAAGTAGGAAAAAGCAGTGAAAATGCCTAAAAGCCCTACCACCTATTTTTAAAAAAATGTTTACAAACTATAGTTATTGAAAAATACTATTTAGAAATATATCATGATTAAGGAACATCTGAAAGTAAAGTTGCCTGGCAATTTTGAGTTACTTTCCAACTAAAAACTCTGTCTAGTGGACTTTAAAATGATTTTGCATTTGTGTTTAAAATGTGTGCGTCTCTATCCAGTTTGACAGCTTAAGTATCGGGCCCTAAGGTAGTGCTTCTTGAATAAGAACAAATTGAAACTGCCATCCCAAATCACTGCCATCTCTCCTGGCAAGACTGGATTAGCACTAACTCCCCTCTGATGAGGGAGTCACCTCAAGCTTGGAAACAGCCAGTTTGGGTCACCCAGCAAGGACGGGTTAAAGTCGGAGAAGAAGCCCCGGACTCTGTTTTTAGCTGAGCCCGTATAGAGTGGAGAATCTCATGGAGGTGGTAGAGTCAACAGTTGGATACATTTCGGAAGAAAGCGTGGCTCTAGGTTCTTCTCCCTCTCCTTAGGCCAGCTCAGAGTGACCGAGCAAGCCCCGACCTCATCGACCTCCAACCGTGAGCTGCTGTTGCATGTCTTACTTGCTCTGTTTTTACATCTCCTCTTTGTCTCATGAAGTCACCAGACTTAGGTTGTGCTTCTGGACCTTTGGAATTGGTGTTTGAACATGGTCTCTGTTCCTTTAGATCCTGGCTTTTCCTAACTGATTCCAATTTGGTTTAATTTGTTGGCCTTCTATGCTCTGGGCTATTCTAGTCCTTGCCCTTCTGAAGCCAACTTCTGGCGCAGTCCACTTGGCTGGCTGGTGGGAATTCTCTGTGCTTGCGAGAGTATATGTGGGTGTATGGGGGTATGGGGACGGTATGTGCACAATTTGTAGGCTCACTCCCTAAAATGAGAGCGGGGAAATATCTAAACAGAAACAAGTAGAATGGGGAAGGAATGCATTGCTTCTCCCTATTAACCATCCTGAGGGTGGAGCTAAATTCTTAATTAGGTGTCTCACTTTCCTATAAAGAATTTTATCTCAGCTCTCAGATTTTGCTGCCACCTGGTACTAAAATATTTCAGGTAGTGATGACCAAATAGTTGAACAAACTCCAGAAAGCATGGCCTAAATTCAGAAATAACACAAATTAGGATACTAGATATTTAGGGTAATAAATAAAAGATATAACATTAAAAAATAAAATTGACTTAATATAATAAGGAATGAACATGGGATACCTGTGATAAATTTATAAAAAGCAGTAATCGTAAATTACTGTGTATGGTCCCCATTTGGGCTGTCAATCCTGAATGCGACACAATACACTTTACCGTCAAATAATGTCTCTCAGCTCATGGCCCTGTTAGTTAAAAACACTTAGCTACCTACTCCTCGTAAGTTAGGGTTGAATTTTGCTCGAGGTTTGTGTGCATGTCGCAGAAACCATTCTTTCTCTTTCTGGCCTTCTCTGGTCTGCCACTTCTCCCCCTTCTTTATCCCGCCACCCTTGTTATGCAGCATCTCTCCAGGCAGGGTCTGCCTTCATTGCTCCTGACTTTTCCAAATGTTTCCCCCCTGTTTTTCCACTCACTGTGTTGGAAGAGACTGTTTCTTTCAGGTGATAACATATGCAGCCAACTTTTCCTAATTCAAAATTGTTTAAAAGTTTAATTTTTTCCATCACCGTTTATCCCCCCTATATCCTCTTGTACCTTCTCTCACCCTCTTCTGTCCCCAAATCACCACACTGTTGTCTGTGTTCATGAGTTCTTTCTCTTTTCTTCCCCCTTTTTTGCTCAATCCCTCCTAATTCAACTTTTAAAGGAATTCTGCCCTGTTGGATTCCCAAACAGATCTATACTTGGCTCGCTGAACCTTTGAGACCCAGGTGTGGATGGACATAGAAAGAATGCCCAAAACCCAGGCCAGAGAGCTGTTCGGGAGTGCCGTCCATCTGCGGCAGAATGTGCTTCCCAAGGGTGACCCAGAGGGGACTCCCACCCACATGCTCTTCTTTCCGGTGTGACTCTGACAGCTCTCCCATAGAGAAGTGGAGTCTGTGTCCTCTTCTCCAGAAACTGGGAGGGTTTGTGACTACAGAAGAAGTAACACTACAGGGCGCGGCAAAAGTAGGTTTCAGTTGTTCAAATGGAAAATAACACAACAAACAATGCAAGAGTAAACTCTTGTGTTTCGCCTACTCATGGCTGTAAACCTAATTTTCCCTCACCCTACATGTGACTTCCAAGGTAAGATTATAAAAAGTGATCAGGCCTCTGTTTGGTTCTCTTGGGGTGCTCACTTTGGGATCCTAGCCACCAAGATGAAGAAGCCCAAACTGTACGATGCAGAGACAGCTCTTGCAGACATCACTTGTAGTTTTTTTCCTGCCATCAGCTCCAAATGAGGTCCTAGCCACAGCCAGCATCAACTGCAAAGGCACCTCCAGGTGATTCCAACTCCAGCCCTCAAGTCTCTCCCAACCTTCAAACCTCCCTGGCTGAGGCCCCAGACATCAGAGAGTAAACACAATCCATCCCTGCTGTGCTCTGTTCCAATTCATGACCCATAGAAACCCTGAGTATAATAATAGTATTGCCTTATGCTGGTACGTTTTGCGGTGGTTTGTTGCACAGCAATACTAACAGAAACAGTATTCTATCCAGCGCGCAGACTCCCAGCTCCCCTTTATCTCATATGTATTTTTTTTCCACTCTGAGACATCTCCTTTAACCTCAGCTTAAGCAGCCTTCATCTCTTCTGTTTTGGGGGCTCTTCTTTCTGCCATCTCAGGAGCCTCACCATTAATTTCAGAGGCTGGTTTGTCAATTACTCCCAGGGGATCAGGGACTTCATTGTGAGTATTTCTGTCTCACTCATTTATGGCCCATTTCTCACGTGATCTACCTTTGACTTCTCATTCCATCGTCTGCCCCTCGGATTCACATCTTGAGAGGGGTGCAGTGGGAATTTTACTTCTGTTGAAGAGACTATAGCCTACCCACAGGAGTGTGGCCTCACCTGCTTGTTCTGCAGGACAATTATACCATTGGTGGCCCATTATCAGTATTTTCTAGAATATTCAGCCTTCACCCTGAGATAATGACAATGAGGAAAAATTAGTGAGATATTACAATGTGCCAAGCTTGTGCTAAGCTCTCCAGATATCCCTTTCAATCCTCTCAGCAACCTCATAGAGTAAGAACTAGCACCCCTCCCATTTAAAAATAAGGAAAACAAGGAGCAGAGAAGTTAGTATTAGCTCAAGGCAACAAGTAGAAGGGGACTCAGAGGAAAGTGGTCTAACACAAGAGCCCATGCTCCTAACTACATGTCCCACGTGCAGGGCATTAAATAGCTGGCATGCTGCAAAGAGAGCCCAGCTTTTTAGCAGACTATTCCAACACTAGGCAAAGATCTCACGTATGCATCCCTTTCCCCTTTCTCTCCCCCACAGCTTCCTACTTCTGCAATAGGGCACATATGTGTACACCTTTGCAGGAATAAGCAACTGATTGAAGGTGAAGAAAACCCAGTTGAGTTCTACACAGAGAAAATAAACATTTCTCCCAAAGAAACAATGAAGTCTGTAGATGCATAATCATGGTTCTTAAAACCTAGCTGGGACAATTTATATTAGCCCATGGTCACTTAACTTTTTAGACTAAAATATCTGCCTTCGGCTATATCTCCAAAACAGCTCTTCCCAAGAATGATAGGTGGAACTTGTTTTATGTTTGTGTAACTCAAGGACTGATTCAGGGCTTTATCCCTTTGAAAGAAAGGGTAATCTGCCTCAAAGGGTAATATGGACCCTTCCAGAGTGTGCAGAAGTTTGGACTAGGAGATTTAAACTGAGGGAAGGAAGAAACTCGGGCTCTTGTCTTGGACCCACAGCTCAATGCGGGGGCTGAGGCTTGCGGGATCTTTTCTGGCCCTGGGAGCCACATGGCTGATGGCAGCGCCAGTCCCACATGCAGACCCCAGGAAGAAGCCTAAAGCCAGACTGCCACCAGGTACAAGCTAAGCCACCTGGAAGATCGCACAGCAGCTGTCTGCGATTGCCAGGGGATGGTATTTTCAAATGGGAGAAGAAACTCTGGGTGCAGCCTTGGACTGGCTTAGCAGAGGGTGGTGGGGTTTTTCGGAGGAGATAGGCTATGAGGCAGGAGACTGCCATCCTCCCAAATCGTACAGCTTTTGAATAAAAGACCTCTTTCCTCTTCTCACCAAACCCCTGCCTCTGGAATTTGCCTATAGGTGGTGGCAGGCAGTGGAACCCTGCTTTTGTTCAGTAACATTGGCAATTTAATAACAGTGTTTTGCTTTTTTTTGCCAGATAGAGCAGGCTTCTTGCTTCCAGGACTACTATCGCGATTGCAATACCCAGCACTTCGGCAGATCCCAATATAGGCCCACCTCTTTTGTGTGTGGGGGAGAAATGGATATTTTACTGAAAATTTCATGGGATGAAGGGAAGAGGTTTTATATTGCAAAATCATATTTTAAACCTTAATAAAATCCCCTTTAACTTTCTCTGTCCTCCCCCCAGTTTTCCAGTGTGGACAGCACCTTCTTTTTCTTTTCAAAACTCTCACCCCTCCCACCAGGATGGTTCTCCCAACCCACACTCCTTTTCTGCCTCTCACCCCAAGTTGTCACCTCACCCCCACTCATAGTTTCCCTTCCAATGTGCATCCTCAGACCCATCTTAGCACTCAGAAGAAGAATCCCCTCTTTAGAAGAGGGAAGAGGATAGTATATACAAAATGGAATTTTTCCCAGTCACAGATAACATATTTTTAACAAATATTTCTGTTGCAAGGGTTTCTGAGGATCATCTTTTAAACTGGTATTAAAATATTCTTTTAAAATTAAGGACTACATCATACGTGCAAAAGAATAAAGATAACGCATATGTATCTGTTAAAGAATTAAAAATAAAAATACAAAAAACCCCTAGTGTACTGGATTATACTGGGTAAGCTTGGTTAAGCTGGGAAGTGTGTTTCCCAGTATTCCCTTTACTCCGAAGCTCAGAATTAGAGTTGGCCAGAAGAAAACTCATGCCAGAGTGGAAGGTGGAAGTGGAGCGGCAGCCACCACTCTCCGAAGGTCATTGCAGTCAGACGTGGTGATGGACAGATGCACACACAGGTTCCCAGTGAGTTCCAGCTTGCTCTTGCTCTCCACTTGGTCAGTCACTTTTCCTCCCAACTGTTCCAGATGTGCTTTCTTTACTGAAGCAAAACATCATTTCAATACCTGCAGGTACTGATATGGCAAATGCTTTATTCTTAATGCCCATGGGGAAAACCCACTAGGAGCAGTTGTCTGACTCGGCAGATGTAATGGTTCTTAGAATGTCTCGACAGAGATGCATTATAGAGCATCGGACAAGCCTTGTAGGTGAATTAGCACAGACCTTTTGAGATTTTGAAGCAGAATTATGTCATCCTTTTCCAATTGCTATTCTTTTGAGAAACAGCTTCTGGCACGTTTCTGGGCCCTAACAGAGACTACACCCTTGACTGTGTCACACCAAGTTCCCAGGCAGCCTGAGATGCCCATCGCAAAGTGGGTGAGATCTGACCCAGCAAGCGTGGGCCTGTGCACAGCAGCACTTCATCATCAAGTGGGCGTGATATGTAAGAGGTCAAGCTCAAGCAAGTCCTAAAGACACAAGTAAATTACATTAGGAAGTGGCTCAGATCACCATCAATGCTATTCCTGCTACTTTGCTTCTCCTCTCTCAATCTGAATCTATGGCCTCATAGGGCAATCTTTATGATCATTTGATTAAGGAAGAAAAAAAAGGGTCAGATGTACAGGTATTTCCATCCAAAATGTTGGCAGAAACTGAAATTGGATACCTACAGCATGACACCCCCACTCAAGTGTGGCTATGAATGACATTGTGAAAGAGAAACCTTCATAGCGGGCAAAACTCCAAGCAGAGCCCCTGGTCAGTTAATTTGCCTGGAAGGAGAGATGACCAAAGGTACAGACCTATGTTGATTTATGAGCAATGACTAATGAGTTGGCTGATTGATTATAGACTTAGAAGGAAGGTGACTGGAGAACTGGAGTTAATGAAATATGGAGATATGAGGAGGGACCTCTCTGAATAAGCACAGAATATGATAACATTTGTGCCCCAGGTGAATGCTCACCATAGAGAAGGATACCGGAGAAGGATCTTAAAGATCTGGTAGACAAGATGACCATGGCCACTTACTTACATGTGGATTGAGCAAGGACAAGAGTAACTGAGGAAAGAGGCTGACGATAACCACAAAATAGGTCATTTTGTCAACATGGACTTCCTCTCATTAAAGGCAGTCTGTTTACCTCCACTGCTGAGTCCCCAGCTGCCAACAGCAAAGACCAACACCAGCTGGAGATAGGACACTACCTCTCAGGCCAGCGGGCATTTGGCTGATTACATCGGGCCATTTCAAGCATGGAAGTGGAAGTGCATTGTTCTTATTAAAGCATATATTTATTTTGGATGCAGATTTGCCGTTCCTCCCCATGGCGTTATTTTCAACCCCCTCCCCCATCTATAGACTAGCAGAACGATTTATTCATGATCGTGCTATCCCACATGGCCTTTTTCTTGTCTTACCAGAGAACTCATTTTACAGAGCACAACTGCTGAGTACCAGTCTTTCCATCCCCTGGAAGTAGCTGACCTGGTTGAATTATATAGTAGCATTTGTAAAGTTTATTTATTTTTATTGTATTTTTTTTCCATTACCATTTAGTCCCCTTATATTCCCTCCATCCCTATAATCACGACACTGTTGTCCATGTCCATGAGTCCTTTTTGCTCAATCTCTCCGCCCGCTAACCACCCCCCGGCCCCAGCTGTCTTCCTGCTCTCTATCTATGAGTCTGTCTGTATTTTGGTTGTTAGTTCAGTTTGTTCATTAGATTCCATATATGAGTGAAATCATGTGGTGTTTGTCTTTCTCTGACTGGCTTATTTCACTTAGCATAATGTTCTCTAGGTCCACCCATGTAACAGCATTTTGAAGATTCAATTTAATGCCAGCTAAATGGTGAAATTTTGCTCTTTAAAATGGATGAACTTGACTTTGTGTATTCTTTCATTAGGAGAAATTTGCATGCTTTCAGTTGTATGGGTAGTTGAATTATGTTATACAAAAGCATGGTCTTGTGGGTATTTTTATTTGGAAGTTAAGTGTGCCTAAAGAAGTGTTTGTGGAGACCAGTTGACAAGGGGTGGACTCTGCTGGATTGTGCTGTGTCTACTTGGATAAACTGAGAACTACATTTCCTACAATTTCACTTTTGTACGATTCTGAGTGAGAGTTGGCCAAGAGAGAAACTTGTTCTAGATCCGACAGACGGAAGTAAAAGTAGTGACCAGATAGGGTCATGGACAGATACAGAGCTGCCTAGCATGTTCATCTTATCCCCTCCCATTCACACTTAGACATGTCTTTCCCACCTGTAAAATCTCTCACTGGACCTCATGTCCCCTTCCATACTACCCTCTCTTCTTTCATGCTCTGTCCATCTTCACCTCCTGCATCCTCTGCTACTGGGTCCTGTCACATCCATCTCCCTGAAACTCTTCTTCTCCTGACACTCAATCTTTCTGGATTTCTGTTACTGTTATATGCTGATGGTGTTCAAAAATATCTCACTGAATGTGTTCCCTGAGTTTCATACCTGTGTATCCAATGCTCTTCTCAACACTGCCACCTAGATGATAGACAGGCACCTACAGGGCAGCATGTCCCTAACTAGACTCATCAAATTTTCCCTCAAAACTATACCTCCTGCAGATCTCAGTGAATAGGATCATCATCCACTCAGGTGTCCCAACCAAAAACCTGGATTGAAAGTTTCCCACTTTTCCTCCTCCCACTGTCACTTTTATTGTTTCAGTTTCCTTTCTCTCTCGCCCGGATTACTGGAGCAGCCATGCTTCCTGAACTTGTGAGGATCTGGTGAAATAACACAACTGGTAGGCACCATAGAAATGCTATGGTGGATCCTCAGCGTGGACCCTGAGAAGATGGGACAATGAGCCCATTGTATGTGAGATGCTGCAGCCAATAATACAGTAACGTGAATGAAGGGGAAACACCTGCCCAACAGTGGACACTTTCAGTGTATTAGACCTGCTTCCAGTGCTTTATTCCTCAAATATTTCCTAATTTCCTACCACGAGCTAAGAGCTGTGCCTGCAGGAGGCACTTCTAAGGCGTTGATTCACCATGTACTTTTTGGGCTCCAACATTAGGTGACATGCAGGGGACACAAAGACAATGAGTCACAGCCCCTGATCCTAAGGGGCTGTCAACTTTCTTCAGTCACTACCCACGTCAAATGATATCTCAGACGGCCCCATCTACTGCGGAGCTCCTCCCAAAGACAGTGTTGCATTAAAATTCCTTCCAGAGCCCATGATTTTCAGAGAATGAATTAAGTGCAGAGGAAAAGGAAAAGTCAATCTAGAGGCATATGTAGGCTGTTGTCTAGATGCAAAAATTCTTTTTCGATGACACATAGGGACCACTTCTTTGGGACCTGAACTAAATTGCAAGCAATTTCAGTAATGAATTCAGCCTTGTGTTCAGCCCATTCCCAGAACCTCTGGCTTAATTATGAGAAGAAAACTTATTTATTCTGGGGCATCACCACTTTGGTATAAATTCCTGGAAGCCATCAGAAAAGCAAAGCGAAGGTCTTACTCAGAGTCTCTTCTCTGGATTTCTGAGAAAGAAGTGCTTCATGTTTGGCCTGTCAGGTTGCTTTTAATACCAGCCCATGGATTTGCCCCTCATTTAATTCTTTCTGAGCTTCATTCTCCCTGCTCATCCTGAGGCCTAGGTCTCCTCTGGGGGAGTAAGGCAACCTTTCCTGTGTCTTCCTCAGGTATCATCTTTCCCTGACACATTCTTCATAATACTGGTTATAAAATACTAAAATACAATACTTACTTAGTCTTTGACATTTTAAAAAACTCTCCTCGTGGATTTTTATGAATTTAATCGTAACAGCAGCCCAGAGAGGCAAGAGCTGTGAGAACCTGAGGCTCAGAGAAGAGCAGCTTGTCCATCATCACACAGCTTCAGAGGGCAGGCATTGCCAGGGACCTAGATACTCCAGCTTGTGCCCTGTTTCCACCACGTCTGCTTAAATCCATCCAGGGGCCAGAGTACTTTCTAGCCCTAATCTGTTTCTAAGTCATTCTGAAATGTGAATAAAATTATGCTGATATTGGGGGTCAATGAACACTGACGTTTCTCTCGGGGCCTAGCGTGGTCATGGGGACCCCTGGCCTACCGCATACATATAAGGAGCTGCAGAAGGTCTGCTGAGGCACTGGCTCCCAGCATTGGCTACTCATCAAAAACGCCTGGGGAGGTGAACACACTATTGAAGCCTGGCTTCTAGCTCCAGAGATTTTTATTTAATTGGTCTTGGGTGCCCCCTGGCTATTGAGATGCTGTTAAAGCTCCCGGGTGATACTAACATGCATCTGGATTGAGAACCATTGCTCAGGAGCTTCTACAGGTTTGTGCGTCCCTTGTGGGACCTGTGGGCTCATTCTCTTTCCTTCTCTTTTTCCTAAATGCTTATTGCACCACATGTAGTCATTGAATAAAACCTAGAAAATAGAGACTCATATTTGGAGGTTGATTATAATTATTTCACAGAAATAGGAGTGTAGCTTTCCAGACTTTTTGTCCATGTAGAGACACATAAATAAGCCTATAATTTTTTTAAAAAAATAAAAATGGCACATACTGTTCTCTTTGCCACTTTTTTATAAATCAGTAAATTCAAGTCAATGTCATTTCCAAGGCTTTACTAGCATTCCATTGTTTGGCTGCACCTCATTTTGTCTTTAATAACAGAAGTTTTCTTTTTATCTTCATATCCACTTCCTTTCAAGCAAAATGTCACTCAAAATCCTGGAATCCAGTAAAAAAGAACAGGTTTTTTTTGTTTCTCTTGACTTCTGAGGCAACTCCAATTTACCTTAGAGAATTATAATTAATCAAACAGTAAACCAATGTGCAAGAGTCTTTTTTGGGGGGGGGGGATTTGGAAACTATTATTAACACTTAAGCCCCAATAATCTTAAAGAAAGAAACTCTGAAAGAAACTCATGACCATGAATGTTTCATGATGTCTTCAGTTGTTTGGGGTCTTTTCTCCTGTTGTGAAAGCCTAGGTAGGCTCATTGAGGGAATCTATAAAATAATGCTAAAAATAGTGACAACTAATATTTGATAGCACTTTAGAGTGGCTAATTCTAACATAAAGAAGAACTAATTACTATTTATTAAGTACCCTTATTGAGTATCAATGTGCAAGGTGCTGAAATAGGCACTTAATATAACCCTCTATTTGATATCGCATAAAGTCAACCAGTGCCATTACTATCCCCATTTTACAGATGAGACATCTAAGTTGCAATGAATTGCTCAAGTTCATCTGTTAAAACATGGATTGTGCCATGGTTATACTCAGCGTTGTATCTCAGAGCCTAGCTCCGTGATTTGTCTGTTTCCTACCAGAAAGTAGGCTCTCCATGCATCGTTGATGGACCAAGAAATATTTAAATCACATGCTATTTCATTAACTCATGCTTCCTCTGGATGATGCAGAAACGCTCTCCCCAGAGGAAATTAGCTTCCTGGACTTTCATTCTTTGCTGGTGACCACTCAAATAGTAATGAGTTGCTGGGTCAGAGAAATGTGCCCGAGTTCTTTTCATTCTCTAGGGTAATTGTCCTCAAAATTTGGTCCCTGGCCCAATAGCACTGGTGTCACTCATAAGCTTGGCTAGAAGTGCAAACTCATAGACCCCACTCTAGACCTCTGAAACAGAATTTCTGGATAGGAATCTCAGAAAATGTTTTCTCTTTCTTTTTTTCATTGCTTTTAGAGAGAGTGGAAGGGAGAGAGAGAAACATTAATGCAAGAAAGAAACACTGGTTGGTTGCCTCCTGGAGGTACCCTGACTAGGAATCACACAAACCTGGATGGGGCATTGAACCTGCAACCTAGGTACACGCCTTGAATGGGAATTGAACCCACAACTTTTTGGTTATGGAATGATGCTCCAATCAACTCAGCCACACTGGGCAGGGCCAGAAAACTGTTTTAAATAGGCTTCCAGATGATTCCAATAAATATTAAAGATGAACATCTTGAGAACCAAGAAGAATAAAAGGGTACCTTCTTATTCTGAGACTTAAAACAATAGTTTAGCATGGACCCATGATTTTTAGCCTTTTCCATCTCATGGCACAGGTAAAATAATTATTAAAATTTGTGGGACACCAAAAATGTATTTTTTGCCAATCTGAGAAAAAAGTAGGTATAATTTTGATTCATTCATACTGGAATGTTGTGTTGGCTGTTGTCATTTTTCTATTTGACAATCTAAGGGAAAAGAGGTCAGTGCCCTTGACTAAATAGTCAGGTATTGCATGCTTTAAAAATTCTCACAGCATACCAGTGTGCCTGACATGGCACACCGGTTGAAAATAGCTGGCTTGAACAATTGGGAGAATGGAGGAGCTATTTACACAGATTGGGAAGACAGCAGGGGCAAATTTTTAACATACCACAGATTTGGGTTTGGTATGTTAAATTTTAAGAACCAGGGGGATATGCAGGTGAAGATACCTGGAGGCACCTGGAGCCTCCAGGTTGAAAGTTCAGGGGGAGTGGCTGAGTTAGACATGCGGAGTCAGGACTGGCAGCTGGAGCCGTAACAAGACTGCCCAGGACAGTTCGGGCATGGAAGAGGCAGACCGTTGACACGCCCTAGGTAATAGCGTTATTGAGGAGAACAGGAGAGAGGCGCTCAGAGAAAGGAGAGTCCCAGAACAGCCCTGTTTTTCTACAAGTGACTTTCACTGGAATGTTGGTCTCATCTTCCCCTCTGGATTATAAACTCTTTAATGTCAGGGACTGTGTAAACTTTGATAGGTCCCTCCATCAAAAGCGCATTGCTTCACACCCTGAATAATCAGTGATTTCCTGCCAAGATTCTGCTTTGCAGAAAATCCAATGCGATCAAAGCTACCAGCAAGATGTTTTCCCAAAAACACTTATATAATTTCCCCGTGGACAGTGTGGCAGATTAAAAATAAGTGAATAAATAAAGGAGATCAAGTGTAATCCACTGATATCCATTCTAATCACATTAATCAGAGTGAATTAATTATATCTGACAACAGATGCAAAGTTAAATTCCTTAAAAAATCAATTCATTAAACTCATATTGGAATGCACAGCCAACAACCCCCATGTTTGGGTACTATCGGCACAATTTGTGGCAACTTCTGATTTGCTAAAGAAACTGCCTAAAACATTTTTAAACGCAATTACAATTACTGTCTGGCATTTGATGGAAAGAAATCTCGTCAGCATTGTCCCTTGTGTGTCAACTGTCACAGTTTTCTAAAAATTTTGAGGCAAAAAATAGGCAGGCTCTACTATTTGCTAGCCTCGATTAGGGTTAATTCAATGTGTGTCTGCAAATAATAGTGTTTAATGTAATCTCTCTAATTACAGATAAAACGCATTTTCAGTCATGCTCATCACTGATGGTATTTTCGGATAAGTTAAACTGACAGCTGCTTTCTAAAGGAAAAAAACACAAACCTTCCTTGGGGTTGTGATGACTTTCACTCTTTTTCCCTGTCTTTTTTTTTCATTGAAGTTCAGAAAAATATGAAACAGTATAGGAAATGGAGAAGCCAAAGAACTTATATGTATGGCCCAAGGACATGAACTAAGTGGGGGAAATGCTAGAGGGTGGGGGGGGGTGTGCAGGGGAGAGGGGAATGAAGAGGAGAAAAAATTGGGACAACTGTAATAGCATAATCAATAAAATATACTTAAAAGCAAAAAAAAAAGAGAAAAACACAAAACTAGATAGATACCAACTTTGGAAACCATGACATAGTCTATCTCTTGGGAATTTGATATGTTTTCCATCTCTCACTTCCATCAGTGAATATCTAACTTGAATTCCCTTGGCAAGCACTTTCTAAGGGTTTCAGGGAACCAGGCATCGTGCTAGGCACTCAAGAGATCAAGAAGGAATGATTCTACCAAAACCGTCCTCTACAATTGCTCCCATGAACCACATTCAGCTTCCTACTACAGTGGATATGATAGTCACAATGCCACTGTAATCACATCTCCTTCGGATGGAAACTATTCACGTTACTGTATTTTCTGAAGGGTCGATGCATGTTCTTCCTTGACCACAGCTGACTGGACCAGAGAGGACCCAAGGGCACCTAGTCCACAGATTGTTCAGGCGTCTAATTTGGCATGGCATGAATGGTTGAGCTAGACTTATTACATTTTCTCTCTCAGGAGTAGGAATTGGAAAATACTGAATAAGGCGGTTAGTGGTGAAAGTGAAATTAGAAGGTGATAAGAGAAACCACAAGATAGAAAGAATTACGACCATGTGGGGGCAGGCTGCATCCGGTCTAGGAGGTTATGAAGAAGCAGAAACATAGGACCTAGAGCAAAGTTGAATGAATCGAGGAATTAATAAATGAATAAATAATTTTGACTTAAGATGTCTTGGAGTTTTTGGTAGCCTCAAAACATGATTCATACTGAGTCACTATCCTTAATACTCCTGACACCTTTTTTTAAACCTGTGCTGCAGATGGGCCATTTTTCTTGCATCTGTGTGTCTTAGCTGGAATATAGTTCCACTTTGAGTCATGGAAAAACTCAAAATAACGGTTTAAACAAGGAGTTCTTTCTTTCTCATGAACTGTTTAATATAAGCAACCTGGGACTGACAGGATGGCTCTTCTCCACAAAGCTCTCAGAGCACTAGATTCCTTCCAATTAATTTTTCTACGGTCCTGAAGAGGTGCCCTTATCTCCATGTTCTAAGGTAGCATTCATGTTCCGGATAGAAGGTGGAGAGAGGGATGAACAAGAAGAGGTGAATGATGCCAGCTGTTGCTTAACATAGGTTTATAGAACCCAGGAAGCCTTATATGTGATTTTGGTGTGGAAATAAAGGAAAAGATCCAAGTTGTACTTCCCAAAATAGGGATGACACAAGAAAGAAGTACAGCAAGGCAGTTCATTAAAAGAGCTAAGCAAACAGAAGTGGCACCCTAAAGCGAGGGCTAATGTAAAAACCGGCAGAATTTGTAGATATCTTGAGGAGATCTTTGGGCCTCCCTATCTTTGGAATACAAAGTTCAAAACAATGCCTTCTAGATCCTAAAGAACAGAGGCCACAGCTAATGCGGGTTAAAATACAAATCAGACACATTCTAGAACCAGCCCTATACACAAGCCATCTGAGAACATCACCTATCATGCGACTAACCTGCTTCTTTTCCAAGTTGAAATTTCCACCCATAGAAACACTTTCTGGGGCCAAACAATAATAATGTTGTCTCTAGAAGGTTGCTGTCAGATGCCATCTGGAAGGAGAGAGTGACATACAGGATGTAGTACCCAGATGATACTTTCACTTATGTCCCATTGACCAGAACAGACTGCCAAGGCTACCCCTAGCTGCATGGAAGTCTGACACATGTTATCCCGAGTGGCCTTGTGCCTGGCTAAACATTCTATTTCTATATAAAAAGGCTTGGCAGCTTCTCATAAGTTAAACCTACCCAGAGATCCCACGCCTACATATTTACTCTAGAGAAAGGAAACATGTTCGTGCAAAAGACCTGTAGGTGTCCCAGTTTTGCAAGATGAAGAGTTCTGAAGACTGGTTAAACACCTGAATGTGTTTGACATCACTGAACCGTACGTGTAAAAATGGTCAAGATGGCAAGTGTTATGTGCATTTTACCACAAATTTTAAAAAAGTCAACGTGTAGCTTCTCGTATTAAAATATTATTTTGGTGTATTTAACTTATGACAATTCAACTACAGGCAAGTACCCCCTTATTTAGTGACTTCCTGTCTCCCTCCCCATTCAAACCAGACCCTAGTGTCCCCAAAGAAGAAACTTAATCCTTTCTTCCCTCCACCCCCCACTCCACTATATTTTCTGGCCAAGCCCCTGTGTTTAAATTCATGTGCAAGATGATCTCTCATTATTTCTCTCTTTTTCTTACTAATCATATTTTATTGCTGAGCAAATGAAAGTATTGTTGAGAAGCAGGAAGAAGGGCTTAGCTTTTAGACCACACGTGGCTCTTAGACGTCACAGAAAATGCTTTATGCATAAACTGATGAAGTACATCACAAGAGCTCCTCATTTCTTTTTTGAACCATCGACACACACACAAAAAATGTGTTTGCACCAACTCAGTATAGGGTGTTTGGGCTACCCCAAGTTGAATAAAGGTTGCACTGACCTTGCCCACAGAGAGGGGCATCTAGCAGTGTAGTCGTAATGGCTTCTACAAAAAAGCAGAGTACTGAGCCATCTCTGAGAACTCTAACCTTGATTTTTATAAATTATGGTTCACAAACAATTGATATCCCATCATCTTGATGTAGAAGTCAATCCTGCATACCCCTAAAGAATATAATTGGACAACAAATTGTTAGCTCCATTAAGTTACATACAGTTGAAAGAAAAGCAGCTTCATACATGTGTATTTGTATCTCCTAAAAGCACCCAGCAGTGCTCTGCAAGCAGGAAGTAGTCAATGAATGGTTATTGAATTTAGAATGTCCTTCTTCCCAATCAGTGAGACTTCATATATTTCCAATTGGAATGCCTATTAATTTTTCAGCATTAGTAAGCTTTTGAAAAAATCCATTTGGGGATGTGTGTAAGAGTTCGCAGCAAATACTATTAAATAAACAATTAAGAAAACACTGTTAAATGAAGCATGCTTATTCAACACACCAGCAGCCATTGATAAAATGTAATTTAATTTAATCATTTAAATGTACATTGTTAATATACAAGAGCATTTCTTTCAAATCACAGGTTAACACATACTAAAGAGCAATGCCGTTTGAGGAGCAGAGAAACTCTGGAAAACTCTGCTGTCTGAAATAAAAGCAAGGCACTCTCCATTAACAGCTGGTGGATTCCTGATTTCCGCCCACAGAAGGCAAGTTCTCGCTGAGAGAGATCTCCCCCAAGGGAAGAATCACCTGCTTTAATTCTTGCTGTCCTCTTCTGCGCTAGTTTGGTCATCCACTGTATAAACTTGTGTGTCAATATTAAGACAAAGAAAAAGAGTTGGACGGATAGATGACGTGGGAGGTTCTCATAGTTGTAACAACTAGGGAAGACAGAAGAGCACTGGCTATCATCTTTATGTTCAGCACTCGTGTCTGGGCCAATAACTAAAACCCTTCTTTATTTCTTCCAACCAATCAATATCATGGTTACAAAGTCTTTTCCTTAAATCAGATGGGTGTAAAAATAAAAAGTAACAGCATTTCTCTGGGGCTCTGTTTTTGTTGTTGTTTTCAGACATGACCAAAAAAAAAAAACAAAACAAAAAATCAAGGACTGACTTTCCAATACTAATGGTGCACAAAAGGATTATGTATGCATAGCACTTCTAATATATTCAAATTCAACTTGAATTTGGTCTGAAGCAATTGATACCTTACATGAAATGTTAGCTTTCCTGGTATTTAAAAATGTTTATTATGTTTGCATATAAGCTGAAAAAATTAATGCAAAAGTACTACTTTACTCATGGTTATCATCAGGTAAAATGTAAGCTTTACTGGTTATTTTTAAAAGCCTGTTTTCCTATAGATGCAGTAAGTCGAGTAAGAAGATGATGAAAAGGAGACTTAGGTCCTACTCTTGATTCTGGTACTAGTTGTTTGACCTTGGGTAACTCTTTACCCTTTGATGGGCCCTGGGTTTTCTCCTCTACAAATTTCAGGGTGGGAGTGGACTAGTTGACAAGTCAGGCCCCTTCCAAGTCTAACTTCCTAGAGACTAACACGCCAGATCCTATTGTCTTGATATAAAAATAATAATCTTTCATAAAAGTTCACATAAACATAATATATGATCAAATATCAGAATGACTCTTGGAAAAAACAGGGTTTGCTATCTGGGTTACTTTTTGCAGCGATTAGGTAATTCATTTGGCATTTGTTTGATTGATAATTTAATGACAATATAAACAGCATAGTTTTGTTATTCTTCCTTTAAAAAGACTAAAGCAAAAATGATTTAAACCTAACAAAAACTATTGTGACATTAGTTTGACATTCAAAGTTTGTGGCTTAGCAAAAATGGCCAAAGATATTTTGACTTGATACAGAATATATAATATAAAGACTTTTAGGCCTAAAAATCTTCAAACATTATTTGAATTTAGCAAAACATAAGCAAAATTTTAATATCAAAGTGCTAAACAGTACTGCCTTAAAAGTCACTGCAAATGAATCATAAAATAACTGCATGGGAAGTAACATTTATTGTACAAATGGTTAATAAAAAGACACATTATAAATATATATGTAACCTGCTATATTTATATATCTTTGCTTATTTAATTTCTAATTGGTGTATCCAAGCCACTGTGAACACCCAATTTCAGTACTCTGTAACTCAGCTTCCAGGAGCTGGTGGTCTTGCAATAAATACAGGCAAAGCTATTACAATATAACGTGCATACAAATGTTCATACAAATAAGGACACTATGCAACAAATTATCTCATAGTAATATGGCATTAACAGTATAAACATACAAAAGGGAGTACGAACACGGAATGTTGAAACGCAGCCCACTAATTCTTTCTAGTACTCACATTCATACTATTTTTTTTAAAAAATAAGACTTGCTTGCTCTCCAAAATTGTCTCTTTAACCGATAACAAAAATTAAATTATATGTATTTAAAAAACCTTATTACCCCTGGTGTTTACCCTGTGTGATCCAGTTGCTATTTATTTGCACGGTCTTATCTAAGGATCAATCACTCGAGACTCACTAAATGCGCCTGGGCTTCTGAATGGAAGTGTCAGTCAGTTGCTATAACTGGAGGAAGTTTAGGGAACTCTGGATAGAGCACAACCAAAGCAGCTGCACTCGACCGGTCTCAGAAACCGAGCCCCTTCAGGAGAGCCGGACAGTCAGGGCAGGGATCCGGATCCACTGAGAACGGCCTGAAACCTTGGATGGCCCGTACCTCAGAAGGGTTCTATGGGGCAGGTGGACAAAGCCTTTGCTAGGAAATTAGCATCTGTCATTCGCTAACTTGACTGCCTCCTTTTTACTTCCATATAAAATAAAGGAGAGTTCATAAACAAGACTTAGTAAGACAGCACTTTAAAAATTGCACTTGTATATGGAAGCAAACAGCCATTATCATTTTGCTATGTCTCATTTATAGGTTATCCTCCGTCTTTCACCGTTTGTTGAAATAAAGGAAGAAAGAAATGAAGAACGGGGAATGCGTGCCTTGTCTGAGCCACCTATGTACCCTTGATACAGGAAGTGTGTTCTACATGATCCTCTCAAGACAGGTCCTACCCTGGCGAACAACCCTCGGCTGTTCTTGCTTTTAAATACAAAGCAACTATAATTGTATTCCCCAGAAACAGTTTTAAAACAGTTATATTATCCTTCTCTCCCCCGCCTGCTGGGATAGCATCATCCAAAAGTGCTTTGTTAGCAATTTCTTAGAAAACCCTCATGAACTATAACCCCCTCCCACCCCAACCCCAAAGCCTAAATATAAAACACAACTCCAACACAATACTCTGCAAGTTTTCTGGCTTTAGGTTGTAAAGAAAAGTGCCAGAAACAAACAAAAAAAAAGTCTTTCTGTTTTGTCAGGAGCTGCTTTTTCTCTTAAGGGCGGACAGGCATGGGAGGCATCCAGACCCGTCCCTCTGCCACTGAGCAAGCAGGCGCTGGCGGACGAGGCGGCTCCCCGCTCAGGCTCCCCCGCTCAGAAAGGCAGGGTGTCCAGGAAGAGCCTGTCGATGATGGAAGGTGGAGACACCAGGTCTTCCAGCTTCAGGTAGAAGATGCGCTGGAGGCCCAGGGTGCAGATCTTCCGCAGTTCTTCCAGGGCGCCCCGGACCTTGGGCTCGGTGGGCCCCGAAGCCTGTCCCTTGCTCTGGTGATCTTTCAAGCTGCTTGTGATCTTGTTGCATAGCTCCTCCACTCTCTTTGGTTCTTTCAACCCATGCCGTTCTGCAGAGGCATAGAGAAGGTTGAGTTTAGGAGGCAGCTACATCTTAAGAAACTTTGAATCCCTCATCGAGGCCTGTCTTCCATTCTGCCAGTTGGAATGGCATTTTACAATGCAATCGCCCTCCCTCTTAGAGGTAGGTCATGCCCTTTGGTATCAAACACCCCCAGCGTTTAAAGCCCAGTCTGTCACTCGCTGTGTGCCCTGAGTAAGTCCTGTAACTTCTCAGCCCTGGTTTCCTCATAAAATAAAGATACACACAATGCAGTTCAGGGTTTCTAGGCAGCTCAATTTAGGGGAATAACGCAGATGAAGAGGGCGGTTTCCTGCACATAGCCACACTGAATGCATGACAGGATGGTTATTATTTTGCTCAGCTAATCCTAGCAAGGTCTTACTTACAAAGGCCCTGTCAGAAGGCAACTTGTTTTCAGAGTGACCCGGAATCACATCCTGGCAAATAAATGAATATTCCCATCTTGACAGACTCACTTCGTGGGGGAGGCTGTAAGTTCCACTGGCTAATGCAAGGGCTGCCCCGCAAGACCCAAACCAAAGTGCACTTTTGTGCTTTCACGCTGACCAGCATTGAAAAAAATCCAGGTTTCCTTTTCCTTGTTTTTCCCCCTTGAGACACCTATGGGCCTACAAAACACACACATCCTCCTGCTGTGGGGGCAGCAAAGTCAAAGAGGGGAGGAGGCCCAGGAGGAGGCAGTGTAGGCATTTCATAATGCAGCTAGACACGAATACCAGTATGCTACTTTCTATAGAACAATATATAAAATGATCCCCTTGTTAAATATCGTGATCTCTTATTTTATGTATAAGCTTAAGTGATTTTCCTGAAGTCACACAGCTGCTGAAAGCTGGGATTTGCACCCTGTCTTCTAGGGCACACTCTTTCCTCTTGCTCCAAAGAGATGGTACCTCTCCCTGTAACAAGAAAGAAGCCTGGCACCCAGTGCCAACTGCTTTGCTCTCTCAGCATGTAGATGTCAGAGCCTTTCCTGAGACAAGACCTTGGCCCCTGTCATCTCAGAGTTTTCATCACGTCTCTTCCTGGCCCCAGTCATCTCAGTCCAAGTTTTCCTCTCTCAGTATATCCTAGACGTAAAATAATAATTCATGAGAGATGAAAGACATGCACCCAATAGGAAATCATATTTTAGTTTCTGATTTTCCCCACATTAATTTTTTTTTAGTTGGGAATATTTGTGTGAGAAAAGCTACTTCCCTGTAGCCAAAATCGTCAGAAAAACAAAGCAACCACCCAGACATTTTTTCCTTCTCTTGTCTGAAGTTAAAGGAGGCCCACACACCAGGAGATCTGCATCCTTCCCCGGCTGAGCTGACTGTGTATGACTTGGGTGCATTCTTCCCTCTCTAGGGCCCACCTTAGAGAAGGAGGGTGGATTTAATGACCTCGAAGGTCCCTTCCAGCTTTGAGGTGTTATAATTATATTCAAGTCCAACTATGAAAACTGCCAGCAGCATCACAATGGACTGTAATGCGCAGACGTCTCATCTCGATGCAACATAACACAGAGGAAAGGGCACTGGGTTTGGAGCCAGACCCAAGTTCCAGTTTTGGTTCTGTCACTTCTTAGTGGTGTGACCTAATCTCTTTGAGCCTCAATGTCATCCTAGGAAAATGGGTAGATATATAAGTCTTTGTTTTATTCTTCTTTCCTTTCTGTGTGTCTAAAGTATCACACAATAAATCAGAAGAAAGAGTGTGACTGTAATAAAACCCACTGCCATAGGTTACTGTGAGGTCAGCTGAGACGACGCTGCATGACAGCATTCTGTCAACTCGTGGTGCAGTCAGCACCTAAGACGACGCCTGACACGTGGCCATGGTTGGCAACTGCAGGGTCAAAAAAAAAAAGGCAATAAAATCCCCTAAGCTTTGCAGTGTATAATTATGCTTTCCTCAGGAAACTATTAGCTAATCAGCCCAGATGCAAATCTGTCCTCTATGGTTTACCTTTACTCAATATATGCACTCAGGAGTGAACTTCAAGAGTAATCCAGCCTGCAGTGGTGTTCTGCCTGAATTTTTAATCCCCCCCATCAAAAAATAAAAAAAAATCAGACTGCAAACTTGGCAGTATGTTTTAAGAGTTATAAAATGTTCACAACCTCTGACCAAATAATTCCCACTCATGGGAATTTATCTGAAGGAAAAACTCAACACAAGAATAAAACTGTATGCATGAAGCCACTTTAGATAGCATTATCTATTTTAAAAACTGGTCAAAGATAAAGAGGAGAAGAATAGAGGAACTATTAAGTAAAAGATAGTCTGTCCACGTAATGGAAGATTCTGTGGACATCAGAAAGGACCAATATACTAAGGCTAAGAAGCAACATGGAAAATACATAACATCACAGTAAGTAGAGAATAGAACATAAAATGACATCTAAGCTGTGATTATATCTACGTAGAAATTATTTCTGCATACAGAGAAGGAAGAAAGAAAACAGAAAAGTGAAAAAAATTATGAGATTGTTTGATAACTCTTTCTTTTAAAATTTCCAGGCTAATGCTGTTTGAATAATAAAAAATGTTAAAATAGAACAAACAAGGATTTGGTCCTTCATGGAGCCCTCTCGTAGCTATAACATGATCACAGAACCATCATGTTGATCCTATTAATACTGATATGTACCAGATTAGGTTCATAACCCAGGGAAAGACGCTTCTTCCCAAATAAAATGCCAATCCATTGTTTTAAGCTTTCCTTTCCTTTCTGCGCCTCACGTCTTGAATTATATTCAAGATCCCATATCCATTATCAGAATAAAGAAATTGAGCAATGTTGTTGGCTTGGTTTCGGGAGGGGGTTGATTATGGAGCCTTATAACCAGACTTTCTCATGGCCAAACTCACAAAAGGTGCCTGGGAGTTCTCCCTGCTCTCCAACCAGTGGTGACTGCTCAATAACTATGGCAACCATTATTTATTCAGTGAATTCAAGTGAAGATCGATACCTCCTGCCAGCTGGATCAACGCTAGGCCTGGAATTCCTTGAGGAATTCAGAGACACTCCTGTTAGAAGCCAGAGGCACCTTCTTTGTTGTTTTGAACAGCTACTGGATTTGTGGCTTCTTTACTTTTTCAAAAGGGCCGATTAGATAAAATTCAGTCTCCATGCAAACTACTGCCAGCAGCCAGCATGGTTTTCAAATCACTAGGGAGTCACTAAGTGTCTATGAGCTTCCTGGTAATTTGGAATTCCTCAAAACCCCAATCACTGACATTTTAGTTTAAGGAACCCCCTTTCTTCTTGCAGCTTGGTAAACAAGGCTGCAGAGCCGATATTCAGAGAGTTCACAAATTCTGGGGGAAATCAGACATTTGAATTTTTTCCCCTTCTTAGAGAATTATACACAGATGTTTAAGATCTTTGTCTGCCATTAAACAGAACAAGCTTCTCTGTATTTTTTGCATTTTGATCTACCTTATTTTCACCCAGTACTTCAGTATTTTAACTCAGCTTTATGTATTTAAAACTTTAAAATACAACTTACGGAACTGGTTAAGTAATGAATTTATGTGTCAGAAGCATAGTACATATAAATCAGAAAGAATTTGAGCCACATAGTTCAAACTCCCACCCAAGAAAAGAATCTCCAGTCCAAGATATTACAGAGAATACCCTGCACCAGCTGGACTAGGCATTCATTATTTTGTCTGATAATAAAATACAAGGGTGGACAAAAGTAGGTTTACAGTTGTTCAAATGGAAAATAATACAATAATTACTAAGAAATAATACAAGAATAAACTCTGTGTTTTGCATACTCACAACCTTACAATCCTTTGAATTAAGCAGGACAAAGATAATCTTTATTTAATAGATAAGGTAAGGCTCAGAGAGTTAAGTGACTTGCCTAGGGTCAAAATTAACAGGTTGTTAATTTCTTTCACTCCAAGTTCAGAAATCTCTCTATTACACCAGGCTGCCTTGAACATGTTAGAATGTCCCTCCTTGTTCTGAGATGACTCAGCTCCCTGTAATTCCCTCCTACTTTCTCTGTACCTAATTAACTAATTGATTAATGACTTCCTTTAACAAATATTTATTGAGTACCTATTCTGTGCCAAGTCCTGTTATAGCCACCGGGGTTAAAGCAGTTAACAAAGAGAGGACAGATCACACTCCTAACCTGTGTGGTATTAGCATCTAAAGACACTGTTGGATTCTTGTGCATTTTAGCTATCCATGCTGTAAATATCTCCTCTAAGAGAGAGAGGAAGGGAGGCAAGGAAGAGCAGCAGAGAGGAGGCAGAGTGAGGAGCGAGAGTGAAGGAATGGGAGAGAGGGAGGAGAGAGAGAGAGGAAAGGGAGAGAGATTGAGTGAAATAACAGAGCTACTTAGGCCTGTGCTCATGTTTTTCCATTCTTCATCTAATTAAAATCCACTCATCCTTAAATCACAGATCAAATATTTCTTGAAGGAGGCTTTCCCCTTTTACTCCTAGTCTAGATTCTTTTTTTCTATTTTTTCTCTCTAAAGGATGTACAGGTTGAAATCAGATATCTATGTGACTATTGCCTGCCTCTTCCTTTAAATGTCAGCTCCGTGGGGGCGGGACCAAGTCTACTCACTGTTGTATCTCCAGCACCGAGCCTCCTACATGGGGGGGGGGGCACCGGAAGCGGAGAGACCAGGACCCAAGTGGATTCACTCTCATGCTCACTCCAGGACATACAGTCATTGAGGACAATGGTCTGCACTCTTTTAATTTTTCTCTTCTTGCTATTGAGATTATTTATGTGACCTAACAAATGGTTAATGCAATTCCATTGTACCTGCTTTTGCCCAAAATGTGCTGAAGTGTTCCACTACCATGACCTTGCTATGCTGTTTCCTTGATTTGCAATGTCCTTCCTCTATATCTTCCTCTATATCTTGCCACATCTAGATATCACTTCCTTGGGAAGCCATTCACGACCAGCGCCTCAGTCTTTCTGCACCCCTAAAAGGCCAGCACCGAATCTGGACTTCCCCTATACCAAATCTGCCCCTTTTAAGGACCTGAGCACTAACCACCATACATCAAGTTCCTTGCATCACAATCAGACATGGCTTCCTCGTAGGCTTTCTGACAGCAGGATGCATACATCCCTGGAGATGGACACTGCACCTGACGGCCCCCAATATTTGTTTAATGAACGGGTACTTGTAAACTGGTAATTCCACACGAACTTTGGGGGGACTCCTTATTTATTAATATTAGTTAACTGCAACTACATATCACCTCATTAGTATACTATCAGAAGCAAAGCATTTTTATTACTCTCTGTAAGGGATGTGGCACTGGTAAAAAGGAATGGTTAGGGCAGATGAACGGGGGACCTAAAAGCATTCAACAACCACAACTGTGGGGAACTCCCTTTTACTGTAGGGAAGGACAGCGATCGGAAAGAAACCATTTCCTGCCCCACCTCACCACCCAGTTTTTCACAAAGAGAGGGGTGGAGGAAGAAGAAAAAAAGAATTCAGAAAAAAAGCCATGTTTTTGCAAACTATCAGTGCTGTCCAGATGCTTAATTTTCCTGGAAGCAAAACTAGTCAGCCTTCTAAGACCCTGTTTCCTTTTCATGAGTCCTCTGTGGTTTCGGAACAGACAGTTTTGGGTTGTGTGTTTTCTGATGCCAATAGCCCAAGTGATATTCCATAATCACCCTTTACGATCAATGGAGCTTATTCAGAAGTCAAGATTTCATGGGAGCCCATATTCAAATGAAAATTAATATCCAGAACAATGCACACTGCTGTTTCCCAGGCATTGCCTTTTCTGCCACTTCCTGATGCTTTCACACATTTCAACCCCCTCCCAAGCAGCAAATCACAAAAAGAGTACTGTAAGGTCCAGAAATGAGAGAAGAGGGGGTTATGTATGTTATAACCACAGCACCTAACATAACCCGCTCTGCACAGGCCCGCAGGACTGAGGGCAGGAACTGAACTCTGCCATAAAAGACTCAGAGCATTTTAAGTGCTGCTTAATTCCTTTAATATCATTTTCCTTCTCTGAGCCTCTCTCAAACACCCAAGAAGACATTCAGCAAACATACTGCTTTCTAAGGCCACCACCTGTTTCCTCATGTCACTGAGACTGATTTTGGACTATGCGGGGTTCCCAAGGGCAAGGGGTAGGCATGTACCTAATTTGGGGGAGTCCCTGTCTCCATCCCTCTAGGATGGAACACAGGTGAATCGAGTGCCTCTTCTGAATCCTGTTTGGCTGCATCACAAACCTAATTTAGTGTAATCTTTGCTGCCTCATGGAATAGATGTTGTTATCCCCCTTTTAAAAATGGGAAAGCCAAAATATGGAGAAATAAAACACATTACCCGATGGCACTTAACTTATTAAATATGGGACCTCAGGTTAAAACCTGGGGGAGAAGCTGGATTCCCCAGTCCATGCTATTTCAACCCTGCCAGATGGCCTCCTCCCTGAGCAAGTCTCCACGGGACCGCAGCGGGCTGAGCAGCCGTCACCACAGGACACATGGCAAACGCCGGCGTAGACAGAACTGGCACCGCCTTCTCCTCATCCCTACTCTGCCCAATCGTTCCAGGTTGGGACCGCCTACCCTTACAGTTGTCTATTAACATTTACTTAAAGAGTGAAACAACAACAACAACAAAAAGACACGGACCTCAGGCCCTCCTCTTAAACTACAGCTCTCACACCTGGACTGGCCTTTTCCCTCTTAGTCTCTTTTCTGCCACAATTTGTGCTCAAAACCAGCTGTCAGGGTAGATCTTCTTAAAATGCAAGCCTCGTCATGATGCTCCTCTGGTCAAAACTTGGTGTGGATCCCGCAGATCCCCTCAGGGTACACTCCAACCATCTCACCTAGACATGAGAGGTTCTTCGTGTCCGACCCCACCCTTATTTACAGTCGTCTCATTTCCCATCCCTCTGCTCTGTTCAGACATAGCCTTCCTGAAACATACTGTCAATGGCTTTAGCAAATTTTTATTTATGCCTAGAAATCTCACTCCTTCCACTTCAGCTTGGCGACATCATATCCTTTTATCAAGCACCAGGTCATGGAACCTGTTTGGAGGAGACTACCCCCACCTTTGGCCTCTCAGCACTGTGTGCCCGCTCCCACATTCCTACCACGGCCCTCAACACCTTGTGCCACGAGCACTCTCTGGGGATGTGTGCTGTCACCTCTGAACACCCACTGTGATGCCAGAGGGCCTGGATCGGTGAACGCTTGTTGATTGACTATGCTGATGTGATTGCCACAGAGATGTGGCAATGTACTGGGTTTACTTACTGAAAGCCAAGGCTGGCTCTAGATTTTGTTTCTGTTTTTAAAAATGAACGAAACGCCACACTCCCTAGTTTCAAATGCTTCACTGTCCTAGGAAGGGCTGGATGGTTTTGAAGTTGAGCTGAAGCTCTTTAGTTGAAAGGCAGCCTTTGACCCATTCATTACAGTCCTGCTGGAGTAGTATGCTTGTGCCTTAAATGTGCTTATTTTCTCCAGGTGCACCCGGTTCGAAAGTCTTTTAAATAGAATCCATGCCCTTAGAGACCACCTTTATTTTTGTTTCATTAATGACTCCCTTGGAAGTCTCTGGTAGCTCTCATCAAAAAGAAGGAAGTTTTGGCCTGGCCAAGTGGCTCAGTTAGTTGGAGCATCATCCCTTCCACCAAAAGGTTGCAAGTTTGATTCACATACAGGAGGTGACCAATCGATGTTTCTCTTTCTCTCTCTCAGATCAATAAATATGTATCTTTGGGTGAGGATTTTAAAAAAGAAGAAGAAGTGGAATGGAGTTACTCAGCCAGGACCAAAGACCCAGAGGCAGTGAGGCTCCACATGGAATACTGAGGGAACAGGTTGGCCTGTGATTCCTACTCTAGCACATGCCATTTAACTTTCTTCGCCTCCATGTAAATCATTCCATGATGAGCCAGCCTAGCCTCTTAAGGTACTTAGATAGATCTCACAAGGCTGTGCCTCAGTCTGATGAAAAGAATGGGAGGTGAGCCCTGAGTCTGGCTAGCCTCCTCGGGAGCAGCCACCTGCTGTCACTGCCGCCCTTGGCCCCAGTCTGGCGGAGAAAGAAGAGATTGAACTGGGAACTCTGGAAGTATCAAGGCATAAAGGGAGCCTGGGCCTTGGGGGCAGCCACAGGGAGCTGGCATCTCCTCTCTTACCCGACATGCCTTTCTAGGTCTCGCTCTCCTTCACGCTCTCCCTCTCACTCTCTCTCATTCCGTCTTGGGGCCTTTTATCTCCCAGAAGATAGAAAGGGGGAGATGTGTAGGGAGAGAATGGTGTAACATAATGTTTGATGCTTCTGTTTCTAAACTTTTTAAAATTATCGATTGGGCCATTTCTGCTGTTTATAAAATTTCCTCAGTCCTCTGCCAAAGCTGTTAAATAAAGTTGTAAATAAATAAGTATACAAGTAAATGAATATGTGTTTTATGTGTGTAATTCTTTGGTTTTACTTGGGGCCAATGGCCAAGGAGTGGGGACAGGGGAGACTTGCCCCTTTGCCCCACAGGAACAGGCTGGGCAAAGTAATCTTCCTCTGAAGCCCCATGTGAAAATCACCCTGAAGCAGCGGGCTCGACTGTCAGCCCAGTGCCTGTGGAAATTCAGATTTTCATATATTGGGCCTGCTGACAATGGTAACCCAACAGGAGTCCTCTTTCCTGGAGGTTCATGACAGTAAGTTGCAGATACACATCGCTTGTTTAAGCTGGGTTAAACATAGCAGATTTCAGAAAAGTGGCAATCAGTTTCCTCATTTTCTGGCATGTGTGACAGCCAAAGCCACAATCCACATTCACACAGGAAAGGAGAGGAAGGGGGCGTGGTCACTTCCGGTGACCGCAGGGCGGTGCTTACCTGTGATCATGCTCAGTGCTGACAGGCATGCTAAGGCTTGGATATCAAGGTTCAGGCTCTTCAAACTTAAGGAAAAGTCTTTAATGGAGTCGAGCCACTCCCCAAATCCACGAAGGCACTGAAGTCGGTGCAGGACAAGTCCGTTGCAGAACACAAACTTATCTTCAGCAGTGTTTGACCTACAGGAGAAAAGTCATGGGAGTGGAGAGTAGAGACACATTAAATAGGTCTATTCGGTCTGTCCAGTGAGAAAATATCATAACACACAGAGACCCGGACAGCCGTGGGGCAGTGTTCAGAACCCAGAATGGTGCCGTCAAACCTGCTGGGACACTCCTGATGACAAGACTGCCCTCCTGGGATAAACAACCACGACCCCTTGTCTATGCTAACTTCCGTGGTGAGCACCACACTGTCGCAGACTCACCTTGGGACAGGACACTGAGAAGCAGACGCTCCTGAACTACGGAGGTGAATGAAGCTCAGTGCATCGCCTCTCTCTGCAGTGAACCAAGGCGGTTCCCTGGTTTCCTTAAATGTCAAAAACTGATGAGGCCTGAAGCAAGATACTATGATTCCATTGCACAGACTCTGAAACCACCAAGCCCCTGCCAGTGCTGGAAGTTGATCACTAACTAAAAGTGGCTCAAAATTTAAACAGCCCTTATTTTGTATTACCTTCTTTGCTTTTAACAGTGGGGCTGTGGAGGGCTATTTCTAAATCTGTGCTGATAATGTATATTATGTCCATAAACATCGCATACTTCTCTTGTGAAAGGCACCCTGGAACTTCTAGGTGGACATCACCTCCCAGCCGGGGGGTAGAGGGGCTTGCGTGCTCCTTTACTTTCTCTAAGTTTCCTTCTCCTTTTGCATAAAACAGGAGTTCTAACTGCCACTTCCTAAGATTGTTGTGGGAATTCAATAAAATACAGGATCTGAAAGCTCAGGCATTGTGCCTGGTCCACAAGAGGAGTATTAGGTCCTGAATTCTGTGGGATCCTAACTTGAATCTTAGACTTCCTTTAAGTTTCAAATCTCTTTCCACATAGTTATCTGTTTAGGTCTACTGCACTAACAACTTAGTATCTCTCTGACTAAGCCTCTTGGATGAATAGCTTCATTCATTCATTCACTTGTCAAGTATTTCCTGAGCGCCATGCACTGGGATTCCTGGAGCCAGGCACTGGGGGAAACTTGGTGAATAGAGCATATATAGTATAGTGCCTGCCCGCATGGAGCTAATCACTTACTTCATCCTTTGCAGCCTGCCTAATGGACAATAGTCGCATTGCTGGTTTGGCTCCTGCGTACACGAGATTAGCGGTAAGGGTGCCAATTACTGGCCCTCCAGTTGCAATTCCACCTCTGTCTCCTCCGCAGAGGTGCACAAGGACGGAATGGCTCAATCTCAGAGTTTAAAACCTGGACCTCAGACCACTGGCATCAGAGTCACTGGAGCAGAAGGTAAAATGCGGATTTCTGGCCTTCCTCTAAGAGAGCCCCAAATGAAAATAGCTGGGGAATGACGCATGGGAATCAGCACTTTACACAAGAAATTCTGGTAACACAGTATGAAATTGTGGGGAGGGGGCGGTTAAAGAAGAAAATAAAAGGAAAGGGTACTTTTTCCCTATAATATTTGGTGAAATGTTGGTACCATCTCCTAAAAATACGTAACTGTAAGGAAGCAAGGAAGGTTGAGTTTAAAATGCTACAGGTGGACTTGATGAGATGGGCCAAGATCCCAGGTTCCAGCTTTTGGAAAAAGAACATCCCCTTTGTGTTGGCATCATTGAGTATGACAGGCTGAACCGAGTCTTTTGATCCAGGAGCTATTCTCTTGGAGTAAACACTGGGTTGAGGAGCTGTGGGAACTCTTTATAGCCACATCTGGTGCACTAGAACACTGACTTGGAAATAGAAACCCATGAGGTAAATGCAATGTTCAAAATAAACACTTGCTCCCAGGAAATACCTTATGCACCATGCGACTCTTTCTAGAATCACAGAATGCTCAAGTTACAAAGAGCTTCAAAGGTCACCAGATCCAACCTCCTCAATTTACAGGGAAAGAAACTAAACTTCCGATGAGGCAAGTGACCTGCTCAGGATCTCGCAGCAAGTCTGCAGTAGGACTGAGGGTAGAACCCAGGAGTCCTGGCTTCCAGTCCAATGCAGTACCCACTACTCAGTTTTTTTAAATTTATTTTTTGATTTTAGAGAAAGAGAGAAAAAAGAAAGAGAGAGAGCGCCGACCTGCCATTCCACAGCTGACTGTGCTCTGACCAGAGATCAGACTCACAGCGCTGGCCTGTCAGGGAGGTGTTCTAGTCCACTGAGCTACCCTGCCAGGGCCCCTACCGCTCAGTTTTTTAAAATGCTGATCATATTTTATATTTCCCTCTTGAGCAAACTTCTCTCTGATGACTCAATGCAAACACAGCAGGTTTCGAACTTCTTCAAAGGAAGGAGGGGACTGAAGGAAGATAAAATAATAGCAATTACCTGATGGAAAGTCTGAGAACAAACAGCTCCAAAAAGGCTGATTCTATAAGTAATGTCTGATCTTCTTTGGGGAGATCAGTGAATCCGGGGATCTTCTCTGCCCAGCTTCTGGATACGTCAATGGAGGCTGTCAGAAGGTCATAGAACTGTTGCACGTGCTCAGCGTCTGTGCCCGCGGCGGCCTGGTCAGTGGGACAGTACTAGAAGGCAAACCACAGATGGCAGCGTTATTTCAACTCAACGGGACGACAGCACATTTGCTAACGGGCTCTTCCAAGACTGTCTGTGCCTGAATCTTTACTTTTAGGTCCCACAGTTTACGAAGCCCTTTTGCATCCACAGTCTCTGATTCTCACAATGGCCCACGATGTAGAGTGAGTTTGGTTATCACTTGAAGGACAAAGAAGTGTGTGGAAGTCCCATCAGTGCAGTGGTTTTCAATCTTGACGACTGCCATAGCCTGGGGAGCTTGAAAAAAAACACCCATGTCTTTGTCATCACCACGGAGATTCTAATTTAACTGGTCTGGGTTGAGGACTGGTCATGGGGACTTTTAAAAACTCCCCAGGTGATTTCAAAGGGCAGCCAGTGTTGAGAACCAACACCTCAGGGATTTGTGTCCGTGTGAGCCTCCAGGATCCACTGATTCCATTAAAGCACAGCTGTCTCCAAACAAGATGCTTAATCAACCCACGGTTCTCTAGGTGTGGTCCCTGCACCAGCTGCATCAGCAACACCAGGGAATGTACTAGAAAGAAACATCTCAAGCCCTGCCCCAGACCTACAGAATTGGAAACTCTGAGAGTAGGCCCAAGGAACTGTATTATCAAGATCTCCCGGTGATTCTCATGTACACTGCAGTTAGGGAATGACAGAATGAATGAATAGGAGAAGAGAATGATGTTTGTTTGTTGTAGATGAATTTCTGTGAGACAAAACAAACCAGGAAGAGGACGGGGGAAGGGTGTCCCCTTGGCAGGGCCCAGGGAGCTGTGCACCATCAGACTCAGGACTTGTGGCTACTTAAATTAATGAAAATTAAATTAAAAATGCAGTTCCTCAATCACACTAGCCATATTTCAAGCTTAATAGCCACATGTGGTGTAGAGAGCATTTCTGTCACTGCAGAACATTCTATTGGACAGAATTGATCTAGAGGGTCCCCAGAGAAGAAAGATACAAATAGGAATAAAGTCTCTCCCCCAGCTTTTCGATATTCTGGTAAAGTCAGGGTTTTGCCTGAATCACGGGAAGAAAATGTTTCCTGCTTCAGGCAGAAAGATTGAGACAGCAAGGTGGTAATGAAGAGACAGCCAACAGCACCGACAGATCTGCAGAAACACTCCTGCAAATATGCACAGCATTTCCCTCTCACAAAGAGCTGCATGTGCTTTCGTATCCCTTATCTCCCAGGGTATGAATTTTAATTCCTATTTTACAAATGAGGTAACTGAGGCTTGGAGCACCTCTGAGAGATAAGAGACTTTCCCAAGTTACGTAACCAACAGCAGTACAGCCAAGACTTAAATGTGTGGCCTGTGGTTTCCAGTCCTACCCCTCCTGGCTATTAATAACATCTGATGTTGTTAGCTGGTAGCCTGTGGTATAGTTTTACAAAAGCATTTTACTTCGCTCTACTTGGAGGTCTCCAGATATGTATTCACTTGGCCCCACGTTTTGTCGGCAGCGCAGTGACTGGCACGTGATTAACCCTCAATCAGAAGTTGTTGAACATTGTTCAATGAAAGAAGAGGCGAGAGAGTGCCTAGGTTTGCCACAATGCCCTAACCTGGCTGGAGAGGAAACAGCCAATAAGCAGCCAGATCCTTATTGGAGACCTACTTAGGTAGGAGGAAATGAGGCACTTGTCTTAATTGGGTCTTTTTTTTTCTTTGTGATTTCCCAAGAGGCATCATAAAATAACAAAAGAAATATCAGACAAGGAGGCGAGCGACTTTAACCCTAGATTTGTCCAGTCCCCTAATCTGCGAAACAATGTAGCTCTGCTGCTTTAGTTATCTGGGGTGAATGACTTCACTTTTCTGAGCTTCAGTTTTCTCCTCTGTAAAACCGGGACAATACCTTCCCCAGCATTTTGTTGTGATGATTAAATGTGATAATATTTACGTGAAGGGCCTGACCCAAAGAACATGTTTCCCCTTGACAGTGATGATACTGGTAACAGTTATAATGCTTGAAACTCTCACTGTCCCTCAGCCTCTATATTTATGAGAAGGGGGAAGGTTTCTACTTTTTAGCCCTGACTTTCTAGAATGCTATAACATCAGGTCCAGTTCAAACCCCTGGGTCCTCTGTTCCCAAAAATCCCACCCAGGGCCCAGATTCTAAGAAGCCCTGGATGATTCTGTGATATAACGGAGCAAAGTCCCATGCTTAGTTAAGGATGTCAGTCTGGTCCTGGTGTCACCTTCTCGCCACCTCTTTTCAGTGCACGCACACTGTTGACTGGAGAGTAGAAAAAAGAGATTTTATTTTACTTTTTTAACTTTCTTCTCTGATATGAATCTAATTCCATATACTCTCAAAGCGCAGGCTGAAAATCAGGGCAGAGTCACCTTTCGAAAGCTGCCAGCACTACATGTGAAGCTTCCAATGAGTAGTGACCTGGAGTAGAGGCAGCAGGTCACGGGGCCTCCTCCAGGCTCTGGGTGCTGACTTGCCATGCAACCCTAGACAAGCCACTTAGTCCTCTAAGCAGGAAGTAGGAAGTGACTGCAGGAGCTGATCCCTAGGATTCTTCTGGCTCATGCATTCAGCTGTCTTGCTGTTATTGATTTCTAGTTTAAGTCCATTATGGTTTGACAGCTGACACTATGATTTCCATTTTTAAAAGTTTGCTAGGGTGTGTAGTATGACCCAGAGTGTCAGCCATCCTGGTGATGCTCCATGTGACGGCTCTTGCATGCAATGATTCTAAATGTGGCTAATCACACCAGGTATGATATTGTTGCCTAGAATTTGACCTTGATTCAGCATTATTTTGTTTTAAAATAGTGTGTGTTACATGGAGAGAAAAAGACTACGGGATATAAACTTTTTTTCCTGGGAATGGGACCTAACGGCTCCCTTCTGCACTGACTTCCCTGAAATCATGGCTCACAACTCAATAATCTCTCTGCTTCTAATATGTGCTCACCATACTCCAGAGCACTTAGCTTTTACCCAGGGTCCTCTGCAGGCCTCCACCCCTGCTGGGCTCACATTTCATGCATCCTGCACACTGGGGAATGCTGTCCCTGCCTGCTCTGCATGTACCATTTTCTCTGATGAAGCCCAGCAAGGAGGAATGCCAGCAGGCCTGGCATGCCAGGCTCCAGCCAGACCCTCAGGGCTTCACCTGCAGTGATTCTAGTCCTTGTTCCAGGATTCTGGAGCCAGATTAGACACATCCTGAGCCACCAGTAACTTGGGGGTGAATCGAGGGTCAGCATCCAATGCTGAAGGAAAAGACAAACCAAGTATCCCCTCTTCTTGAACGTAAGATTTAAAGAAACACTACAGTTAAACAAATAAAAACTACATTAAATGTTGCAAATGATAAATATAACAAAACATGTTAGATTCTTTCTTTGCCTGGCCTAGCACTTTATAAAAATCTCACCAAAGAATACTGGACCTGGAGTTGGAAGAACCAGCACCCCATCTCTGCTTGTGTGCTCCCCTATGTTACTCTCTCAGGGCTAGGCAGGTTTGGGGTTCACCAAAGAGAATCTGGAAATATTTGTTTATAGGTCATTATAATCAAATTTAGGCCAAATAGAGAAGGACTTTAGAAATGAATCTTTTTTTTCCTGTTTATGCTAGCTTTTCATTCTCGCTTTCATGGATAATGGATTCATTGAAAATTCGACTTTCAGTCAAAGACACAGTGTTACATTTACCGACACGCAACGTCTAATGGTGATTTCACCAAAGCACCTGGAATGAGAATCGGGAGCTACAAACAACGGTGAAAGTTACTTAAGCTGAAATGAACCTACACATTTCATATGGCCATAAAATGGCTATGCAGGTCAGATTTCAGGCAGAGCCCAGGCCTAAAATCCATTATTAGAATGGGAACACCAGCCCTAAAAAAATTGAGCAACGTGATACTTTTCATAGCAGCATGGAATCTGGTATTGACTCTGCCTCACCTGTCCGTCCAGGCTAAACGTGTAAAATACCCTCAGAACATTTTATCTGCCCTTGCAGTGCTACTTTTCCCTGCACCTTTATATATTTTAGGTCTGATCATCCTGCAAGCCAAGCTATGTATATATATCATCAGGTTCCTATACTTTAAAAAGGGACACTTTAAACATTGGCAGTGAATGTATTTTTCCCTGCATGTATTCTTTTCTTACCTAATTAACTCCCCTGAAAAACAAAACCAGAAGCAAACAAACAAAAACCTCCCCCTCTCACCAACGGCATCACTGCGGTTCCTGGTTTCCTTTCTCTTTCCTTCATGGCAGGTAAGCTGTATGAAGGTAGGTGCTTTTCTTATTTGCCAATGTGCCCCTTGCTCTAGAACAGTGCCTGACACCCAGGAGCCATTCCACATATACTTACTAAATGAACTAATTGCTTTCTTGAAAATCTCTATCCCTATTGCTCATTCCTTGTCAGCCCAAGGAAAGCTGGGAAATAGATTCAAAGTAAAATCGAATTGTTCTTATTAAAGTATACTGATGGTTCTTAAATTTTAGTGTGCTGATCGTCTGAGGTGCTTGTAAAAATAGCAATTCCTGCCTGTCTTCTCCCTTCCCCCAGTTCTGATACCGTAGGCCTGGGCTCGGCCAGGGAATCTGCATTTTAAGCTATCACCCTGGCTCTTTCTGATAGAGGCAGTCTGGGCGCCACACCTTGGGAAATGCTGGCCTATGCCCCCAGCGGAGTTATAGCAGGCATGAGAATCAGAGAGTCAGGGAATGAGAAGGCTGGAAGGGTCACGGGCGTGCACTGAGTCCGATCTCCTCACCATTCAGATGAAGAAACAGGCTCCCAGAGGGGCAGGAACCGGCCTGCAATCATCTAATGAACTGGCGGCCGTTTCAGAGGAGCCTCATGAAACCACTGTCCGCAGAGTTTTCACGCTGTTTACTTTGTAGGTCTGACACGTGTTGGCCATGTTATTTCTCAAGCTATCTTGTTAACATACTTAGATGCCATTTGCTGGTGCCTGGTTTTATCTAAGCAGTATCTCTTGTATTTGGCGTCTGTTACTACACTAAGTGACACCAATTACCAGAAGACATCCCGGTTTGCTGAAAAATACTTGAAATGACCAACTAATGAGGAGGTTAAGTTTATTTTCTCATTAGTAATTATGCAGGCTCTGAAACCAAGCCCAGTATCTATATATACTCATATTGCTAAATTAAAAGCAACTGTGGGGCAGGGAATAGCAACATTTTAAGGAGAAACAAATCAAATGTGACATGTTTTGACTGCACTGATATACAATGATCTGAGCTCAGTTTCGAAGGAGAGGAGTTTGGCCCAAAGGAAACGTGAAGGTCCCAGAGCCAGGAATGCTTCACAAAGCACGCACTCTCTTTCTGGCCTCGAAAACGCTCATTCCCTCTGTGACTTGGAACACAGCTCTTCAATCTCCTTTTCCCACCAGTGAGGGAGACGGCGCACTACCTTAAAGGCACATATGCCGATACAAGAAGATTGGAACGTACATACAAGTCTGGCAAACGTGTCTTCATTTCTCTATTTGCCTGATTCATGGAGGGAAGCTAGTACCTTTTATAAATTGTTTCCATCAGATCAACTGTCTGACTCAAACCTGACAGGGCAAATTCTTCTTTAAAATGTAATAAATTATGGGTATACACCACTGCTGTTAATGGGCAGAAACAAATGAAGAGACTGTCATTTTTTACTTTGTCCACTTCTAAATGGTTTGCCTTTTCAAAAACCAATGAATATTTGTTAATATTATTGTAATTTTTAAAAAATCTAGTTAAATTGTCATAAAATAGAAGTGGCAGCATGGTGAAATAGAAACATATTCAAATGCCCTGAATGATGAGATTTAGGTCTAGGCTGAGCTCTGCCACTTAATCCCTGGAAGCCTTTATTTATTCCTCTGAAAATATGGGGGTTGGATTAGATAATTTCAAAGTCATCTCCAGTTGTATAAATTTATAAATATAAAACTTTAAGGAGAAGGTATTATGAAAATTGAGTTTCAATGAATGACATTCTTAAAAAAATTACCAAAGCCATAAATTATATCACAGAAAGCTGGGGCTTAGGTACTAGGTGCTCAATAATTTCATCTTGCTTCATTCATTTTGTGCTGTGTTTTTAGAGAACAAAGCAAGTTCAATCTTATTAAATAACAAGTTACTTAAAAAGTGTGTGTGTGTGTGTGTGTGTGTGTGTGTGTGTGTATACATTCACTTGCATTTGGGGATAATAAGCTAAACCCCAGAAACATAAAATCTTAGAGCTGGGAGGAATTTAATATCATCCAAGATAGCCTTTCTGTTAGTGAGAAATCCTGTTACACATTCTCTTTAGTTCCTTTTATTGATGATCACAGATTCCACAGTAGCTCTTGTAGCTAAGAGAGCTCATCCTTGTCTTCAGGGTGAGCTGAAATAGACCCCCTCCTTCTTCCTCCAGATTTGTCCTTGAGAGCCATAGTCCTCTTTGCCACAGGGAAAAGAGTGATCTAATCCTGCCAAACCTTTTCCCTTCCTGTCTACCTATGGTCATTTCCTCCCATCGTCCCTTACAAGTTTCCAGAAACAGTATGTCCACACCCCTCTTGAACCCAGCTTAGAATTGGACTCAACCCTGACATGTGGTCTGATAGAGAGGACAGAGTCCATGGGACCATCACCAACTTGGTTTTGGTACCATACTTCTGCTGTCCAAGGTAATTTAGCATCTCTGTCTCCCACCACATGTCATGTATCCACTGTTGCTACATTGCAAGTGTGTATGGAATAGACTCCCAAGATCTTCTTAACACGGACTACTGACAGGCCAAGGCCCTCCCATGTTTTTAAATTCTGAATGCTTAGCTTCACATTTATTTTTGTTAACTTCCTCCATGATGGTTTCAGCCCATCCTGTTCCAACCTGTCGAAATCACTCTGATTGTTGATACTGACATCCATCATATTAGCAATCCCTCCCAGCTTCCTGTCATCTGCAAATGTGATCAGCATGCCTTCTCTGCCTGCATCCAAGTTTTTGATAAAAACTCAAAGTTAATTGATTTGGGTCCAATTTTTGATAATGTTGTAAAGCCATCTAAAAGCAAGAGAATCCAAGCTATGAGGTTCAACCTGATTCCAAAACAATGTAATTAAAATAAATACGCTTTATAAAATTAAGCCAGGCCCCAAAGGTAGATCAATGTGACCCAGACTCTGTCATGGTCAATCTGCTATTTTGGACAAAGCGAACCATTAAATTGGATAACTGTTTGTTGATGAGGATGAAGACTCTGGTCTAACACACTGAATGGTGCAGAGGTGAGCAAACACGCTGGACTGATTTCCCAGTGTGGAGACAGTTCCCAGCTGGGACAACTCAAAGTGCTGGGGAGAATTTGCCACTGAATAACTGAGTAGTCCATGTGGACCAATTATTGAATAATTTGGGACCCCCAAAATCACTTTTTGAGCCTCAATTCTCTGGCCAGACCACCAAAAGTGATTTCAAATATCCTGGAAGAATGGCAGACTGTGTTAAGTAGGCTTGGTGTGGGCAGTGCCAGAAAGCTTCATTAAGTCAGAAAAATTGCCTGAGGAGAGGCCCAAGTCCCTTCAGGGAGAAGGTCTTTATTCCCAGCACCCTCTCACGCTGAAACCAGAGAGGTAGTCAAGTTTGGTATGTAGGAGCACAGACTTTGGGGTCAAATACACGTGGCTTCTAATTCTATCTCTGAGGCACATTCACTTTATGATCTTGGGCATTCATTCAGTCCTTTAGCCTTTCTCAGTTTTAATCTCCACATCTTCGAAAGAAAGATCATAACACTTACCTTGAAGGTATTGCTACATGGCACCTGACATGTGAAATGTTTATATTCATTAGAACATTCAACAGATGTGAATGAGGTTTGGTCACAGAGATGACATACAGGGAGGGCACTGTGCTAAAGATTTGATGAGTATCATCTTACTTCATCTTCACAAACCCCAGGAAGTAGATATTATACCTATTATACCATAACACAAATGAGGAAACTGAGGCACTAAAAGGTTTAACCAGATGCTCAAGGTTATCCAGCTACTAAATGATGCTTCTGGGATTTTAATCTAGGGCCCTTCATGGTTCCAAAGCCCAAGGCCTTAACCACTGCATTATTATGCTAGACTATTATTTGAGATTTGACTTTAGTCAAGGCATGCTACTTGTAATCAGAGTAAGAGTCCTCAACCTTTGGTGCTGAAGATCTATCATGCTTCTCCTACAAAGTCTTGTGATCAAGTGATGAGAAGAGGTTTCACAGCCCATAATAAATGCAGGGATGGGGGAAGGAGAATTGAAGTGGATGTACCAATCACAACACTGTAACCTAAAAGAAGGACACACTCGCATGTAACGCTGTTATGTAACAGGCACACTCGCATTCTTTTCTACCTGTTCAATTGCAAGTTTGAAATACTGATTAGACCCGGGAAGGAAAATCTGGTAGTAGCTGCCAAACCAGACCAACCAACTGGGGACCCCTAGACTGACAGCTCTCTGATCTGTGTGCAAATTGTGTTTCTAAGTTTTCTTATCTTAGAGTGAGGGTAGCTATCCCTACAGTTAATGGTTCTTTAAATGGTTAAATGGGACAATGTACCACAATGTCTAGCATGTAGAAATTGCCTAATAATTGAAATATCTTCTATTCCTTTCCCTCTCTGGTAAGACCCTGTCTTACTAGAAGGTTGCTTTCCTGAGTCTTTTCAAAACCTGCCTTAGGGTAATGTTTATATATTTGCTTAGAAAATCCTTTTTCTTGGTTCTTCTCTTTGTTATCTAAATTTCTGGCAATTTGCAGAATTCAGGCTGATGACATTTTACTGTATCTCATATGAAATACAAATGTTGATACATTTTGGTTGACTTAATAACAACATTGGTAATCATTTATGCCTTTTAAATCTTTTCTCAACCATTCTTCCTGTGTGACTGATGATAGGAACGTCCCTCTGAGGTTAAACATTGTAATCATCTCCCCTGTGGGGATGAGAAAGCCAGGAGCAGGAGCCAGGTGACACAGGTAGGAAGCAGCACATGCAGCATTCCATCCCAGTCAACACCTCCTGATGTCAAGGCCAGAGCTCACTCCTCTCATCAATGGTCTAATCCCTCTGAATAAGCAGCAGGTCAATCAATGCTGATGAAATTGGGTAAACTCCTTAAGGATAGCTTAAAGCTCACCCAGAGGGTTTGATCATAATATGAAAAAAAAACCCAGTAGTCACTTTGTCTAAGCCGTAAAAGAAATCTACAAATTGTATTTCACCTGTGCAGATTTTCATTGGCACGACCACCAGGAACCCTGCAACAATAGGTATGACAGGTGCAGCGCTGTCAGGGCCATTTGTTAAGGCGTTCAGGGATCCAATAAGGGAAAATTATTTGGTGCCACAGATACCCTGGAATTGCTAAATGAAGTGAGAAATATACAAAAGGTATGAAAACTGTTTAGCACAGTGGTGGGCACAAAGTCATTCAGTCAACTCTTATGACTAGTATCACGAGTAGAGACCCTGATCATTCATTCGAAAGCATGGCATCAGAAAACTTACTCTGGAATAATCAAGATCTCTGGGCGTGGAGTCTGTTAAAGCTCGGACAAGGGCGTTCATCATACAGAGTGGCGGAGAAGGTGGAGAGGGCTGAGAAGGTTCCTGCTGTAATGGGCTCTTTGGTTTTGAAGGCAGCCGACCTCTCCTCCCCTTCAGACTATCTGTACGGACCACTGGTGCCGAGAGAAAGAGAGAAAAGATGTCTTGAAAGATATTCATGAAATCGCAAAAAGAAGTAAAAAACACTTCACTGTTGAGCAATCATTAACGGACCAACCATTTAAAAGTGGCAGTAAGTTTGGAATAATATTCACACAATGACTTAATGAGAGTTGAAACAAGCAGCATAAAAGCCACCCATACTTGCACTTGGTAATGAATTAGCCCTGAAAGTCTCCTTCTTAAATAGAACAAAGATGTGTATACACAAGCTCTCTATTGATTTTGAGAAATTAGAATAAGTAGTCCTCAGCTATTTTTAAATGTAAACATACACTGTAAAAACAAAATGTTGGAAAGGAAGGAAAACAAGGAAAATTCACTATCCCAACATAAATGTTAACATTTTTTTTCCAGTGATATCTGAGGACACATATCCGCAAGTTGGATAAAAAGCATTATATCCATACCTTCTTTAACCATTCCGACACTGAGACACTTCTGAAATCGACAGTACTGACATCGGTTTCGACGTCTCTTGTCTACGGGGCAGTTTTTATTTGCCAGGCAAACATATTTTGCATTTTTCTGCACCGTTCTCTGAGAAAATACAAGACAGGGGTAGTCAACTAACAGTTTCTGGAAAGAGGTAGAACCTGACAAGATGTATTTTAATTACAATGTGAAAAGCGACAGTGCAATTCGTATAATTAGATAAATTTAATTTCCTAACACGCTAGCCTGCAGGAAAAACAATTTTATTAGTGTTAGCTGCTGACAATGAAAATCATCTTGGATTGTTCTGAAGCAAGTCTCAGGAGACATCCAAGTCTGAATGATAAAATCATATCTGAAATTACCAGGTCAACACATCATACCTTGGAGGATTAGATTATCTCCACTTTTAATATCCCTTTGGGAACAATTTTCTACTTGTTCTACTCCTCTGATTATTGCTGACCTTATTAAAATAAAATAAAAATTATCTGGGATGTACTTTGCTGGCTGTCACTTTGGTAAGTCAAATATCAGTAACTGGCTTTGTTCCCCAATAGAGATGAAATCAGAAAAAGCACACATCAGGATTTGTCTAGTCAAAAATAGGAAAATATAGGAAATAATGTTTTAAGGCAAAAAAATCACTTAATCAGCCCGTGTAGCTGATTTTATCCATAAAAGAATATAGATGGCAAATGGCTATTTTTGATATTTAAAACCAAAATCTTATAATTGGACACTAAAAACCACTATCACATCCAAAAATAAAAAGAGAGAGAGAGACAGAGAGAGAAAGAAAGGATTATGAGACCCATACATTTTCAATGAAAATTCCCATTAATATAGGTTATTTCATAAATGACTAGAGGCATAGACATCAAAATAGCCATACTGTAAAAGACACCTCATAAAACTTGGATATAAAATGATGTTGTATTCTTCAGAATCACATATAATTTCAAAATGACACATGGAGAAATAACTGAACAAAATTTTATGCTCCAAATAGAAGGGAGGTTTGATTTTTTTTTTTTAACTTAAAAACATTTGTGCAAATAAATGTATGTATTTACCACTTAGGATGAAGTCATTCAGAAATTACCTGAATCTATACAACTCCAAATATAGCAGAAAGTTGGAATTTTTTTGATAAGCCTAAAAGAAAAGAAATCCAGGTAATTTGGAGTTGGTGATCTATTTTTTGCCCCAAATTCTACACTAGTTTTCCAGCTTCACTTTCAGCCATCCTCAGCTCCCGTGTACCAGTTTCCATCCTATCACCTTTTCATTTCACTTCAGATCATTGCTCAGCTGCTTAAATAAAACTGAAATTTCACAAAACCAGATACATTTTCCCTGCATGCGTAGGTCATTGTAGTTTACAATGCAGAATTCCAAAATACAAACATGCTTCTGAGTTTCTGGCATTTTTCCGGCAGCAGTCTTTAAGAGTAGGAGGCTTGTGTTTTCTGAATGAAGCTCTCTTTCGCCAAACACGCAGTAATTTCTAAAACTATATTTCTCGTCCTCAAGGCTACATGCCAGTTTGAGTGCTGGTGGCATTTTGTGTCAGGTATACGTTTCCCTGATAACCTGAAAGCTTTCCCACGCTCGTGTGTGGCCGTACAGTTTAAGGACAGGGAGAGATCGTTACAGTTCAATCACTGAATTCCATCATTAACTGCATTACATGTCACATTTAAAAAAAAATTCAATTTAATGGTAGAAAGCCACTGGGTAAAACCTGCTCCTGTTCCCTTAATTAACAGATCTGTGGGGTGGTTCTCTCCATCCTACTGCCCACCCTTTCAAATATAGATTTGTTTTCGAGGCATTGCTGCAGAAAAGGAACGCTGTTGGGGAACACTTAATTGACATTTCTAGATCAGGAATGTGTTACCATTTCTGTATTTTTGTCAATTCTCAATTATTCAGGGGTAGTTATATTTGAAGTTACTTGCCCGTCTCTTAATTGTTTTTAAATCTCCCCCCACTTTTATCTGTCTGTTTCACTGCCCTTCAGCATTTCCACTGAAATTATGTAAAAATCAACTGTGAAAGGAATGCAGTTCCTTGAAAGTAACCCTGGTGAAGCTTGAGTAGTTAAGAATGAAAAAAATGGCTAACCTCAGAGTTCTACATTTAAAACATCATAATCCTGTGCATACCTTCTATATGGCACTTACATTGCAAAGTCTTCCCACAGCATTTCCTCATTTTTCTGCAGAATTTAATTCATCACATAATTTCTATTCCCAGATCAAAAATAATGGTTGCTTGTTGGTACATACACCAATCCAGAAACATGTGAATTTTTACAAATATATTGTAGTTTGCACTTATAATGAACTATTATTTTATAGCCCTTTAGGATTATACAGTGCTTTCATAATTGTTTTATTTCATTTAATACTCACAGCCCTTCTTTGAATTTTATTCACCTGATAGGGAAACTGAGGCCTAGAAAGAAGCGTCATGCCCAATGTCATGTAGTTGTTAGGTGACAGATCAAGGCCTCCTCTCTGAGTGTTCTCCAAGTCCAGCCTGCTCCCAGAGACATCCTATTGGCCCCCCAAATCCTAGTTATCCAGTTATCCAATTAGCATCCAGCTTTCCCTCTCCCTTCACCCTGTCCAGCACTGCAGGCTACAGGCTGACTATTGTGGAAGAACATTGTGGGTTTGCAAATGCCTGAGATAATACTCAGGGGAGTGGGGAGAATTAAGTGTCTGAAGAAGTCTGGGGGCCAATAACAAAAGCAGAGCTGCAAGAGAACAAGGCCTCTTTCCCCTGAGTGGTATACAAAGCACCCAACTCTAGAGTCAGGAGAAACCAGATGGAACGTTCCTTGAGCTGATCAATCACTGGTAACGAGCTACGTGATGCTTCGACTCTCTAGGCTTCAGCTTCCTCACAGGGAAAATATGAGTGAGGCCGAAACTCCCCACTGTAACATCCTCCTTTGGTCTATGAGATCACGAACACCTTTAGTACCCAGCACTGTGTGTGGCACAGAGGCAGGGCGCACGGGTAAGCCCCCAGCTTCTGTTTTCTATGGAGGGAGCTGTCTAGCGGGTTGCCTATTCTGCAGCTGCAGAGGTGCGAAGACGGGTACACTCTGGGGTCATGTGAACATGAGTTGGCATCCTGTCTCCCCCTCACTCTCTGAGTGTGTGTCCTGGGCAGTTGAATAACCTCTCTGAGGTTTCCATTTCCTCATCTACAAAACAAGGATACTGAATATCTACCTTCAAGACACTTAAAAATAGTTAATGAGTGGCCAGAATGTGATCTCAGGTCTGTCTGATTCAACAGTTTTAGCTCTTACTATGAAGATTAAATGAGGTACAAATGTCCATGGCCTAGCACACTGACCCTACCCCTCAGAATGGACAGAGGAGACATGTGATGAGGTTTTTGCATTTTTGAGATCTCTTTGAGAAGCTGCTGAAAGCTCCCTGTAGAAAAATGATCATAAGATAATGCCAAGCCAGGAAGTTCAAAGCCCCTCAAGTTCATCTGGGGAGGCCTCCTATAATGGACTTCAAGTTAAACCACCCTGAGAAAATGGATGCGAAGGTGCTGTGTTACAGGAACACAGAGAGGTAAAAATTGTATCTCTCAGACTGGGGAAGGACCCACTTAGGTGCTCACTTGAGCGGGTACCTGAGAAGGCTGGCGCCAAGGGGAGGCGTGCGCTCACCTTGAAGAAGCCCTTGCAGCCCTCGCAGGTGCGAACGCCATAGTGCTGGCAGGCAGCGTTGTCCCCGCACACAGCGCACGTGCCCTCGCCGGACGACGAGGTCCTGATGGGCGGGGACGGCAGGCTGGGGCTCTCGCCCAGCAAGCTGGACGCGGTGGGGGACGCTGTGAGGCCGAGCGGCGAGAAGGCCAGCGTGGCAGCCCTCTTGGGCAGCGGCAGCCCGTATGGGTGGCCCTCCAGCGCGGCGGCCTGGCTGCCTGCTGCAGCGGCTCCCAGGGGCAGACTGAGCGTGGCGGCGGTCGGGTCGTAGCCCAGGTGGTGGCCGCCGGCGGGGCTGGGCGCAGGCGGGTGAGGCGGCGAGGGCTTGAAGTGGAAGAGCGGGAAGCGCGCGCTTGCCACTGTGGGCACCGCCTTCATCGGCGGGTCGAGCAGGGGGCCCGGGGCGATGCAGCCCTGCGCAGAGGGCAACGTGTCGTCCCACAGCGCCCCGGCCTGCGGGGGGAAGCCCGGAGTGGTGGGAGTGGACGGCGGGGATGGCTTGAAGTACATGGAAGTGCTGGGCAGCACCTCGTCCTCTGGCCCGGAGGGGGGTGGAATGGATGACTGCTGCTGCGGCTGCTGTTGATGGTGGTGGTGCGGGTGGTGGTGGTGGTGGTGGGGGTGGTGGTGGTGGTAGCCGTGTGCGTGGCCCTCTTCCACCTTGATCAAAGGTCTCGGCCCAGGGGGCTGCATTTGGTACTGGCAGGACTTGAATTCGTAATTGCTCGAGTAGCCCTCCACGAAGGTACTGAAGCTGGGCAGGGATGTGGTGGCGGTGGCCGTGATCTCGGTGCTGCCGAGGTCCATGGTCAGCTTGGCGTAGTCGGGGTTCATGATCTCCGCGGTGTACTCTGGGCTGTAGGTCTGCACTGCATAACTGGAACCTGGAGGCGATGGACTATACTGGGCTTGCACGCAGGGCATATCTGCAGCGACAGGGACAAGGGTCTCTCAGAAGCAAGTCAGCACTCTTTCCTGGCTAACAGGTAGCGCCGACTTCATTGCTCTTTAATTTAGGTCTAGGAAATAAAAAGGAAGTGACATCCTTTCCTCTTTCTGGTAGCATAGATCTAAAGCCCCACACTTCCTTCCTTCCTTCCTTTCTTCCCAGGGAAGAAAGCTGAATCCCTGAGAGACTGTCAGAGGGGCCACAGGATGCCCCTGGGGGCCTCCTGGGGACCTCTGTGTCCACCTTGCTTCTCTGGCCCTGTCCTCCACCAAATCTGGGAAATTGGCTGTCTTCTTGAATAGGCCCAACAATGTTTTTAAGAGTGGTTTTGGGCCCTATAAATTAATTGGAGAGACTTCAGCCACTAATTTGGAGGACAAAAAGAAAGCCAGTGGACGTTCTGTCTGTTTATCTTTGGGGGAAAGGCCAGTGGTCCCCCAAGCCACACAAATTGATTTATAAACCTATGAATCAGTCCATAAAAGGTGTCCTACATGGGACTTACTGACCGAGGGAAACAGTGACATTCTAACATTTTGTAAATGCCAACCAAGGCTACCTACACATGCTGTGGTCGCTTTCTCCCCGCCCCCCCATGCCTCCAGGTAGGGCTGGTAGACTGCACACACTGGACCCCTGTGGATGGCTGCAGCCAGTTAGGTGATGAGGTGGAAATGTAGGCCCAGGAAATGGACTAGGGGGAGTCTGCACCATCTGCAAAGAAAATCAGCAACTGCAACAGAACACCCACCAAACCTGCCCTCTGCCATATACAGTGTGTGTGCATATATATATCTATATCCCCAATTCTGACTAATAAAATATATCAGTGGCTGTTTTATAACAACAGCTTACAGTTATCATAATAGGTGAGTTAATTTACATATTTTCTCATCACAGAAGAATAGGTCTTCCTAAAAAAGAAAGCAGTTTCTTAATAGGTTTAATTTCTCTGCCAGTTTGACTGTGTTAAACCCCCAAAGTGACTCGCATGCAGGGTGCTTACTATGGGTCAGAGAGGCTGAGCTGGATCAGAAGGCCCTGAGAATGATTGGCTCCAGTGAATGACTTACCTAATTATTTCCCTTTGTGAATGGTTGTGAATGGCTAAGTAGAAATGGTAAAATGGGCAATTTCTGGTGGTTGGTTTTTCTGAACCAAAGGAAAACCAGGTGCCTAACGTCTGTTCGGAGTGTGTGATGTAAAAGGTGTGACTAACAGAAGAGTGAGTCCTTCACATTTCCTTTGACATCTTTCTCTTACCCACATTTCCAAATCTGATTGAGTCATGCGTGTATGGGATGGAATCTTGACTTGAAAAAGGGTGATGAGGGCCTGTTGGAAGAAGCAGTGATAAGGAGAGGCCAGTTCAAGCCTTGATTTTTCAAGCAGGGCCTTAAAAACACTCATTAGTTTGAAGTTAAAGGCTTATATATCCACCTGACCAACTTGCTGGGGGTGAAATGAGAGACTAACCATCTAAAAGAAAGAGCACTACCTGATGTTTCATCTGTTCTCTTTCTCCCTTCAGACCTCTAGGATTTCTCTACGAGTCTTTTCTGCCATCCTTCCTTGCCAATCCCTACCCATTGCTCTTGTGTCTTTAAGTGCTTTCCAGCTAGACAGTGAGCTTGCTGGGACTGAGTTCCTTTTACGTGCCTATCTTTGGTGCCTACACAGGCCTGGCACCTGGTATCACTTTGACAAATGCATAAAGAGGTGTTACAAGCCAAGCCTGCAATCCTTTCTTTTGCCAACTCAAATTGACTCCTTGGTTTTTAGGTCAAATGCCTTTTCTCCTTCCCTTTGAGCTTCAATAACCCACACTTCTGTGCCCAAGTGATTGGGGTTTTATACAAACAAAACATGCTCTGTATTGCTCTAAGTGACCTCATAACTCTCAAATGCATAAACTGCATACAAAAGGAGAGCAAAAATGGAGACATTAAAATGTATTGAAAGATCCTAATCTATGGTATATTTGCATTTTTTTCTTAGGAGAAATATTTTTGAGACATGCAATGCTGAATTTAATCTGGCTGATCCACTCGGTAGCAACAGGGTGTGGTATCCAGAGGAGCTTCCTGCAAGGAAGCCACCTGTGCTGTGAAATACTTGTTCAGCAGTCACTGTCCTGGCACTGGGCACATCGACTAGTTTGCCCACTGGTTGTGCAGCTGCCCCACTCACCTCTCTCAGCTGGGGAGGAAGGAGGGGTCGTACCTTCAGACCTACCTGGAGGGTATCTTGCGCGCTGAATGGTGGGGCTGTGGGTCTCTCCAGCGGAGGCTGAGAGCGAAGGAGGCGGAGACGTGCGGCTAGGCGAGGCGGCGGTGCTTCCCGGCTCCGCTGAGGGTCCAGTCTCAGGGCCGGGGCTTGCTGGGCTGCGCTCTTCCGCAGTGGACTCTGCGGACACCCGGAGAAAGAACAAAGTTCACAGTAAGTCCAGGCTGAATCATCAGGGCCTGGGCGTATTGGAAGTTGGTGGGGGCCTTTAGAAATGCTACGTTAGTTACAAGCAATTTTAAGGGTAAGGAAGCAGTGCTCAAGGTGACTGGAGTCCCGAAACAAGACACATCACACCATCTTGGGGTAACCGAGGGATAGTTGTCCGTACTAGCCGCGCTCACCGCCGTTTTGTGGCACTCGAAGGAGGCTGAAAACGCAAAGCCTGCTGTCGCCCAGAAATTGATCTATCTGCCCCTAGAATTACTTCCAGCTCAAAAACTCAAGAAAACAGAAGCGAGGAAAAGAACTTGAGGAAAGAGTTCCGCCCGAATTGGGCGGGGGGTGTCAGTGAGTGTGCACGAGCGGGAAATAGGCATTTTCCAATACCCCCGCCCCCACCCCTCAAATACAAATTTTACACATTGCATAGGAAATGCACGAAGTCCGGAACGAATGCATGAATGCCCCGAAGAATTAAGAAAGTCTGAGCTTTTCATTCTAAATGCTAATGGAGCTTCTCTTCTATTAGCTGCGAGTTGCGGGGGGCCAGGGGTCAAGCAAACAAAAGGGCACGGGGGAAACAGGCCCACGCTGGAAGCAAGGCGACAAGGCGGATGGCGTTCGCAGCTGGTGGGGAGGTCGGAGGGAGGCCCCCTGCACCCAGCGTGCGGCATCTTCGAGGGTAGGCGACTTCGAGGCTCGAGGCCATCCGGCGGCCCCGAGGGGGCACATTCCGGAGGGCGCCCGCGCGGCTCCAGGGCGGGCGTCTCTGCGCGTTGCTTCAGCGAAACTTTGTAGCTGAAAGTGTGGCTCCGCGGGCCTCGAGGAAGGATCCCACCGCCCCACACTCCGGCCTATAGCGCCCCCTTTGTCGGGCCCCACTCACAGCTCCTGGGGGAGGGAACGTGGAGCCAAAATAAACAAAATCCGCAAGTCCCCGCGGGTGCGCGGACTGCGTGGGTCGTGTAAGTGTCGTCTCCCGCAGCCCCGGAGCCTACGGCTTCCCTGAAGGCAAAGAGAGGTGTTCGGAGCCTTCAGGTCTAGGAAGCCCCCGAAGGCAAGGAATGGGGGATTCCCTTGACACCCCCGATCCCAGCCCCAGACTCTTCCCCAGCCCCAGAGGATCCTATGGAAAGCTTGAGAGAGCTCTAGCGCAGGCACCGACGGATCTTCCCACGGCGGTAGCTTGCGCTTCCAGTCCTCCACCCCCCGCATCCTCAGTGGGGGCCTCCAGGAGGTGCCCACATTCCCGCCCTTCCCACGGGCCCAGCAATCGGAGCCTTTCTCCGAGGATCAGCCTCTGACTCCGGTGGGCGAGGGAAGCGTCTCTTTGAGGAAGGGTCTCCCCTCGAGCACCAGCCTTCGCGGGAGAGAGCCACACCACATTTCCTCCGGCTGAGCTGAGACCCCACGGCTCTGCCCACCCCTCCCAAAGGTCGGGTTACCTAGGCGAAGCCTCCGCGCCTGGAAACACGTTCCGTGGCCGCTGCTCGCGGCCGCCGGGCCGGGAGCACGGAGCCTCAGGGTTGTAAATTAGGAAGAAATAACTACCTCTGTCAAAGCCCCTTTCTTTCTCGTGGGCAGACGAAAGGAACACCCCCGTGTTCCCCTCCCGGTGGTGAAGCGTGTGGAGGAAACCGTGAAACGCACCATTGTGACCCCGGCTCCTCCGCGGAGTTTCCAACCCTGGGGAGCGGGGGCGGGGGCTGGGCGGGGGCAGAAGGAGTGGAGGAGAGACCGACAGAAAGGGAAAGACAGAGATTCTCAGAAAGACCAAGGGAGCGGAGACAAACCGCGAGGAGAAATCCTGCGAGCGCAGGGTCCCAGGGAAGGGAGTGGGTGGGTGTGGGGGGAGGGAGCGGGTGTGGAGGCTGCTGTGGCCTCAGGACTCGGTGACACTCGCACCGGCGCATCTTCTTCGGCCAAGGTAGCTCGACTAAACTCTAATTTCATTCATTGTGCCCAGCGGCCCCGTTGGGCAGCTTTCTCTTTCCCCAACTTAGTTCTAGAAAACACCTTTCCGCCGTGGGAAAAGAAGATTCAGGGTTGAAGTCGCGATGAAATGACTGAACAGGAGCCCTGTGCCCCTCTCCCCGCACCCCGAGACTCTGGGATAACAAGCAGCCCCGGATTTCTGATGTCCAAACTCCCTGCAGCCAGCTCTTCCCAGGGGAATGCCCGGAGGCATAAATAAAAGGCAGTCTTCAAGAACGTTCTTTCAAATCGAGGGGTAAATGCTTAAACCTCAAGGCTGCCCAAAGCTTCCGAAAGGTTCTAGAGGCGCCTTTGGAAGCCAGTCCCCGCAGACTGCGTTGGCACGGCCGCTGTCTTCCCACAACCGAGAACTTTCATTTCTATTAGGAGTAAGACACTCGGAGCAACTTCTCCAAAAGCGCGAGTTCTGACCGTGAAGAGCACGACATGCCTTTCCCATCCCGAGCCAAGCCCGGAGGAGAGGGGCACCGTCCCCACGCGTGTCGGAGCGCGGGAGCCCGCAATTACACCCGATTACCTCGGAAGGGAAAGTGTAAACGGGCAAGTCGGTGACGCCGGGCAGACGTGCTTAGTGGAGCTCCGGGCTCATTTCAATACAATCAGCCTCATTCCTACAATTATGCCTTCTTTCCTAAGACCCTCCCAGCGCCTCCGCAGACTACCGCTGCCGCTGCTCGGGCCTCTTCCCTCGCAGGCGACCTGTCAGCCAACCAGCTCGAAGTCACTCTTAGGTGTGTTAACTTGGACCCACCGGAGCCCCTATTTTCAAGCCTAGTTAAAAGGCAGGAAAATTACTGCCGTTGATCACCGTCGCCGTAACTCCCCGCCGCTGCTGCCGCGGCCGCCGAGAGCATCATTACCATGACAACTAGAGCCGAAATACCCTGAATTACGTCGCTGGAGCTGCCACTGCACAGATCCCGGTCCTCCTCTTTGTTAGAGGCTTTTTGCCCCTTCGGGTTGGGGGAGGAATCCCAAGGGCTCCAGAGCTCCCCGCGGGCCCGCTACGAGGGAAAAGTTTCAGATCAGAGCCCACCCGCAGCTCCGCGAGCGAAGCCGCCGCGAGGAGGTGTGTATGTGTCCTGGGGGAGGGGAGCCCCACGCACAAAGTTGTCAATTTCGGGAGCGACGCTTCTCCGCGCGCCAACTTTTTTAGCAAGTCCCCCAATTAACCGGGTGAGTCTGAAATACGTACTTGAATGCTGTGGCGGTTCCGTCTTTAGAGCAAGTTTCTAGAGAGCTGCCCTGAAATCTGCACTTGGTGGCGAGTCGCGGCTGCCGTCCCGGAAGGCTGCGGGATACTAGTCCAGAGGCTCCCAGAGGCGGCGAGCGGCTGGCGGGGGATGCTGCGATCCCGACTCATGGGAGGGCGCCGCCGAGGGGTTCCGCGGGCGTCCAGGCTCGCGCCGCCGCCGGGGGAAGGATGCCGCCGCTGCTCCCACCTCCACTGCCGCCGCTGTCAGCGTTGCAAAGTGAGCCCGGGAGGGGCGTCCGGCTGCCGCGCGGCGCTGCACCCGCGAGGGCGCAGGGCGAGAGGGGTGTGAGCGCGCGGGAGAGAGTGGAGTGTGTGTGCGGAGCGTGTGAGCGCGCGTGTCTGTGTGTGTGAGTGAGGGAGCGGGTGTGAGCTCGTCTGTGTGTGGGGAGCGGAGGAGGAGCAGGAGCAGGAGCTGGAGGGGTGGGGGGCGGGAGGCAGGAGACTCTGCTCTCCCGGCTGCGCGTTCGCTCGATCTCTCGGCACGTCATTTATGCCACAGGAGCCCTAGCGGCCTCTCCATAGAGTGACTGGAATGCAAGACGTCAATGTGACGCCATGGGACGCTACGTCACCCTCCTCCTCCCTCCCCTGGCCCAGCCGGTTCCGCGTGTGCGAGGGTGTGTGTGTGAGTGTGTGTGCATGTGCGCGCGCGCGCGCGCGTTGCCCGGTCGTTCGCCGGGCGACACTATGGAAACTATGCGGCGTGGCGGGCCCCAGCCCGGAGGTCTTTCCGACCCGCGCTGGCAACCCCTTTGCAGGGGCGCTGCTCGCCGGGGCACGAGTCTGCGAGAAAGAGCAGAGGCCCGCCCGCGGGTCAGGCGGGACCGCCCAGCTGTCAGGCTCGGGTGGAGTAGAGTTGGAGGAGTGCTGCTGGCGCGCCTCCGAGGCTGCCCCGAGGCAAGGAGCCAGGGCGAGGGGGTAAGGGAGAGGACAGCTCTTCCGAAAGAGAAGGCTCCGCCAGCTAGCTTCTCCGAGTGACCTGGCAACGGGTGCAGGAGTCAGGCACCAGACCAGACTCCCTAGGGGGCAGCTGCGCTTTCCTCCAGCAACAGTTCTAGAACTGTTTACGTCGGCTCGGCCCTCTGCGCCTAGGCTGATCCCTGTGCTCCCATCATTTGCTGGATGCGTGTTTCACACAGGGATGCAGATGGCTCTGAGACGATAAGGTTTTATTTCTTTATACTTAAGGTGTGTGTTTCATAACCGGACCCATTGCAACCCAGCAAAATGTACGTCCACCATCCACGCACTTCCTAAAGCAGAAACTATTTAAATGTGTGTAAAATACACACGTGTGGAACAGCTGAGCGGGGCTGACTGTTACAAGTGTCCCCCCCGCCCCTCCCTCCTCAGAAATTGAACTCTCCGTTCGCACTTTCACTTTTTGATGGTTGTACACGAGCCGCCTTTCCCATCTCCCAAATTAAACATTTCGAAATCAATCAGCAAGATTTATTAGTCAGTCCCTCCCTAAGGGATTTGCTTTGGCCTCCTGGGACACATTTGTCATTAAATGGTGAGCCAAAAGCCTGGGCGACTGTGTGAGGGACAGCAATTTCTTACTGGAAGTGAATTTAAGTGTAAATTTCTTGCCGAAAACAAAAACACAAATTTATGAGTTAAAGATTCCTAGTCCCAAAGGTTGCACTGGAGTGGAAGCATCCTTTTTGAAAAGGCGAAGGAATTATGCAATCTGAAGAGAAACCAGAGTATGGAAGCAACCTCTTTTAAAGAACTGAATTTTTGAGAAAAAAATATTTGAGTGAAACAATGCAGACAGATATTGTTCCCATGTGACCGCTTGAATCAAATGTAACATTTTATTTCTTTGACCTGTCACAATCGTTGTGTGAGGGGGAAGGAGAGAGAGGAGAGGATCCCGTTGTCTACAGCACACGTTTCAGAATGCGGGAAGGTTCTAGCTAGCACCAGAAACTTAAAAACAAAACTAATATTATATATATGACACAGGTATATTTCTTCTCTTCCACTTCCACTTGAGACAGGGTGGTGTGGAGGAGACCTTGAGAGGGTGCCCCGAAAGTTGACCTGGTGGAGAGGAACAGAGCAGAGCCTCTGCACTGCCGAGAGTTCCAATCCAGCCTCGGAAGGAAGGAGGGCGCTGCTGCATTGTATCCATTCAAAGGCTGGGAGGTGGGGGGAGCAGGACCTGGAGCCGCGCGGCGCTGACGCACGCGAGGCGCGTGATTGACGCAGGCCCTGTTACTAAATTCGGCCGTTGGCCCGGCCCAGTCGCGGGCGCGCGCCGCAGATAGCGGAGTAGGTTCCCCCTCCGTCACCCCCGCCCCTTCTCCATTCAGCGCCGCGCGGGGCGGGGCGGGGCGCGGCGGGGCGCGCCGGGTGGGGCCCGGCGGGGCGTGGTGCGCGCCGCCGCGCTGGGATCCGGCCGCACCAAATATAGTCGGGCCTGGCTATTTTTAGCCAGGACTCGGGCGCGAGCGCGGCGCGTGAGGGGGCGCCCTGACCCCGCCGGGAGTGCGGAGGGGGTGGGGGGTAGCCATCTTGGACTCCGCTCGAACCCGTCTGGTGACCGGCGACGCTGGTCCGGGCTTGGCGCTGGGGGTCGGGGTGAGTGGTTTGAGCTGTGGGAGAGAGGGCGGCGCGGGCTGTGACGGGAGAGAACGGGGGTCCGCCACGAGGGGGGGCGCGGGAGAGGGATCGGGGCGCACGGCCCGCTGGGCGTTCGCGTGTGACGGACGGTGATTCCCGCCTGCCGGCAGCCCTGTCTGTCTTGCCACCGGGCGGCCTGGCCAGCCCCGAGTCGCGTGGGGGCGGAGCCGCCCGCGGCCACCACTTCCTGAGAGCCGGGGATACCCCTCCCAGACGTCACGGAGGAGCCGAGGCAGCGGTGGCGGCCCGGGGCTCATCCTGCACTTGCATCACGGGTGCAGCAGCAGCTGCTCTGCTCCTTTGTGGCTTTTTCCCCTGTTGAGTAACTGCTTTGTTAACTGAAAATACCATGACGGGCCAGTGTGATCACCAGCTTCAGACCTCAAAGAAAGTGAAGCTGTCAGGCAAGAAGAGGGAGACTCCCTTAGTCGGCTGCGATGGTATCTGGTGGGTGGGTGTGTAGAGAAGCACTTGACAATTTCCACGTATTTTTGCCTAACTCTTTACCCCCAAGAAGGTTTAAAAATACTTTTATTTCCATGCTGTGAAAATTGCATGTGTTCTGCACCCCACCCATTCCCCCTTGAATTTGAAATCTTAATGCTGAATTGGAATCACACTAAAGCAGAAACCCTAAAATTAGATAATTTTTTTAGGAAACAGGACATCTTTCAACGAATTCATTTAATAAGCTGCTTTGTCTGAATGTTAATATGTAAAAGGTCCTTGCCCATTCAAGGTAGATATAAAGCTACTAACCAAGTTTGTTCTCTCAGTTTTAAACCTGCGTCTTTGTTTACTGTGAATTAAAAATAATTCCGTTTTTTTGCTGCGTATCTCCAGGTTAAGCATTTCTCTCTTTGGGTAGGTGTATCTTTCTGGACATCTGTGTTGGTTAGTTTTGTGCTTCCCTGCCCCCCACCCCCTTACATCTTCCCCTTCCTGAGTGTGATCACCAATCTTTGTTCCTTTATGACTGTGAGGCGCAGGGCTGTTGTCTGATTGCCCTGAACCAATCAGCTGGCAGTGCTTCTGACTAGGAAACTGGACTCACTGTTGGCGAGTTTCCAGTGGTCACTGATAAGTTGGCACCATTTTTGCCCTCAAATGGGAAGTCATGGAAGCAGAGACAAGGCTCTCTTGCAAACTGGGACAACTTTCAAATTAATATCTGTTCTGTAACTTTTCAAAAGTCTGATTTACTAGAAATCAGGCATAATATTCTGTAAGGAATATGTATGACTATTTCAGTAATCTGAACTACCTTTTGGATGACTATTTTTTATGAAATGAAAGTTCATACTTCATAAATCTCTCTTTTTAGGAAATCAAGTAGCATAAGACTACCTTAATCCATGAAATGGTAAAAACTTATGTGGTTTGGCCCTTTTTCTAGAAGAGGGACATTCACGTGTGGCCTAGTTTATATAAACAAAGCAGAGAAAGCAGTTAGTTTCTGTTCTCGTGATACTTATGGCAGCCAATCTGTCAAAACTTTCTATGAAGTAACTTACAGATTCACTGTGTATTAACTTTCATGTTTTGGTTTCGTAGGTATAACCTGCCAGAATGAAAGTCCTCTTTCTCTTGGAAATAGGACTTTTTTTTTGGAAATTTGTGTGTGATATAAAGCAGTTGCTTTAACAAAGTGGAACTTAAACAATTACTTTAAATATTCTTATTGTTAAGCAATTACATGTAATTTTGTTGATCTTGCTACTTTGTAAAGAATGATGATGAGTCTTAGTAATGCAAAGATTGGGTGAAGAAAGGTAAAAGATTCCAAGCCAGAAATTGTTTAACTAAGGTAAACATAGGAAGGAAAAGTAACCAAAAAAATTGTATGTAAGTTCAACTTTTCTAGAATCGGTATAGAAGTTCTATACTGTATTTAAGATATGCATATAAAATTTAGTAACGAGCTACATTAACATATACTTAAGTGTATGGGGCTCAGTAATGTGGGACGATTGTAGTAGTTTTCTATCTGATTTACTTGCGAACCATCCCTTCTTTATCAATTCTGTCATCTCCAGATTAATCTCCCTAAAATATGGCTTTTGTTGTATCACTCTCAGCCTCAAAACTCTTCAGCAGTTGCACCTTGTCTCTGTAATAAAGCCCCAAAGCCTTTACATGGTGGCCTCTTAATTTCCACAGGATTTCTCTGTCCTAGTCAAACTGGTATCCTTACTTGTTCTGCAAACATCTTCTACCCTCCCACATTTGTTCATAGTGTTCCTTTTTATGGCATTTCCTTTTTCCCCTTCTCTGCTTATTGAAATTTTACCCTTCCTCTAAAATTAGCTCAAGAAATGAACTCAGGTTGTGCTTTAGTCCTTCATAAAGTTACTGATTTACTGCTTAGTTTTTGGTCTTTGTATCCAGTGCTTATTCCCCTGTAGAGCTATGAGCTTCAGATGCATGCCTCACATATCTTTGAAATTTCTCTGGCCCCTAAGGTTAATATAGATAGTAAATATCCATAAGATATTCCCCCATTTAAATTGGAATTAATAATAGAAGCAACAAATTGTATGAATGGATTGCCTTGGCATGAATGGACGTATATGAGATCATACATTAGTTGTTTTCCTTACCTGAACTTTCGATACTCGTGACTGAACATACCTTCTTAAGGTGCCCACGCAAGTCCAGACAGCTCCATGATGATACAAGGAAATTGCAGTTTGGCTTGTACCTGTAATATCTGCGTAGGAAGATTTCCTTTGATTTCTTTTTTCCTGGTAGGCTTTTGGTTTGACTCTCATTCTACTCTCTTTGCCCCTTTATTTGCATTTTCTCTTAGGCTGCTGCTTCAGTGATAAAGTGGATGTTGTAGGGTAGGAAATGTTAATAACTTTTTTCGGGGAAAATTTCTTGAGGTTTAGAAAATTGAGAACCGTGGCATCTGTGCATAGCCAGTTAACTGTATTAATTCTTGAATCTCTTAACCTTTCTAAAATATATTTAAATAGGTTTGTATGACTCTATATATGCAGAAGTAAACTAGGCAAAGAGATTTCAAAATTGTGATTTGTTAGAAGTTTTAGAAACAGACCCATGTGACTTAGAATATTAAAATTTAATAAAGAAAAAGCAAAAGATCAGGAAACCCTTTTTATGTTATAGAAAATTTGGGAAAGTAAAAACCCAAGATGGAAAGATTACTTAGTATAAGTGATGATAATAGTTTAAAATCTCATTAAATAATATTTTTCTGTTCATTAGTAAATAAAAGGACAAGTTTGCATTCCAGTTAAAAAGGGTAATTTATTTCTTAGTCATGCTTTCCCCTGTCTCTTGTACATGTTGGGAGACCACAGTGGTTTGGGGAGAAGAGTTATTACTCATGCATGATAAATCAGTTCAGGATATTATTTATGTCTGAGAAATAAGATTTTACATTTTGGCTAGATGTGATGGATGAAGTAAATGTCTCTTTCCACATATAACTGCTCACCTCTTTCCTGTCACCTAACTCTGAAAAACAAACAATCACCTCACATGTACAGTGTATTATCCAAGAGTGGGATGCAGTATTTCACGGAGACCATCAAGGTTGCTTCTCAGAGGCCTGGATTTGGCTTTGCTGCTCTGAAGTTGCCAGCCATGCAGCCTTTTGGGGGGGGGCGCTAATATCATCATCTGTAAAATTATAGTGTTGGGCTCATTATATGATTTTTAAGGATCTTTCAGGCTGTAAAGGAATGCTTTTTTAGGTTCGTAAAGTATTGTGAATCATGCGTCAATTCTGGTCTGTTCTGTCACTGCGTGATTGCTGTAGGCAGGAGGCTCCTTAATTCTTCTTGTATTTAACACGCGTGCTTGTAGTAGTAATATTGGTAGTAATATTATATGTAGCTGCTCGGACCTGCATGATAATTAACTGTAGCCACTGAGTGGGATCTTGGCGGCCTGAGAGAGTTAATGTACTGCAGTATCACAGCCTTTGCCTCTCCATAAAGTGGAAACAAGTAGAAACCTGGATAGTCCAAAAGTCATCTTGTATTTTTAGCTTTGAAATTTGTTTTTGTACAATCATTTGAATGTGAATGAAACGCAAATTGACTTCATACAAATTAATAAACTCCCATTGGAATGGATTCTGTTGTTTGTTCCTTTTCAGTTTTCTGATCTTCACTGTGTGCTAGGAATAAGCCATTTCTTCTTAAATGTTGCAGCCAAGGCAGAACTGTCCTTTCTGCGTTTTTCCTAGAGAAGGACTGGTGATGGTGGGATTGCAAGTCTTTGTATCTCCTTTTAGAGGGTGAGTAAATGGAGAAAGAGCAATATTAGAAAGTCAGGTCAAAAGAAAAGTACCAAGTAGCTATTAAGTTGAAAAAATGTTCAGCAAAGCAAGCAGAAAGAATAAATTTTGTTTGCAAACTTGTTAGGTTTGCAGTTGGGTACCTCTTTGTGGGTAAATAAGAGCTGACTGCATAGGCATTGGGGAATACCTGAGTTTTAGCTCATTACATGTTAATGTGTCATCTCAGTTTGGACAGTAAAAACATTTTGTCCATTAATTTAGGGCTATTTTTAAAATGCCTGTTCCACATATTTAGGTATTTGGTTTCCCGCTTAGATCATGTAATTAGTAACTGATTCTGATATTTTTTTAAACCATAATACATTTTCCAGTATTTATTCCGCATGTTTATAGTTTACTACTGGAAAAATTCCTCCCTAACATCTGTTCTGAATTAGTTTCCTTTTCCAGTTATGTTTTCCTGTTTTATCAATTGTAGTGATGAGAATAGGAAGCCATATTTTAAAGATTTATGCTATTTTAATTCAATAAAATTGAAATAAACTACCTTATTATTTTTAACTTCTGAAAATGATGCCTTACTTTAAATCCATATGTTAAATTACTGTCTTCACTTTAAAAAAATAGAATAAACTGAATAAAATTTGAAATCAATTTACCATAGTTTTGTAGCACTTTATAGTTGTCAGTTGAGTTTTTAGAGACTTTTTGTATTTCAGAATTTTTTGAGAGAAGCTTCTATTTATTTCAGAATCTTTTAAAATGTCTTTTTTGTTTAAACTACCTTGGCCATATTTATTCTGGGGGATGAATTTATTGAGCACTTAGAGCAGTTCTTGGCACAGAGTAGGTGCTCTGTAAATATTTGATGAATGAATGAAAGTAGTTTTTAAGAAGCTTTATTCAAAATACTCTATTTTCTTTATCCTAACCAGTCTCGTGGACTTACTGACTTTTCTGAGAGAGCTTTACTCAGGGATTAGGCATAAGAGAGGAGCAGAGCAGGCCTGCTGTACGCTATTGGGCTGCTGTCACTATACCTCCCTGTCCCATTTATAGCTTAGTCTTCTAGTTGCCCACGGGGAGGGTAGTACCCCAGTTACATTCACTTCTCGGTGACATTTCTGTCGGAACTAAGAACCAATTCAGGTATCCTAAGGAATCATACCACCTTTTGAACCCAGTACCCCAAGGATTCATCTCTGGTTTATCTCTTAAATATTTCGACGTGCCGCTTTTGCTATGACACTTTAATGAGTCTGTGTTCTTCCCTCTTTTCTTCACTGTCTCTTCTCTGGGCATAGATGACCTGTTAAGCAGGAGTTCTTCACTTCTAGTCATTGAATTTCCAGCTGTAACCCTGACTGACTTTTCCAGTTCTGGATGCTACTGTTCACAGCCTTTGGGTGCAGTCACTTGTCTACTATTTGTGATCCATAGACTAAGGGCCCAAATGTAGAATATTATTTAGGAGCTTGAATTATACCTTCTAAACATTTACTTTATTAAACATTCTAAGATTCAGTTTTTGTAAAGGCAGTGCATTCACATGATTTAAACAGACAATAAAATGTTTAGCACTGAAAAGTTTCCCTTCCATTCCTGCCCCAATCTACTCAGTTCCCATCCTTACAGCCTTTTAAAATGCATATAGAAACCAATACAAATATAAATTCTGTTTTCCTCTCCTTTTTTGTACAAATGGAAGCTCATATGTGTTATTACGCCTTTTTCACTTACAGTGTGGAGTTCTTTCCATAACAATGGAAAAATATCCAAGATATATTTCACTTTAACAGTATAATTGGAGATCTCTTCCACATCACTGTGTGACTATAACATCATTTATTTAACTGGCTCCATATTGATGGACTTTAGGGACATTTTCAATCTCTTGCTGATAAAACAATGCTACAATAAATACTTTTGTTACATAGATTATTTCACACTTGTGACATGTGTTTGTAGGGTATATTCCTAAAAGTATAACTGCTGACCAAAGAGTATACCTCATGGCAACTCTATGGGTACCACCGAATTGCACCCCGTAGAGGTTGTACAGTTTACACCCCCACCGGAAGTGTTTGAGAATGCGTGATTATCCATATTCTTGCCAACAAAATGTGTTACTGAACTTTGGGATTTTTCCAATCTGATAGGTGAAAAGTGCTATCTTCATGTACTTTTAATGTCTATTTTTCTTATGAGCGAGTTTGAATATCTTTTCATATATTTAAGAGCCATTTGTATTTCCTTTTGTGAAGTGTCTGTTACTACCCTTTGCCTCTTTTGGGAGGGATGAGGTCATTTAAAAATAACCTTGAGCCTACTTTATCATTATGGAGATTGGCCCTTTGTGATATGTAAGTTGGTATATTGCCTGTTTACCCATTTGGCCTGTGCTTTTCATCTTTGCTTAGGATGTTTTTGCTCCTGTAGATTTTTTTCTAAAATGGATTTGAATTTGTCAGTCTTTTATGACTTCTGGATTTTGTGTCATAGTTAGAAAAGCCTCTCCTACTATAAGGCTAAAAGAATTTTCCCATGTTGTCCTCTACTACTTCTGTGGTTTCTATTTCATGCTTAAATTTTTTACCTATTTTTCTTGGTGTATGGCTAAGGAATGGGTCCAATTAAATGTTTTCCTAAAGGCTGCTCAGTTCCAGCAGCATTAGTGAATAATAGTCCGTCTCTATGTTGTTTTGCCTCTTACCAAAAACAACAAAACTTAAATCTACCCACCCCCATATACTTTGTTGTGGCCGAATAGGAATACAGTTCTCTTGTTTCCCTTCCTATAGAACGCCTTCTCTAATGCTGAAGATGTCTTCACTGTGCTGCCTCCTTGCTTTCCTCAGCAACACCAGCAGCCTGGCAGACACTCCATATTTGAGTGAATAGAGGCTGCTCAGAAAGCTGTCCAGGATTTTTTTAGTGAGCAATAACTGCTTAAAAAGAAATCCTAACTGTAATCAGGTTCCTTAGAAGACTGTTCAAACCAGAGGCCTCTTCTAGTATTTTGTAGTCATGTTAATCAGCTTTGCTACTGCCTGGGTCCTTTACTCCCCAGGCACTTCAATTCATGTTGCTTTCCTCTGTGCAAATTCATATCATTTGCCACCTCTGCTCTGTCTAACAGTATGAGGTATTATTACCTTTTGTAATTTGGAATGGGAACCATAATATGCCAGAACAGTGGTTTGGATTCTTCATGATGCACTGGCCATTCCAGAACCTCATTTGAGAAAGTGATTATGGATGAATGATTTGGGGAATATGTTCCTTAATTTGAACCCCAAGAAGATTGAGTTTTTTCATCTAGGGAACTTAGGGGAAACCCCGCCATTTTCACCCAGGGGAAAGTGTCCAGGCAGGCAGGTGAAAGGGAATTTACTTGATACCCTTGCTAGCACTTTCGAAGCTAATGGGCTGGTTTTGCAGCTCCTTGATAAAACACTTTCTTCCACTTTGAACCATTGCCCCAGATAATCTTTCTCTGTCAGATATGTCTAGAGTCTAGGGCATCTTGCCTATTCTTTTTTATTAATCCTTTTTGGGGGATCATATTTCTTATCTCTACCTTCAGACTTTCTCCAGTGTTGGTAGTATATTGTTTGTCCAGCACCAATCTGAGTTTATTTTGGCTGAAACCAAGTTTAGCCAAATACAGTTTAGTTGAAAGCAAATGAGTCAGCAGGACAAATTGGCTCAGACAATGATTTGGTACAAACCCTGAATGTCCTAAGTTACTAGTTTTTTGAGTGGTGGTGATTTTGGTTTATTATAGGGTAGTTAAACACTTTTGATTCATTTCCTAGGGGGTTTTCTAATTTTTCTTCTTTTATATTTCAAATTAGTTTTCAGTGACAAGAGCACTTTTTTTGCTTGTGATACCAAAAGTTAAAATAACCTACCTGCCTAACAATAGAAGATTTGGACAAGCTTGGTCATAACTGCAAGACACTAAGAGGTTAATTGGAACAACCAAACCATTGAACGATAAGATAAAAACATGTTTCCTTTATTTTTTTCCTCTTCATTAAAAAGGCAGTGCATGTACAGTACAGGGCACACAGAAAAATGCAGATAAGGAATAGAAGGACAAAAGGGAAAAAAAGCCATAAATTAATTCACCCAGGAATAACCACGGTTGTTCTTTAGTAGTGTCTTTTCAAATACATTTTATGCACAGTAACTGCATAGTGTTGGTAGTCTGCCATTATTTAAACATTCTCCAGTTATTGATTAGTCACCTTTGTCCAGGATTAGGTTTTTGTTCCTCTCTGCATTTTGCTTGCAAGTCTGGGCCTGTCCACCTTAATTGGAAGTGGACTGCCATTCTAATTTTCCTTCTGTTCCTTAGTCCAGCCTAGGCCCACATTCAGCCTGGGCCCCAAAGACCTACCCTGCTTCCTTTAAGGGAGACAGTTTGTCAATGAAGCCATTCTGCCAAGTCTTTCTGTGGACTTACAAAAGGGGCTTGGTTCCAGAATGCCTGTGGAACTCTCCCATTATATATAAGATAAGTTTTTAGGTTCATGCTTGATGTATATTATGTGTATATGTATGTAAATTCGATGGGGAGAGTTAAGTGAGAGGAGGGATTAGATTGGGTCCTTACTAAAGTAAAAATAAGGAGAAATTTATTATCATTGGAGGAAAATTATTTAAAGAGATTTCTGTAAATCAGAATTGGCAAATATATGCCCTGTGTTGTGCCCAAACTCAAGTCCATGGCACATATCACTAATCATCATAACACTATTTCTTATTGGATCCAAACTGAGCTTTGGGGTTTTCTTGAATTGGGATTCCAGGTAGCACTATCTATTGGAATTGCTATGGGAGACAAACATATTTACTATTTTTGCTCTAAAATGTTGCATTCAAGTTTTTTTAAATTACTGGATTGGACAAGAAAATTATAAAATGTTTTATATTTGATAACTATAAAGTTTATGGTGATAAATATAGGACGTGAGTAAAGAGTAATTATCCGAATCTCAGGCAAAGCACACGCCTCATAGTTAAGATTATGGAAGCAGCATAATTAAATTACAGGTTTGTTACGGAGTGAAAACAGTGTCACAATAATACTCATCATTATAAATTGCCCGTGGTTTGGTCATAGTGATTGACTCTGTAGTATTCATTCCACTCCAGATGATTAGTCTAAACAATCTTGGTTAATTCCATCACCTTTGCCAGTGAAGGGTTAGGAATGAATGGCTTGTAACCTATCCTGCCCAATGAGATGCAAAAGGGAGTCTGGAGGAGAGCCAGGGTGCTTTTGGGGGAGGGTTTCTCATCCCTAAAAAGAGATAAAGAAAGAGATGGTGCCTCTTCTCCTCTGAAAATGATGGTTAGAACTGTCCAAGTCATGTTAGGAGAAACTAGTTTTGGATGAATCTGATCTAGAAGATGCCAGAACACAGAAAGAAGAAACCTGAGCCCTTGATGACCTTACTGAACTGCTGATTGTGTTGTACTTGGTCTGCCTTCCCTCTGAACTTCTAGTTCTGTGAGATAATACAGTTCCTTATTGTATAAGCCAGCATGGTCTGGGATTTTGTCACTTGCAGCCAAAAGCATTCTGAGTTATATACCTACTTTGTCCTAAGCAGATTCACGTCAGATGGCTTTGATTTTATTCTGATAAAATCAGAGGTTCTTCCCTCCCCTGCCTTCTGGCTTCATAAAGTGGATGCAGATTCTAACTGGCTAATCTCAATCTTCTCTCAGGGGCTCTGCCGTAGAACAGTTTTTTTAAAAAGGCAGCAAGGAACCAGTCAGCATCCACCTTTTTTGGAGTCTTGGATTGTTCCCATATCTGGTGGTGTGACTGCTCCTGTTTGTCGTTTATTCCGTTTCCTGATTCTGATTCTGATTTCTTGCTCTGATTTCAGTTCCTTCTCTTGCATATTTTGCATCTTATGTCTGGCCTCAAGATTGTTCAATAAATTTATTTTCCTCTCTTCCTTCACCCTTCTGTCCCCTTTTCTCCAAATCTCTCTTGTCCACTCCTTCCTCACTTTGTGACTACTTTGTGGCTAGTGGGGACCTTTCTGAGAAGATGTATAATCTTTGCCAGAATTAATAGTGAGTTAAGTAAGTAATCATAATATATTTGGTCTAGACTGGTATGGTAGTAATTACTTGGTCCATTTTCTCACCTAGGGCCTTTTATTCATGGTGCAGAATAAGTAGCACCAGAAATGATCTTGGGGTCAGGACACTTGAATGTTCATTATGGCTTTACTGTTTGCTACTTGAAAAATATTGGGCAGATCACTTAAAGACATTGAGTTTGTTTGAAATTTGTTACTAATTCTTTTCAAATTTTTTCATAGCATTATTATGATTTAAATAAAATAAGGTATAGAGGGAAATGAGAAAACTTAAAAAAAGAATACTCAAGCTTGGTTGGATTTTCTGGTTATTTTCCAGTAAACAGATGTCAAAGTCTGGAGAATCAGCTCTGTATAGCTTGTAAAAAGGCAATGGAGTAGGATGTGGGGCATAATAATAACAGTAATTAGGATTGAAGCTGATGTTTTTGTGGCAACTTCCAGCCTGAAAGGAAGAGAAAGGGCCACACAATATGAAGGGGAAATAAAGGTCAGGATGTTGATCTTGAGGCTTATTTCTAGTTCAACCAGAAATTCTGGTGAGCCAAGTTAGGGGAAAAAGAAACCAGTAGAAGAAATACCCCCTCTAGTGGCGAGGGGCCAGATTCTATACTTGATTGCTAAGATGGGGTGACTGGGGTGTGGATGACTTCTTAGGAAGAATCCTGAAAGTCTGGAGTTAGAATAATTAGGGGAGATCTTTAGCTCCAGCTTTGTTTATCAAGAGTGTTAACATACTTCACAGAGCAAGTAGTAATTTGGCACCCTTACATGGAATCAATTGTCTGGAAAGTGTAGAGGGTTAGGGTTGGAAAAGGTTCACAGTTTACTTTTTTGCTGGCCATTTAGAGATCATCAAAATTAGGAGAATGCTTTTGCTAAACTTCTATTGTTTCTGAGATGATACAGTAGGTACCTTTATAAACCCATTTGTAGGGGGATAAAGCCTGTGTTTAAAGTTACGGATAATGCCATATATTTGTCTATATTCTTGTAAAATAATGGTTGTGGATTTCCTAAGGATGATTTTTGATATGAAATTTTAAGTGGCAGTCCTGAAAACCAAATGTTTAATTTGCGTCTTAGAAGTGATTTAATTGCTACTTGTGGAAAGTGTGAAGCTGAGTACATTACTATATCACCCAGTATTCAGTGGCTTGAAAGGAACATGAAATGCATTCTTGAAGGGGTGCATGCACCTATTTAAGTAAATATAAAAATCAGTTGTAGAAGTATAGTAAATAACATAAAAAGATGCTGCCTAAAAAAAGCTGCTTACTGAAAATGTACGATGTTTAATTTTTATAAATAAAACTTTAAAATAGCATATACAAAAATATAGTTTATGATTATTTGTTTATCTGTATTTTTATTATTTTGACAATGAACATATATCACCTTTGTAATTTAAAACATTATAAGAATAAAAAAGAAACATAATGAAAACATTTCCTAGGAGTTCCAGTTTACCCTACCATGAAATCTTCCCCCATTTCTCCTGTTAAGATTAATGAATGACTCTTTTTTTTACTTCCACGTTACATTTTTCATACATTCATCAGAGTCTGAATTGCACTATCATGTATGCATTTGGCCTACCTACTCTGTGCGTTCTTTCAAGGTCTGGATCATGCCAGATTTATCCAGGTATTTCTGTCTGAGCCAAGAACAGTCTTTTCTGTAACAGGTGTGGAGTAAATATTATGTTGGTGCTTAAAGCAAGGAGCACAGTGAGTACAGTAGTTGTACGTTTTGTTCTTATGTAATGTAACATGTATTCAATACTGTACCAGATTCACTAACTCTTTAGTAATGCCAGTAGCTAATTAGGTACAGTGCAAAGTACATGGGCCAAAGGGTTTCTTTTCTAAAATGATATTGGTTGCCTCCAGGTATCTTTTGCCTCTACATCCTAAATTAGTGTGGTTCTGTTACAGAAATGTGTGTAGTAAAAAAGGACAAGAATAATCAAACTGCTGATGACATGGTTCCTGCTCTGTTACAGATGAGACACTATCTGCTTAGTATTTTAATTTAGAGCAGTTTTCTCTTACTTTTCTCTCCATACTGTTTTTCCTTTCCCCATTTCTGTCCTTTGCTATAACTTCTTGTAAATATAGCTGTATTTTTTTAATCCTCATCCGAGGACGTGTTTTTTATAGGTTTTAGAGAGAGAGGAAGGGAGAGAGAGAAAAAAAAAACAAAACAATGATGTGAGAAACACTGATTGGCTATCTCCTGTATGTGCCCCAGGGATCAAACCTGTAACCCTTTGGTGTGTGGGAGGATGCTCCAATCAGCTGAGCCACGGTTAGAGCTCTATTTTTGATGTGGTCATCAAGGGTCAGTTAGGAATGAATGAAAAAGAAATACAAATAGAAGAATTAGAGCTGATAGCATTATTTGTAATAGTAAGATTTTTTTTTTAAGTTGAAAATTTCCTGAGCATAGGTCTGAATTCTCTGATTCCCAGTTATTGCCAATATGCCCTTGTCCTCTGTTTCTTCCTTATGTTATAGTCACAGAGGTTTACTTATTATACCCTAAAAGTTCCTTCTAGGGCCTTTCTTCAGACCTTTTCTTACTAGGAGGTCCTCTGCATATGTCCATTGATCCAAGTACTACCCTCTCAGAGAGAGTCAATTCAGATGCCACCTCCTCAAAGAAGTCATTACAGACCCTCTCAGTCAGTTTCATTCTTCACTCATTCTTCCGCTAAATTATTATAATTCTGTAAGAACAGTAATTAAAGTTTACTGATTGGAGTATCCTCCCATTCACCAAAGGGTTACAGGTTTGATCCCTGGGGCACATATGGCAGGTAGCCAATCAATGTTTCTCACATCAGTGTTTTTTTTTTTTCATTTATTCTGTACACATTCATTAAGTGTCTACTGTTCATATGTTCTGGGAGCTAAGGTAGAGACTACTATGGCGATATGTCCTCAAGGAGCTTAAAGAATAGCAGAGGAGGCAGGTAAGCAGAACAGTTTTCGTACAATGTAGTAAGTGCAGTGAATGGGCGATTTCATGGGAGCATGAAGAAGGAGCCTCTAGCAGGGGAGGGTAATTCTAGAAAGATCTGAGGTAAATATTGAAGTTGGAGAAATGGAGATAGGGAAGGGAATTTCCCAGGCTGATGGAGCAGCATGTTTTAGGTCAGGGAGATGTAAAATGCCTTGTGTGTTTGAAGGGTAAGTAGCTCAGGCTGGAGTGTGGAGGGCAGCAGTGATAGAAGCAGAGGCCAGAGGCAAGAAGGGGTCAGATGTGATGGACCTGTGTGCTAAGTTAGGGATGCAAGCTTTCTGAATGCATTGTAGAGCCTTTGCAGTTTTTATATAGGAGAGCAATGTAAGTAAGCCTTGAATTCTGTGAGTTTCTTGAGGGTAGGAATCAAGTCTTATATATACTTAGCACATGACACATAGCTTAATACCTAATAGCTCAATAAAACTGAATTGTTATTTGCTGGGTACCACTCCTTTTTTTAAAGAATTGATTTATATGAAATAACAGTAATAAAAGTCTACAAGCATTATCTTAACCTAATCCTTACACCTACTCTCTGAGGTAGGTATAGTGCCTTAGAGGGTTTGAGAGGAGGTTATAGTGTAGTAGTTGTTGCTTATGTTTGAATTTTAGCTCTTCCACTTACTAGTTTTGGACCTATAAGTTACATATGTGCCTCAGTTTCTTCATCCATGAAATGGTAATGGTAACAATGGCACCTCATATTGAGAATTAATGATATTTATAAATATATGTAAAGTGCTTGGCTGCATAGTTGCTGTATGATTACATGCACAATAAGTGTAATTTTTAACTATCATTAGGAAACATACCCCAGAGTCACAGAGCAATTAGTGATGAAGCCCAAGGTGAACAGAACAGTCTCATTTCACAATCTTTAATCACTATACTTACTATGTTATAACTGTTTCTGTGGTTTTAGTGAGCCGTAAAGATAAGATGGGTTCTGAAGCAGTGAAACCGAATTTCAGTCACCATGGGAAATACCACTTGGGGTAGGGAATTCTTAGGAGCTCTTCAAATGACCCCCACCTGAAGAAATCATTCCGTGCTACCCTCCCTGCACATCAGGGAATTATGTGAGAAATACATCTCTACATTTTAGGTAAATGACATTAATCCAGATTGACAGTGCACATGGCTAATGAACCTGGAGAATACCCTGCAAAGGTCTCCCTTTAAGAGTTGGTCTGCTAGTGCTGATACCTGGTATACTGTGTCAAGTCTTGTGGCTCTATTGCCCTTCTTCATACTCCCTAGATTTTTCCAACTTTAGGACCCAAGTGGGAGTCTTATGTTGGAGGATGTTGTGCAAACCACATGCGTGAAGAAAATAATTTACATTTTTCCTTTCTTAGCTTCTGGAACATCAGTGATTCCATCCTCCCACTTCTATTGGGCAGAAATTGAGGTATTCTCCTTATGCTCCCTCATCTTCTCCAAAACCCACCAACACACACACACAGATACACTCACACACACACTCACACGCACTCTTTGCCATGCCTATGAGAGGAATCCAGAATTAACTACTTTATTTATTCTGATTCAAGGACCCAAGAACATAGTCTTGATAATAAAGGAGCTTACCAGCAGTTCACTTTTTCTTCTCCATTCCTACTGTCCTCACTTGTGACTGTCTTTTAGCTTTCTTTTCTCTGCTTCTTTACTCGCCATTTTATCCTTTGCACAGTGTTTAGTGTATAGTAGGCATTCATTAAATAGTTGTTGAAAGAATAAAAGGCTAGATGGATTATATATTGAATACCTTAATGATATTCAATTACAGAAAAATTGCATGAGACCCAGGGTGAAAATATTGCCTTGATTTAAATTTTTTATCAGATCAGATTGTTCTTAGCAAGTGTGCCCCACCTTCACCTCCACTGCCACAGTATAGCTCACACAAGTGTGGTCACCCCAAGTATGGCTCTGGTGGTAAAGGAATTGAAAGGGTCCCTCAACAAATGTGGGAGGGAGTCTCCAGGCTAGAGGCAGGTCTGTCTCATGGTGTCTGTATTTCTCCAAGTTCCTCTGCAGTTTCATGACTTCACAGTAGAAATGTTTCCACAGATTTAAGTCCATAAAGGAAATTAATAAATCATTGGAGACATACTACTTACCATTAGAAAGTGGGAAAAAATCTGTGGAAAGTAGAAGATACCCGTAAAACTTGAGTTCATTGTTTCAACTCACTTTCTAGATTTAAAACCTCCTTAGAATTCACTGGCTTCTACAGATTTCAGCATTACAGGGATGGGGCTAGGCAGCAGACTTACTGTATTTTGCCATGTGTAATGCACACTTTTTTGCTCAAATTTTTGAGAGAAAAGTAAGGATGTGCATTATACATGGGTAGTACCTGAAAGACTTTCTATCCTTGTGTTTTGTAATTGTTTGTTACATAAAATTTCTTATACCATAATATGTTCAAAAATAAATGCTAAAATTCCTTTATAATACAAAAAGCAAGTACCTAAGTATAAATAAATAAAAAATTGAATAAAACATTAAAATGAAAGATTTCTTCCCTGAAAGTTTATGCCAAAAACATGGGTGGGCATCATACACAGCAGAATACAATAATTTTGTTAGCTTCCAGTTTTCGAACCTGTTGCTTATGTTACATTTGAAATTGTAGTAATTGTTCCTTATAATTAATACCTCAGCTTTCCCATCCACCTCTTATCCCACTAACTCTGTTAACTTTTTAAAACTTTTAATTCAGATTGCTGATATTACTTATTGATCAGTGTGTTAAAACCTGTGAAACTATAGATACCTGGGCCCATGTAGTAATTGTTCATAATTCTGGTATCTCTAGGAACTCAGACTTACAATGATGGTGATGCTTAGACAACACCCCCTCACTGATTTCCTAGGAAAACCTCTAGAAATGTGAAAAAGAAGCTTAAACTTGAGGACCTTATCTTTGCCTTGAAGTCCAGACTCATGTTTAGTCTGGGCAATGACAACATACCAGTAGACTGTCCAGACATGTTCAGAGCAGTGACCCTGGTCCTTCAGGACTTTGGCCCTGGATCTCATGCAGTGTACTTCAGTGTGTAGAAACACTGTGTGTCCAGAGACGAACATCTCTTGAAGCCCAACCATGTGTGTGTGTGTGTGTGTGTGTGTGTGTGTGTGTGTGTGTCTACAACCTGGAGGTAGCCTCCAGACTTCAAGTGAAAGTGAAACCCAGGGTTGAATTCGCTGTACTTCACACACGAATCTTGTTCACTGCCAACTCTGTATCCAAACTGCCTTAAGAAGTTAGAAAAAGACCAAATTAAACCCAAAGCAAATAGATAAACATTGGAACAGAAATCAGCCAAACAGAAGAGACAACAGAGAAAATTAACAAAGCCTAATTTGTCGTTTGAAAGTATAATAAAATTGATGGACTTCTATCATGATTGATAAAGAGAAAAAACAGGAATTGCAGCATTAGGAATGAAAGGAATATCACTGTAGATTATACAGACATTAAAAGAATAATAAAGGGATATTAATGGAAATTTTATGCCAATGAATTAAACAAATTAGATTATTTTCAAATTCTTTTAAAACAATTTACTAAAGTTAAAACAAGATGGAATAGAAAATCTGAGTAGCCCTATTATCTATTTAACATTTTGAATTTGTGATTAAAAAAAACCTTCCTGTGAGGAAAACTATAGGTCCAGATGGTCTCTGGTCAGTACTATGAAACATTTAAAGAAGAAAAAAAGTGAATGTTAAACAAATTAAAAAAATAGAGAAGGAGGAACATTTCCTAACTCATTTTATGAGGCAAGCATTTCCAGATACTAAAACCTGAGAAAAACATTTCAAAAAAAGAAAATTGCTCACCAATATTTTGTATGATGATAGACACTGCAATAGAGTGAATGTTTGTGTCCCTCCAAAATTCGTGCATTGAAATCTTAAAACCCAAATATGATGGAGAAGTCAGCAGTTTACATCTTGAAGACAGCCCTGTCATGACACTGAATTCGCTGGTGCCTTGAAGTTGGACTGCAGAGCCACCAGAACTGTGAGAAATAAATGTTTGTTGTTTAAAGTTACCCAATCTTATTTTTTAGCACTTTTTAAATGTTATTTTTAAATATATTTTATTGATTATACTATTACAGTTGTCCCAATTTTTCCTCCTTTGCCCACCTCTTCTTGGTACCCCCATTCCCTCCAGCAGTCCTCCCACTTAGTTCATGTCCATGGGTCATACATATGAGTTCGTTGGCTTCTGCATTTCATATATTATTCTTGGCCTCCTCCTGTCTGTTTTGTACCTACCAATTATGCTTCCTAATCACTGCACCTTTCCCCCCATTCTCCCCTTTCCCTCTCCCAGCTGATAGCCCTCCAAATGATCTCCATGTCTATGGTTCTGTTCCTGTTCTGGTTGTTTGCTTAGTTTGTATTTTAGATTCAGTTGTTAATAGTTGTAAATTTGTTGCTATTTTAATGCTCATAGTTTTGATCTTCTTTTTCTTAAGTAAATCCCTTTAACATTTCACGTAACAATGGCTTGGTGATGATGGAACTCCTTTAGCTTTACCTGTCTGGGAAACACTTTATCTGCTCTTCCATTATAAATGATAGCTTTGCTGCATAGAATAATTTAGGTTGTAGGTCCTTGCTTTTCATCACTTTGAATAACTTTTGCCAGTCCCTTCTAGCCTGCAAAGTTTCTTTTGAGAAATCAGCTGACAATCATATGGGAGCTCCTTGGTATGTAACCTGCTTTCAAGATTCTCTCTTTATCTTTAACCTTTGGCATTTTAATTATGTGTCTTGCCGTGGTCCTCTTTGTTTCCAACTTGAGAGTCTCTGTGCTTCCTGGACTTGTATGTCTATTTCCTTCACCAAATTAAGAAAGTCTTCTGTATTATTTTTTCAAATAAGTTTTCAATTTCTTCCTCTTCCTCTTCTGACATCCTTGTAATTCAGATGTTGGTATGTTTGGAGATGTCCCAGAGTCTCCTTATACTACCCTCATTTTTTTAAATCCTTTTTTCTTCTTGCTGTTCTGCTTGAATGCTTTTCCTTATATTCCAAATCATTAATTTGAATTGGATCTCAGCTTCATCCCCTCCACTGTTGGTTCTCTGTAGATTTTTCTTTATTTCACTTAATGTAACCTTCATTTCTTCCTGGGTCTTTTTTATGTAGTTGCTGTACTCATGAGTTCTTTGAATATCCTGATAACCAGTGTTTTGAACTCTGCATCTGATAGGTTGATTATTTCCATTACATTTAGTTCTTTTTGGGGGGTTTTGTTTCTATTCTTTCATTTGGGCCATATTTCTTTGTCTCCTCAATTTAGCAGCCTCCCTGTGTTTGTTTCTGTGTATTAGGTAGAACTGCTTTGACTCCTGTCTTAGTAGCGTGGCCTATTGTAGAAAAAGCATCTGTAAATTGTGCAGGGCAGAGCCTTAGGTAATTGCTAGGGTGGGGCAACCTACTTCATCACTTTGTGGCTCTGTGGGGGTGCTTGGAGAGGGGACAGTGTCACTGCCTGGCTTCTGGAGGTTTGTCTGGCACTTGCACTGTTTCCAGTCACTTTACTTTCTCCCCATATGCAACTGGTGACCTTCCAGCTGTTGACCTGGTGCTTAATCCCAGAGCGGGTGTGTCTGCATAAGTTCTAAGTCCATGCAGGCCCTATAAGAGGAGTCTCCTGAAAACCCAACAGTTTCTTCTGCAGCCCCAACCCCCACTGGTTTTCATAGCCAGAGGTTGTGGGGATTTATCTTCTTGCTGCTGGAATCCTGGGTTGTGTGATCTGGCCTGTGGCTGGCATCCCTTGGTCCTGAGGTATCCCTCTCAATTTTTATCCACCACATGAGAATGTGGGACTGCCCATTCCACAGCCTCCCCATGCCACACTGCGTCTCCTAGCCTCTCTGCCTGTCTCTGTGTTTCTGCCCCTCCCACCCATCTGGATGAATGTGGCTTCTTTAAATCTTTGGTTGTCAGACTTCCATACAACTCATTTTTCTGATGGTTCTGGGTAATATTTGTTTTGAGGTCTAGTTGTAAATTTTTCTGTAGTTGTGTGAGGAAGGAAAGCATCTTTACCAATGCCTTCATCTTGACTGGAAGTCTAAAGTTACCCAGTGTTATGTTACTGTCATAGCAGCACAAATTGACTAATAGAAATCCTTAAAATGTTAGCATGTTAAATCCAGCAGTATATAAAAAGGTTAATACATTGTGGACAAGTGGGTTTATTCCAGCAATAGAATTTTTTAATCCAAATATTGATATATTTCACATATTAACATGATAAAGAAGGAAAAAATAACCCTCTCAATAAATACAGAAGAAGCATTTCACAAAATTCAGTAATTTTTGACTGAAGTAAATGAGAAATAGAAAAATTTTTAAAGAATTTATTTATTTACTTTTAGAGAGAAGGGAAGCGAGGGAGAAAGAGAGAGAGAGAGAGAAACATTGGCCCGCAAACCAGGCATGTGCCCTGACTGGGAACTGAACCTGCAACCCTTCAGTTCGCAGACCGGTGCTCAATCCACTGAGCCACACCAGCCAGGGCATGAATAGAAATTTCTTTAACCTGATGAAGAACATCTATAATACACCTGTAGTAGCATCATATTTAATGTTGAAATATAGAAAGCATTCCCATGATTGAGAAAACAAAGTATGGATGACTTCTCTTACTACTACTATTTGATATTGCACGGGAGCTCCTAGCCATAGCAATGAGGCACGAATAAGAAGTAAAAGCTATCGAGCTTGGAAAAGAAGAAGTAAAATCCCTTCTCTCACCTAGACATGATTCTTTCCATAGAAAATTTTAAGGAAGCAAGGAAACAACTACTAGAGATTGGAAATGAGAATTTAGAAAGTCCATAGGAAATTAGGAAGGCCACTGTGATTTTAGTAAGTGAATTTAGAAAGACCAGACACCACAAGGTCAATTGTATTTTTATAGAGCAGCAGCAAACAATTGGAAAACACAAGAATATAATTCTACATTATTATCTATATTCTATATCCACAAAAATTAGAATACATAAGAGGTGGATTATAGACCCAAGCAAAAGCAAAGCTATAAAGCTTCTAGAAGAAAATACATGAGTTATGTGAAGATTTCCTACCGAGTACGTAAATAGCACTAACCAGAAAGGAAAGTGACAAATGGGAATTAAAAGCTTTTGCTCATCAAAAGTTACTATATCAAACATGAAAAGGGAAGACACAGACTGGGAGAAAATGTGATACACACATTTCCTACAAATCAGTAATAGGTAAACAAAATGGGCAAAAGAGTAGGTCAGGAGGGAAGGTATACAAGTAGCCAATAAACACATGAAATTGCTCAGTACCATTAGTATTCAAGGAAAATGCAAGTTAAAATTATAATGAAATACCATTTCATGCCCACTAGAATGAGTAAAATGAGAAGATAGACAACACTGTTACACTGTGGAGAAACTTCTGGTGGTAATATAAAATTATACAGTCATTTGGAAAGTTTTTTGACAGTTTCTTATAAAATTAATCATATACCAGTGCTGTGGCCCAGAAATTGTACTTCTAGGTATTTATTCTGAAGAAACAAAAAAACCCCATAAGAGGACATACATAAGAATGTTCACAGCAATTTTATTCAGAATGTCCACAAACATAAAAGAAACCAAATATCCAACAAAAGAAGTACAAATTATGGAATAATTAAAAGGATGCTACTGAAAATATTCACATGATTATGGGGGTTTCTAGCTGTGGTTTTAAGGAAAAATATGGATAATAAATATTGGAAAGGAAGAGACAAAATCATTACCTAGAAAATACTTAGAAAATATAAGCTAATCAAATGACAAACTTTTAGAGCTAATTTGAATTTTTGGTAGACAGTTTGGTGAGTGTGTGTGCCCATAAACATACATACACATTATATCACATGACATATCATTATATACCATATCATATGCGATCCCCTCCTACACACATTTTATATGTCTTTATACACATGCACATACCTGCCTTTTGGTTTCACATTTAGGAACCAACACAAACTAGCCAGAAAATATAATAGAAAACAAAATCCCTTTCACAATTGGAATAAAAAAATGCAGAGACCCTGGAATGAATTTAGCAAGAGATATGCAGGACTAGATGAAGAAAATCACAAAATTCCCTGAGGGACAAGAGAAGAAGTGGAAAGACAGACCATATTTCTGGACGAAAAACCTCAAAAATATAAAAATGAATTTCATCCAAATTACTCTAAATTCTAACCAAATCCAATGATAGGTTTTGGCAATTTTCCAAAATGACTCCAAAGTTTAGGTGACATCAGAAGCATTTCATGATATGTAAGAAAGTACTTTAAAGTATAGTGGAGGAGGGCAACTTGCCCCATAAGTTATTAAGATAATAATGAAGCTATGAACTGGTTCAGAAATAGGCAGATCACAGGAACCGAATAAAAAATGCAGAGCAGTCATAATTGTGTATAGCATTACATATAATTAAGTTACAAATTCATTTTAAATCAGCAGGGGAACTGTTATTAAAAAAGCATTGAATGGGGTGTTCACTTATCTTAGGAAAATCCTTTTGGAACTTTCCTGCTCCAGTTGCTCTTCATAATGTCAAATTCTTCTAACTTACAGTATTTTCCCCATCCTCTGCAGCTGTTTTCAATTCACTTCATTGCTTCTTTGCCTAAAATTTCTTTCATATTCTCTTTTGGATCCAGGTTTATGTCCTTCCTCCCTACCTTTCCTTTTCCTGTATCCGTTTTCCCGCTGGTGATTCTCTGCCTTTCCAGTGTAAGACCTCACAAGTCTTTGGCTTCATGTACCTATCTACCTTAAAAAGGCCTTATTACTGGATTGGGCAAAACAGTCTTTTTTTGTGGGTGCATGGGGTCAGTTCTCATTAGATAACTGCAGAATTTCCTTTGCGGGTTTAGAAGAGAAGAGGCTGTGAATACACAGGTGTTATTTTTGTCACCATCAGAGTTAAACGGTGGGTCAGTCATGAAGTGGAAGCAGTCATTATACTCAAACCAGACAGGGATTTTCAGACTGCAGGGGTACTGTTAAGATGGCTCAGAGGCTTCCAGAGTTGGACAAAGAGTAGGGCTAGCAGGTAGGGAATGACTTCCTAAATATGCTTTAACCAAAGCAATATTGGTACAATATATTGGGGGTTCACATAAAATTTTGTTTCAGGGAAGATTACTGCTACTGAAAAATTCGAAGGTCACTTCTTATAAAAACAATTATATGATAAATATGTTCAGTAGGAAATAACTGATTTAAAAAGTGGCATGATTTGTAAATTAAAATAAATAGCTACAAAAAACAGTTAACAGTAACATCTGAGTGATGGGACGTGAACAACTTTATTTACTCCTTTTGCTTATCTTTAGAATACTTTATAGTGTTAACAAATTATCGTTCTTATTTTATTTTTTTGAGGTATAATTTGGATCAGTAAAATGCACGTATTTTAAGTGTACAGTTTGATCAAATTATAGAATATTTCTGTTGCCCCAGAAAGTTCTTGCATGTCCCTTTCCAAGTCAGTAGCTCCACTCCCTGTGTCCCACCAGAGATCACCACTGTTTTGACCTAGTTTAGATTGGTTTTTGCTTGTTCTTAGACTTCTTGTAAATGAAATCATACAGCATGTACCTTTGGGCCTGGATTATTTTGTTCAGCATAGTATTTCTGAGATTCATTCATGTTGTGTATATTATTAGTAAGTTTTCTTTAAGTTGCTAGGTAATATTTCATTTTATGACAGTATTATAATTTTTTATCCCCTTGTGAGACATTTGGGTTATTTGCAGTTTTTGTTATTAGGAATAAAGAGGCTCCGAACAGTCTCGGTGGCCATATTCGTTTCTCTTCGGCACAGACTTAGGAGGGGGATTGCAGCAGACATGGCATCTCTGCAAAATTTTGCCAAATTTGTCCTCAAAGTGGTTGTACACATTTATATTTCACTTAACAATGTTGGAGAGTTGCCCATTCCCTTTTTTTCTACCACTATGAAGTAAACAAACAAGGCTCACTTCCCCCCGTGGGAAGACCAAAACTAAGTCTGGGGCAACGTGGCAAAACCAGCTCTTACCCTTTCAGGGTCCACTCCGAGAGAAACATGCCAACGACAGGTCTCTGGCTCAGCAGTTGTTGTTAGTGTCCATGAGTTTCTGGGTTGCAAGCCCAGCAGTGTAGGAGGTTAAGTAAGGGTTGTGGAAAGCCAGTCTCAGGAAAGGGCTACAGACATTAGTTCCCCTGGATAACTGGTTAGTATTTCAGCTCCTTCAGGGAACCAGAGGATCTTGGATAGAAGAGAGAGATTTGTGAACCAGACATATGCTGAATGCTTAGATGGTTAAGGCTTGTTTGTTTTTTTTTTCATTGTTGTTCAGTTACAGTTGTCCCACCTTTTTCCCCATTGCTCACCCCTACCCTGTGCCCTCCCCACTCCCACAGTCGTTCCCCACCTAGTGTCCATGCCCAAGAATCCTCTATTTGTGTTCCTTTGCTTGCCCCTTCCCCTTTCCCCATGTGAACCCCTCCCCCTTCCCTCCTGGTCACTGTCAGTTTGTTCTTTATTTCCAAGTCTCTGGTTCTATTTTGCTTATTTTGCTTTGTTGATTAGGTTCTTCTTATAGGTGAGATCATAGTATTCGTCTTTCACTACCTGGCTTACTTCACTTAGCATAATACTCTCCAGTTCCATCCATGCTGTCACGAAGGGTGGGAGTTCCTTGTCTCTTTCTGCTGCATAAGTGTTCCATTGTGTAAATGTACCACAGTTCTTTGATCCACTCATCTACTGATGGGCACTTGGGCTGTTTCCAGCACTTGGCTATTGTAAATAACACTGCTATGAACATTGGGGTGTATAGGTTCTTTTGAAAGGATGATTCAGGATTCTTAAGGCATAGTCCCAGCAGTGGGATTGCTGGATTGAAAGGCAGTTCAGATGGTTCGGGTTTCATTTGATGTTTATACCAGCATCAGGGTTGTTACCTTGTCTTTCTGGGCACATGGGATAGGAAGCTCGTGATGTGCCAATAATCTAGGCTGACTTGAACCTACACGTAGATGAACTGAAAGGCAGGTAAAGCAGAGCTGACGCAGACAGGGACATCACTACCCCAAGCCCAAGTGTACAACTGAATCTAATCTTTGGCATAGTTTGTGAGTCAGTTTTCTAGGCAAGAGGCTAAGTGTGTGGGGGAAGCTGGATCTGTGAATGTGTGAACCAGGTAAGTGTTGCTTGCCAAGATAAGTGGAACTGTCTGAACTAAGTGGATGTTAGTGGATCCTAATGCTGCCAGTGAGTGACAGTGAGGCCTGGTTTGTAGGTGTAACCCCCATAAGGTTACTCACCTTTACCCTGGTCATAGTCTGGATCCTTAGGCCTTCCTGAATGATGCAGAGAGTTGTTATTGATGACTCAGATGAGAGAGCAGCTGATTCTGACTCTACTTCCAGAACACATCATGAATCTTTGTGCTTCATTCTAGTTTTATCGCTATTACTTTTGCTGAAACCGCCATGATATACAAGTGCATTCTTCAGTATATTCTAATGGCTGCTCTTGGGCTCCTCCTGTCAACTTATGCCCCCACTCAAAATCATTCTACAAAGCATTACTCATCAGATCATGTTATTTCTTAAAATCATATTGAAAATTCAGGAAATATATTTGAAAGTAGATAATGCGGATGCTAGCAAATGTGCCAGTGTAGGAGTCCTAAGGCTCAGGTTCTAGTCCTGGCACAACCGCTAACTGTGTGACTGCAAAGTCCCTCACTCCCACCCTCCCAGGTCTCAGCATCCTCACCTGGGAATAAAAGGATCGGACCAAACACCAAATGAGGAAGTCTCTAAGGGCCGTTCTAGATCTAGCATTCTGTGATACCTTGTGGGGCTGAGTCAGAGGTTTTTTCTGGAGTTCTTGCCTGGATGGAGAGAAGCGAGACCCTGAGATGGTATTTCAGGAAGCTCCTATCTGTCTTCCCCAAGATGTCTGGCATCTCCAAAGTTTTTAAGACAGGACCTATCACTGAGGAAAGCTGCATGAAAAATTTCCTCATTTTAGCAGGTGTGCTTTGAGGACTGAGGGTTCCCTGTGGTTTCACGTTGCTGGTGTGGGCCCGTCAAGTTCTCTGCTTACTGTGCGCTCTATCTGAGGGTCGTGCAGATTCTCAGAAGCCACCCAATCTAGGCCTGTTGGTAGAAGGTGAGTTTACATATTCATTGGGATGCTGCTGCCATCTTGTAGGATTCTGAGTCGTGGATGTAGACATACACGTTTGTCCAGTTATTTTTTTAGAATGTAATTGCTAATGGTTTTATGCCATATAGTTCTTACGGCACAGAACTGTACCTACAGGGTGGGCAAATGTCCGTTTCTTGGTTTTGCTATTACCCTATAGTCATACAGGGTACAGGCACGGGGGAAACTGGGTGAAGGGTACATGGGAATGCTCTGTCGTATCTTTGTAACTTACTGTGAATCTTTAGTTATTTCAAGAATTTTAAATTCAAGTCTTTACAGAGTGGTTAATGGGACTCTGTAGGGTTGATTCCATAATGTTTCCCACAATTGTCTGAGTGGGGTTTTTTTTCTGTAAAAGAAAATGTAGACAACCTCACAATACAGTGACTTTTCACAGTATAACTATGAAGTCTGTTCTCACGGAATTTTCTGTTGAAATTTCAACCCACACATTCGGCAACCTGTGTGTTATGCTGTGTTTGGGCAGCACCGAGCCCAGCCTCAGCAATAGCACTGTGTGTGCTGGTCTTTCTGGACCCTTGGTTTCACATTGGGCACCCCCTTCTCTTCTCCAATTCTAGGCTCAGACCCCCCCCCCCCCCCCGGCTCTATGCAGACAGAGGGCTGTGGAATGGCCAGACCAGTGTCGCTCCCTAACCTCTGAGGAGAGAATCCCCAAGGGACCACTGGGGCACACGGGATGAGGTGTGCCCCATGGTCATTTAGGAATTCAGTTGATCTAGAATCCCTTCTTCTCTAGATCTGAGTGGAAGGGGTCAAGGGATGAAGAGAAGGCATTGGAGGGAAGGGGAAAGATTAACAGCCCCCAAAGTTGTCCATGTCCTCATCCCCAGGACCTGTGAATACAGGAGGTTACATGGCAAACGGGATTTAAGGTTGCAGATGGGATTCAGGTTGCGGATCAGCTGACCTGAAAGAGGGAAGCTGTCCTGGTTTATTCTGGTGGGCCCAGTGTAATCACATTGATCCTTAAAAGTAGAAGCAGGAGGCAGGAAGGAGAGTCAGAGAAAGAGATGTGATGGTGGTGGTACAGGATCAGACAGATGCTGTGCTGCTGGCTTTGAAGGCTTGTCACTGCACAATAGATTACTGATATAACGGAAAACTAATATTCTCTTTCAGTACATAAGGTCTCAGGGTAAGAAGGAGGCCTGGCCTCAGGAATAAGAGAAGAGAGTCCTGGAGCTGGGTACAGTGAAATGTGAGGCAAGAGGCAGTGATTGGGTAAGACAAGAAGCCCAAGGTTAAGGGGGCATGGCCTTAGGGAGGAAGACAGTGCTATGCCAGGAGGCACTGGATGAAAGAGAGGTTTAGCTCGTGCAGTCAGAGGAGCAGTTTCGGGGATTTGCAGTACAGAGGTAGCAGCACAGAGAGGTGGATCTGGATAGGGAAAATGTGTGTTGGAAGGATGGGTTTGTGTTAAGATGGGGAACAGAAAAAGGGATCAGAAAGAGCACAAAGCTAGGAGTCAAGAGATCTGGGTTTTAGTCGTTTTTCTAGAAGTCTTTAAGCTTCCTGGGCTTCAGTTTTCCCATATACAGCATGGGGGAGAAGTAGATTTACAGTTGTTCATATGGAAAACAACACAATAATTAATAAACGGTTATATGAGAATAAACTCTGTGTTTCACGTACTCAACTTAAACCTGCTTTTCCCCCACCCTGTATGTGATGAAGGGCTTAGAGTATGAAGATTGCTTTCCACACTGGAATAAGTATTATACGATGCGGTGAAGGACCTCAACAAGCAGTTTAGGAGTAACCTAACTGTGATTGTAACATTTATTCATTATGTCACTAAGTCAGTGTCTCTGGACACCGCCCAGTGCAGTGCCTGTCAATGGCAGTAGAATGTGGCTTCCCCCTTAGTAGCACTTGTGAGTGTCTACCGTGTTGCCTCGGCATAGAAATGATGACCGTGGCACACACGAGCCTCCCTGACATTGAAATATTTTGCATTTGCAGACTTGCATGTACACAGTGCTTTTCATGGGACAAACTCAAAGTCTGCACAGACTGCCATCTCTGCTTCATTTTGGGAGTGGACAGGGAATAGCCATTTTGAAGTCGGCCAGAGAAGCATAGGACTGTGAATTCCCTAATCTCTCTTCTTAAACGTTAAGTATTCCAGAATCCTGAAATACTGAATTTAGCAAAAACGTCTTTGCATTCAGTTTGATTTTGTATACTTTTTAGCTTCTCACAAACCTTTCACTGACAGAGCATTGTAGCATCTGCCAGTGATAGGGCAACCAGAGGGTTTGGCAGCTTGTGGGTGGGAGTTTCAGGGTTTGGGGACTTGGCGGTAGTTAGATTGGGCTGTCGGTGTGGGAGGATGGAGCTGTGTATTGATGATGGTCTTGGCTTTTCCTAAATCACAATTGCATCATATGAGATAGCTGAATTTATGTGGAGCTTTACAAAAGCCTCCTGGGAAAAGGGCAAAACTGGTTTTAGTGCGTAAGAAATTTATTTATGGCAGTTATAGTACCAAACTGAGACTGGAGACTGCTGAGAATCTGGACCGTTTTCTGGTGGAGGTGAAAAAATTTTTTTACTTTTGTAAGTAGGAATCATAGAGTAGAATCGCTTTGTAGTGCAGTGATTTTTGAAAATCTTGTCCTTTCCATAGGGCAGCAGGTAGGATATTCTTGTCATACTAATTCAATTAAGGGTGGCTTCTGGGAAGAAATTTGAGGGAGCTAAAAGAACAGGGATGAGTGGAAGGCAAATGGCTAGCTCCCTGGGAGGTGGTTGAGGGTGTCAAGTACGGTCGGCCAGGTTTCTTATGACTCATCTGCACAGCAGGGCCGTGTGCCTGGTGCTCCTGGAAGCACACACGGCCACGGCTCTCTGTGGTACTGAGATGACTCAGAGAGAAGGGACTGCAGGTCCCATCCGCAGTTTTATCTGATGTGCATAAATGCGACTTATGTCTCTGGAAGTTAATTTGATTTTTTAACTTTCTAGTGCCCTGATTTCTAGTGATGAATGACATGGAAGGGAAATTGTGTTGAATGATTTTTTAAAAACAAGATTAAAATACCTGAGTATACCTCAGTCATCCTTACTTGTCATCCTCTAAAATGGGTTACCTTTGGGAAGATTCTGATAAGAGTTCTTCCAATATAGTGTAGTATAATGTAATCTATCTTTTGACAGTTGGGATAAACACTCTTAACTTTTTTTCTGGTCACTTCTTTTAACTAAACTGCAGCATCCACTTTTCCCTTTAATCGCATCTTAAGTAAATATCAAAACATCCTGATCATTTTTGATGAATAAAGCTCAGTTCACTGCTGTTTAAAACTTCAGTATCATGTCCAATTTAATTCTTCCTCTAATCTATTGCCTTAAGGGACCTAAAGGGTGAGTTGGAAGGGGGAGAGTTTGAAAGAGGGCGAGAGCGGGTAGAGAGAAAGAGACACTGACTGAGATATCTTCTCCGCTTCTCTCTGCCTGTGGGTCATCCAGGATAGTCTTACCACCTTTGACCAGCTGCTGGTTGTGGGAAGGTGGTCTTACTCAGGGCCCTCTGGTTCTATCTGCTTTTAGCAGCATCTGCTGATGAGATGGTCCCTCTACGATGGTTTCTTGTTCAGCCAACCTGACCCACTCTGTCAGTGAGGACTTTTCTTAGAGAGGGGCAGCCCTGTGTGGTCCATGACTCCAGCCTCCTTTCAAGTGCACTGTTACCTCATTTGTCCTGGATGTCTGGATAGCCCTTTTTGTCTCTTTGTCCCTCCTCTGTTTTATAGTCTACTCTGAGGACTGTTGGAAACCACTAGGTTTTCTTCCATACCTCTGTCATGAAATGGGGGTGGAGGTGTCATGCACCCTTTTCTTCCTGGGATTACTACCATTTACCTCCTTCGTGTGCTGTGGCGGGGCAACTCCAGTAAGCCTCTTGCTTCAGAAGTCCCCAGGGAGAAGTAGGCATAAGTCTCTGTGTTCAAGTGCACACACCCACCTTCAGACCAAACTCTCCTCCCAACTCTCACCAGGCTCCACTCTGCTTCACTCATGGCACAGTGAGATGCCAGTTGTCTCCCTCTCTTGTGGCTACTCTCAGCTCTGCAAGGAATTCTCTGGGAGCAGTGCTTCGCTTTGTAGGGTGGGACAAAGAAAATGTCATCACTATAAACACTGTACTCTCCACGAGGCTGGGGACTTTAATCACTCTCCTCCTGCCCAGCCTCTTATGTGGACTGGAGAGAGGTGTGAGAGAGGTGTGGACTGGAGAGAGGGAGGTGTGAGGATTGATGGCTGTCAATCATAGGGTTGGCTTTACCTACTAGTAAACCTTGAGGGAAGGTGTCTGTCCCTTTAGATATGGCGATAGTTCCTGTAGCTTTCATTTAAAGACCCCAGAGCCAGTTCTGTAGCCATAGAAAAAGTTCAACTTGATGTCCTGGCTTACTACTCTCTGGTTGTTATACGTGTTCTGTCAGTGATCTTTCAGCATTATGGGATGGTGGGGCAGTTTGGCGTTTGTGTGTTTTGGTTTTGTGTCTGCCAATTTATGTTTCTGTAAAGTTCATGGAAAATAAATAATGGTCTATAAAAAATAAAACAAACTGACAGTGACCGGAGGGGAAGGGGGGAGGAGGATAATGGGGGTAAGAAGGGGAAGGTGAAGGTCAAGTCAAGGAGCATGTATAAAGGACCCATGGACAAAGACAACTGGGGAGGAGGTTGAATGTGGGAGGTGGGGGGTGGGTAGGGCTGGGGAGAGTAATAGGGGAGATACGGGGACAACTGTAATGGAACACAGTAAAAAAGAAAAAATAATTATAAAAAATAATAAGGCTCTGTTTACTTCAGTACTGACTTGTTGTTTCCCAGAAAATGTTTAATTTCTCTGGCTAGATGCTTTATGCTTACATTGTTTATTATAATAGGGATTCATTCTGTAAGTTGAGTCATGGTCTTCAAGATGTGTCCCACGTGTTGAAAGCCCAGGAAGGCAATAGAGTGCATATTGGAATCAAATCACCTTGGCTAGAGTCAGCAGCTGTGTGAGACTGACTGAGCAAGTTAATGTTTTCCTCATAGGCAAAATAAAAATACTAGTAAGGATTATAGGGTTTTGAGGACACAATTGAATAATGCATATAAAGTATTTAACATGATGCTTGGATCATAGGAAGTATATAATAAGGTTAGCTACTGTTACTGTCATTATGGTATAGTAATGCCCTATTATCTATAGGATTGTATTATTTCATTATGATTTAAAATAAAATCACATCACATTGGGCAGGGGAGGCCAAAACTGGGAATTCTAGCAATAAGGAGGTTTAGTATATATGCTGTTAGCGGGAAAGGGAATCAAGTTCAGGAAAACAGACAGCAGAGATTAGGGACTCCATCTAAAAGACTGGGAGGTACAAGATCAGGTATGAAGGTCAATGAGTATGGATAACTAAAGATTAGGCCTAGTACAACAAGGATAAAGCTTGCAGATTCGAAAACTAAAGTCTAGAACACATCTCAGTGGGTGGGCTACCTGCAATTATAGATTGGAACAAACCAAGGACCCCTGACGGCAGTGCTGCTTGGCGTGTGAGAGAAGGTAGTTCCCTAAGGCATTTGTCCTTTTGCCAGAGGGATCCTTAAATATTTTTCCCTTGTGATCAGCAGGTGTCACTTCCTCTGTTAGTTTCTTTTCTGTTAACACAGGATTAAGTAGAACTGAGCACTTTTCAAAAAATTATTGCTAATTGGATAGGAAAAAAAAAATGCTACTCAAATTTTTACTTTTTGATCCTAAGTGGGATTGAAACCCCATATATGTTAGCTGTCTGCACTTTCCTTTTGTGAATTATCTAATCATACTATTTGTAATTTGTTGAAACTTTAGTGTTTTTCTTATCTGTGCATGCTCTTGATATATTAAATTTTTGTTGGTCATGTTTGCTGTTAAGTTTTTTTTCACTTGTATTTACCTTTTAATTTTTGATTTTACATTTTTAGGGTATATGGAATCAACAAAATGAAAAGGCATCCTGTGGCATGGGAGAAAATATTTGCAAGCCATATATCTAATAAGAGGTTAATATCCAAAAGATATAAGGAACTCTTGCAACTTGGTATCAAAAGGAAAACAAATAACCTGATTCAAAACTGTGATAAGGTCTTGAATAGACACTTTTCCAAAGAAGACATAATAGCGGCCAACAGGTGTCTGAAAACACATCAAGAAACACAAATCAAAGTTATAATTAGCTATCACTTCAAATCTGCTAGGGTGGCTATTTTCAAAAAGCCAAAACATGAATATTGCCAAGGATGTGGAATAGTACAATCCACTGCTGGTAGGATTGTAAATTGGTGCAGCCACTATGGAAACGGTATGGAGTTTGCTCAAAAAATTAAAAACAGAACTACCACACGATCCAGCAATTCCACCTCTGGGTCTATCACCAAAGGACATGAAATCAGAATCTGGAAGAGATCTCTGCACCCCGTGTGTTCTGCAGCATTCTTCACAGTAGCCAAGATGTGGACGCAGCCTAAATGTTTGTCTACTACTGAATGGATAAAGAAAACGTAAATGGAATGGAATATTGTTTAGCATTAAGAAAGAGGGAAATCCTGTCAATTGCAACCATATGGATGAACCTGGAGGTCATTATGCTAAGTAAAATAAGCCAGACACAAAAAGACACATATTTCATGATTTCAATAATATGTGAATCTAAAGCAACAAACACAAAAAGCCGATTTCACACAAAGAGTAGAATGGTGGTTACCAGAGTCTGAGGTGTGGGGAATAAGGGGAGATAGAAAAGAAAAGAAAAAGAAAAGACAGTAGAATGGTGGTTGCTAGCGGGTGGGGAGAGGGGGCTGTGGAGGCTCCTGTTTTATGCGTGCAGAGTTCCAGTTTTTCCAAATGAAGAGTTCTGGGAATGGATGATGGTGACGATTGCACGACAGTGTGAATGTACTTAATACCACTGAATTGTACACTTAAAAATAGTTAAGATGCATTTTATATTATGTATATTTTACCACAATAAAAAATTGAAAAAAGAAAGTAATGGGAAAGAATATGTTGAAACATAACAAAAGAAAAAATAAAGTAAGAGTTAGACGTCGCAGAGATTAAACAGGTAGCAATAGGATAGTATGGTGGACAGCAGTTTGGTGGTTCCTCAAAAAGTTAAACATAGAATTGCCATATGATCCAGCAATTCCACTCATACATAAATAGTAGAAACAATTAAAAACAGGGACTTAAAAAGATATGTGTACATCAGTGTTCACAGCAGCATTATTCACAATGATCAAAGGTGGAGACAGCCCAAGTGTCCATCCACAGGTGACTAGGTGAACAAAAGGTGACATGCACGTACAATGGGTAATGTTACTCAGCCATAGAATGAAATTCTGACATATGCCGCAAGAGCATGGATGACCCTGGAAAACATGCTAAGTGAAATGAGCCGGACACAAAAGGACAAACACATGATTCCATGTATGTAAAGTAAATTCATAGAAACAGTAGAATAGAGGTTACCAGTGTTGGGAGAGAGGAGAAAGGGAAGTTACTGCTGCTTATTGGGTAGAGTTTCTGTTCGGGATGATGAAAAAGTTCTGGAAATAGAGATGAACATACAGCATTGTGAATATACTTAATTCTGCTGAATTGTACACCTAAAAATGGTTAAAATTGTCAGTTTTAAGTTATGTATATTTTGCCACAATAAACTTTTTTAAAAGAGTTTTTACTTTAAAAGCTCTTCCATGACTTTTAAGATGACTTACATGACTTTTTTCCAATGTAACTTTTTACATATAATTCTTTATATTTTCCTCTAGGCATTATAAAACTAAATTTTTACATGTAACTTATCCAATTAAAATTTATTTATGAAATATAGATACACACTTATCATGGGATCATTTGTTATATATTCTCTTCTATACTAATTAGTGATCTTTCTTTTTTTTTTTTTTAACCTTTTACCTATTTTTAGACAGAGGGGAAGGGTGGGAGAGAGAGAAACATGAGTGTGTGGTTGCTTCTGGCATGCCCTGAGCTGGGGACCTGGCCCAAAACCCAGACATGTTCCTGGAATGGGAATTGAACCGGCAACCCTTTGGTTCTCAGGTCAGCACTCATTCCACTGAGCCACACCAGCCAGGGTTTAGTGATCTTTCTTTATCACATATTAAACTTATGTGTAATACTCCTGGATTATGTGTAAATTCCATTATTGATTTCAAGTCTATCAAAGGGATTTTATTTTTTATTTTTTGCCTCATAGTGCTTTGGGTATGGGAATGTGGACACTGAACTTCTGGATGTATACTTACCTCTTTTGGGTATCATATTTGTCCCATGTTAATATAAACTCAATGTTTTTAGAATATAATTTTCAAGTGATGCTATAGCTCATTCATAACATTTATAAACTAGTCTTTCCAAATAATGGCCAAAGCCAACACTGCTGGCATTAACAAGAAACAACGCCTGTCACGTTCAGCTTCATTAGCCAGGAGAGGTGAATTGAAGGAGCCCCGCTTCTGTACTATTTGTGGAGCCGCTGGTTATTACTGTATCATATTTATTCTTATAAGTAGTAACACTTATCCTTCCAACTGAGCTGGTGGCTGTTAATTCAACAAATTCAATTTTCCAAGTGAGAAAACTTGTCCTTGCCTCTAACTCATGAATATAATGCCTGGTGGCAGGTATAATTCTTCCATTATCGGCCTCATTCATCACACACCAAGGCAAGTGGCCAGAACTGTGCGGCTGAACGTGGCAAAGACTGGTGAAGGTTCTGCTCAGTTTCACTAACGGTTTTATTTTTTCACTTTAACAATGATATGTCTATCTACATATAGGACTCCACTTAAAGGGTATATGTATATATTTTAGATTTTATTTTTAGAGGGAAGGGAGGGAGAAAGACAGGGAGAAAAACATCCATGTGTGAAACATCCATCGGTTGCCTCTCGCACACGCCCCAACCAGGGACCAGACCCGCAACCCAGGCATATACCTACCCTTACTGGGAATCAAACTGGCAACCTTTCACTTTGCAAGATGACGCTCAACCAACTGAGCCATGCCAGTCAGGCCTAGAGGGTATATCTTGAATAGGAAGCTGCCTCAGATCTTGTTTAGAATACTTTAATTAGAATTATTCTCTGGATATTATTTATGAAATGAGCTTGTCCATTTGAGTATGCTGGTCTCCGGGCAAAGGTTCTGCTTGTCCAGTGGTTCTGCATCTGAGCTTTGTAACTGCTAGGTCGTGTGTGAGGAGGAGGTAGTGGTGTTCAGGCTCATAGAGGAGGACTCTAGGACGGTGATGTCTAGCCATTTCTTCCACCATTTGGATTCTTGTCTTGTATGTAAGGGATCCGGAGATACATAGTTAACTCTCTTGCTCCTGAGTAGAGCATCAAAAATTAGGTGATTGTTCCTTAAATTTTTGAGCTTCCTTAGGTTCCTGGTATGGTGTGTAGTAAATTTTATGGCCTTGACCAATTGACTAAATCATTCTACCTCCTCTTTCATTCTAGTGAAAGAAGCCAAGTACCAGACAGAAGTAGGAATACCATTCCCAGTGGGTTGGAAATCTGGCTAAGAATGGGTTCATGGATTCTGTGGAGGGAAGATATTTTATTGGAGTCAGTGCCTGCAGGTTTGGTGAGATTATAGGAAAAACAACCAAAGGTTTCTGTGGGAAGCAGGCAGGTTTTTAGGGAGTTTAGGAATCAGGATTGGTAATTGAGATAGAGCAGTTTGAATGTTCAAGGATTTAAGGAGAAATCGGCACGTCTTTCTGTGACTATTTTTTGTGGATTTATGGAGGAAACAGGTTTTTATTGCTTTATCTATAGATCAGACTTTCCTTTTGTAGGCTCAGCACAGGGTGGAGGAGACAGCCTGTTGTACAGCCTAACGGCTGGGGTGCGTGGGAGTGTCCAAGCAACCCAGGAAGAATAGCCCTTGAGATGTAACTCTGGCTGGGCTCCTAGGTCCTGATCAAGAAGTGGCCAGAAGGGAGGGCAAGCAAGTAATAAGAGGGTTGGAGGCAGCTGAAGCGTCACTCCCTAAGTTCAAATCTTCAGTTATACATGATTTGGTAAAGGAGATGTTTTTCTCCCCCTTTTTAAGGGCTTGGTGCTCAGCACTGGGAGAGGGATCAGTTGAAGCTGAGAGAACCAGGCCTTAGTGGTGTCCAATGCCAAAAGAGAAGCCATAGACCTGGGGTTAAAGACTGGAGAATTGAGGGTTCAAAGTAGTAAGCATTTCAGTAGTTCAAGAGGGACAGGCAAGTAGCATAATAAGCAAGGTCATGCTGAATGGGCAGGCACAGGATAATAGCGGTAAGACGGCAGAACTTTGGGAGATAGGACTCTTGTTCAAGATTTTCGTTTTTAGAAAACGAAAGAACAGACTAGTTAGGTAGTAAATAACAATTCCAAAGGTTCCTCTACTAGATCATTAGAAATAAAATTTGGTCTCTGAATATTTTAAGTTTCAATAGTATAGTTTAAAAGCTAAAATTACAGTATCACAATATATGAATATTCTTGCAAAAATTTCTCAGATTATAAGGAGTTATGGATTATACAGTTAAAATACAAGATCTGTCTATCTAAATATCTGTCATCTATCTTTATCTGTAATACAAAATTAGCTTGATTCCCTTCCTGATTGTGTACTTTTTATTTTTGGCTTGCTATTCGCAGGGAGTGACTCAGAAACGGAAGTGAAAAATCATTTTACAGTTTGACTAGAGATTTTTTTCAGTTGGGGTGGTTGTAACTCTTACATAATATGAATACAAACCTCTGAGTGTTTGTTAGCTGTCTGGTGCTACGTTTCTGTGTAAAATAACAATGCCAGCCCCTAATTTCCATGCTTCTCTGATTATATGTAGACTTGTTTAAGATCATCAAGTGCAGTGATTCATCATTCCAAGGTGCTCTGCGAAAGGCTGCATTGTTACAAGACCATTGTTCCCTACTGAATATATTTATTTTGAGCTTGGGTTAATTTTTTATTTTTAACATACACTCTAGATCTCTATCTGTACTTATTATGTAAGAAATAATAAATACTTGAATGCAGTGATCTACTTTTGAAAATTTACTTCTTACAAAAACGAAAGACTAGTGTATCTTAAATGTCCATTTAGATTTATTCTCATTATTATCAGCAACATAATTATTATCATTACCATCTGTCGATATCAGTTACTCACCATTTAGTTGGAGGGTTATTGTAAGTTCCAAGAGCATTTACAAATTGTATATCTCAAAAAACAGTCCTTAGAAAAAAGAGAAGAATGAGTAACAGTCAAAATTATAAGCAGTTTCTTATTTTCAAATGGGATGGTTGCCAAATTTTGTTTGTAGGTAGTTTTTTTTAAAAATTTAAACCCTTTTTATTGGCATATTGATAAACAATGTTTTGTATGGGGTGTATGGACCCAGTTTTGCTCCCGAAAACCCATTCAAGGGTTGAAACTATGTGTTTGACCCTGTGAACAGAGTATTTGAATGTGAGTCTATTGGTAAAAATGTATCAAGTCTCAACACAGAGCTTTCCAGTAGAGTTGGCAGAGAGTGATTCTTTTTTCGCTGTCTTCACCTACACCAAGGAAAACCTGAAGACATTTTTATGTCCTCTGATGCATTTTGAATTGTGTCCCCCCAAAAAGATATGTTGAAATCTGACTTCGGGTGGTAGGCACACAATGCAACATACAGATCATGTATCATAGAAATGTACACTAGAAACATATGTGATCTTACCATATGCCATCCCAATAAATTCTAAAAAATTCTTATCCCAGTTACCTGTGAATATAACCTTATTTGAAAATAAGGTCTTTGCAGGTATAATCGACTTAAGACGAAGTCACCTTGGATTAGGATGGGCTCTAGTCCAGTGACTCTCCGTGTCCTTATAAGAAGGAATTTGGATGCAGAGTCAACCATGTGAGGATGGAGGCGGAGGTGGGGATGAAGTGTCTGTGAACTGTGGAATGGCAAGGATTGCCAGCAGCTACTAAGAGGAGGCAAGCAAATTGTCTTCCCTGGAGCCTTCAGAGGAAGCGTGGCCGCGCTGACACCCTGATTCACACTTCTGTTCTCTAGACCTGTGAGGCAGAAAATTTCAGTTGTTTTAAGCCGTGCAGCTTTGTGGTAGTTTGGTATGTTGGCCCCAGGAAAATAACACACCTTCTATGTAAACAAAATTTGACCATTAGGAATTCCTCAGATGTCTGTATGCTCCACAATTGCTCTGAGAAAGGATTTATTACAAAAACCTAACTTGATTTGTGTTAGGACTGAATGCTTGTGTCTCTATAAAGCTCATGTTGATATCCTAACCTCTGATGTAATGGTATTAGGAGCTGGGGCCTTCAGGGGACACTTAGGTTATGAGGATGGAGCCCTCATGAATGGGATTAATGCCCTTATCTAGGGCCCCCAGAGAGCTGTCTTGCCCTCTTTCTTCCAGGTGAGGGTACAGAAGAAGATGGCAATCTGTGACCAGGAAGCCGGCCCCACCAGCCATTGAGTCTGCTGGCTCACCTGTGTGTTGGACAGCCTCCAGAACTGCGAGAAGAAAATGTTTGTTGTGTCAGCCATCCAGTCTTTGATATTTTTGTTATAGCAGCCCAAACAGACTAAGACAGCCTGCTTAAATTTTACACGTGGTTTAGTTTGCCACTTTAAAGCACAATGGTGGTGATATTTAAAAAAAGATTTTTATTTTTTAGAGAGAGAAAGGGAAAGAGAAAGGGAGAGAAACATCGATGTGAAAAAGAGACATTGATTGGTTGCCTCTTGCATGCACCCCAACTGGGGAGCGGGCCCGCAACCCAGGCATGTGCCCTGACTGGGAATTGAACTGGTGACCTTTCACTTTGCAGGATGATGACCCACACCAGCCAGGCCATGGTGATAATATTTAGATGACTATATTGTTAGTGTTTCTAAATTGTAAATCCTTTAGTTCATTATGAATTTAAGATAGGTGAAGATCATAGTCCTACAATTCGTAGTTACTATGACAAGACATATGAGAAATACTGGAGACTATTTACAACAGAAACCTGTACACGTGAAACCATGCCTTCAGTAGGGAAAGAACACATATTACATAAAGATAGATTAGATATAGTTAAGTTTTTAAAAGAAGATCCTTGTGTTTCCTACTCTTACATTTTTTCAATTGGAACGTTGCTAAACTCTAAATTTCCAAAGTAGCAGGAGTCCACCATAGCTTTAGGGTTCCCCCGCCCTCCAGAATGGACTGAGAGTCCAAGGACCTTAATGAGTTCATGAAGGTCAGTCATCTTTCTCAACATCTCACAGAGAAAGAAAGAGAAAGACTTGGAAAATTTTATCAGTCTTCTGTTGGGTTTCCTTTCTCATCTGTCATTTCCCTTGCCCACAAGTTAGCGGTAATGACAGCCCCTCAAGGTCTGATGTGTCCTTTCCACCCCCGTGACGATGCACTTTCTGGTGCATCACCCAGGTCAGCAGCGTTGTTTCACACTTGGACCGTAGTTCTTTATTTCATATGCAACAGTTAAGAGCACGGGCTTTAAACTCTGACCGTCCTGCCTTTGAGCTCCAGATCTGCACTTGCTAGCTGTAAGTGGCCTTGGAAAACCATCTTAAGCTCACTAGGCCTCTATTTTCAGAACTGTAAATTTGGTATTCTCTTGTTATCTTCTTCATAGACTAGCTGTAAGGATCAAATGAGAAATGCGTATCAAGTATAAATACTTAGGGAAATGCCTGGCACATGGCAATATAATGGTGACACAATGACTCGGTAACCAAGGGTTATACTTACATGTTTATGGAGAGATGTAGTGATGTCAGAAAATACTTGCAATGCAATTTTAAGAGCAGAGAAATAAAATTATATATATATAAAACATGATTTTTAACGTGACAAGGAGGCTAATGGTCACCAAACATTCCATTTTATCTCCTTGACATTTCCATTCTTCCCACCCGCAGTTATGTAGCCAGTTATAGACTATAGGCTGTGAGCATAAAAGAGCTGGTGCCAGACCCTCCAGCTGTTGGGTCGTCTCCTAAGATGACTGAAAGGGTCATGTGTTCCAGATGTGGCTGTAGGATGGTGGGGCTTTCAAGTCAGCCTGGCTTCTTGATGGACTAAAGCCCCTGCTGACACATGATGGACAGGTAGCATGAGTGAGAAACAAGCCTTGAGTTAGGCCACTGTGATTTAGGGGTTAATTTGTTACCACAGCATAATCAGGCCTACCCCGCACAAGACCCTAATTTTTATTAAGATATGTACAAAAAGACTTGAAGACGACTCACCAAAGTTGTAAGTGGTTATTATTAGATAGTGTGATTATGGGTGTGTTTCATTTCCGTTAGATTTTTTCTGTATAAAAGTTCTTTAAAGGGACGTAGTGATGTGTTTAGTTCATTTAAAATTTTTTTGATCAAAACCGGTTAAGTTAGAATCATTGACTTTTAAAGAGTACACTTTAGCTACTTGGAGACAATTAACGTGAATTACTTTGCTCTCCAGCACTGCCGACTGAATGAAGGTTTAGCGTAGGTTAGGAGTTAGCAAACCACAGCCTGTGGCACAAGCAGCTTGCAGCTTGTTTTTGTAAGTAAAATTTTATTGGAACACAGCCACATTCACTTGTTTAAATATTGTCAATGGGGTTTTAGCTCCACAAAGGCAGAGACAAGTCATTGCAGCAGAGACCACTGGGCCCCTAACACCCAAAATGTTGACTATCCGGCCCTTTTCAGAAAGTGGGTTGTGTCTCTGAGCCGGGCCAGGACGAGGAGGAGGAGAGTGAGACACTTGCCTAAGGTGCAGAATTTAAAAGGGGCACTGAAAAACTCAAGATGGAGTGACACTTTAATGTAATATTGAAAAATAAGTATTAACATGAAGCACCCATAATGAGCAAAAATAACAAAATTTTCAGCAAAGGGAAAATCAGTGATAGCACCCTGCCAAGCCACACGGGAGCCTGAGGCCACGCTAATCCTGTCTTCATCTAGAATTTTGGTATTTTGTTCATCATGTAGGGCAGAGAAGTGCCCTGAATCCCTTAGCACAAAGCTTGGCTATATTGGGCTTGCAATAAGTTTTTTCATTGATTATAAATCATTAGCCCATGATACTGCAGAAGAATTAGGAAAACTGTGTGAGAGCAATTTGACCTAGCTGTTCTGGTACTTGTGTACTGTCTACAATTTGTGGCATTACACTGAAAAGATGCGAATACATATAAAAAACTATTCCATAGTTGGTGCACCAACAAATATTGATGATGGGTTCTGCCTTAGTCCTAGGCCCGTGGGTGCCATCCTCATTTTTATGGCTATTTTAAGGTGGTATACTGGGGATTTATTATACTTTAGGAATAATTTTGAACATCCTTTTTTTGAAATTTAGGTGGTCTATAAAGACTTGCTCATAATATCTGAATACTTGACATATTACTTTTTAGTCAGCTATTTCTGGAGTCCTGTCCCATTTCTTAGTTAATAAATTCATCAGATAAACCAACCTCAGCCTCTCTTTATAGGTTATTCTTGTAATATCTCCATTCTGACTGAAAGATGGAAAGTCCATTTCCAAAAGCCAGATTTTGGGGGATTCTAAGCTACATTTTTCAGAATTCAGAGGTTCATGTTCTATGTACACTTGAACTTAATTCAACAGGACATTTGGATATATATGCTCCCAAGGAATCAACATTGTATTGGTCAGTACAGAGGCTTGGATGAGGATAGGGAACAGGCACCTTTCTTTTCCCAATACCCACTATTTGGGTGAGAGAGATGGATTTTGGTGAAGGTTGGGGAAGGAAGCACTCTCTCAGTGGATGCTGAAGTTACGTAATAGCCATTAGATAAAACGTTTTAAAGGGAGTGCAATAAATGTAGGAATGGAGGACACAGTTATACATTTAGTTTACCCTTGAAAACCAAAATAAAGACACCCAATGGTAGTCATTCAAGTGCAAAGAGAAAATTATTCATGAAACTCTGATAAACTTACAGATAGTTTTGTCTGAATTATACTTAAAATTTTAGCTGGCATTTTGTTGGATGTCTTTGTTACCAGACTTCTATTACTTACAAGCCAGAAATGACGGTTCTTTGTCATGTAGGGAAGCAGAGAAAGAACAAGAAAGGTTCTCCTTCCTCACCTCAGTTTGGTGTGGATAGGGTCAGGGTCGGACGCAGCGAAAGGAAAAGCTCAGAAACTGTGAAGAAGGGGAGGAGGAGAAAGAGGAAGAGATTACAGGGGAAATGTGGAGAGGAGAGGAGGAAGAGGGCAGAAAGGTAGTGAGGAGCGTGGGCCTAATTGCTTCATTTTGTGCGTGAGCTGGAGATAATATGATGCAGACAGACTTAACAAGCGTTGTCAATGGAGATTCGTCATTTACTATACAAGTGTCCTGCAGGTGAGTTGCGTAAAGACGGGAAATGATTCAGACCTGGTGCCACTGTGATGATTCCTTCTGAAGGGACTAATACTCGGAATTTTGAGAAAATTCTTGTGACTACTATGAAGTGAACTAAGGAAGAAGTAAGCATTTATCAAGGACACACTGCAAGATCTTTGAGGAATTTGCCTGAGAATTAAAGTCCTAAGACTTCATTTATTCCCACTATCCTAATTTTCCTCTTATTTTTCCAGTTTTCTGACATGTTTGGTGAACACTTTCTCTGGTATGTGGACAAACGGAAGGGTTTCACTCAAGAAACATTTACTGCTCTTTCTTAAACTTACTTAGAGGAATTGGTGTCTTCATTTTCCTCTATTAAAAAAGTTTTTGAGGAAAAAGTTGAAGATTTTCGGCATGAGCATTTTTCTAACATTTCATAGGTGAGTCGTGTGATGAGAATATTCCCAGTGTTCACAAAAACGGTCTTCTCTCTGGAGAGGATAAAGAGATAGAGCATTTCTGCGTGTCTCCCACAGCACCGGGCCCATGCTTTGTTTGCAGAGGGTTCTCAACAAGAATTCACAGAATTAGAAATGTTAAGGTCTTTATAGGCAATGATATATAAACATATATACATATGATATATACATATATACATAAACAATGATACATATATCATTGCCTATTAAGACCTTATATATAAAAAATTTTTTTCTACCTAAAGAATTAATGAGAATTGTGAGCTCTTAAGCCAACTTGTGCATCTGTTACATTTTATATCTGAATTATACTGCTGGTTTTATCTTTTTAATATAACATATTTTTATCAAACTGATAGAAATGCATGGCTAAAAAGTCAAACAGAATGACTTACAATGAAAAACAGCAATATACTGTCACATATTTTTTACACCCGATTCCTGTCTACTATTCATTATTAGCTGTTTCACCTCCTTTCCTTCCTAAATAACGCCCTTATATTAACTTAAAAATTTTTATTTTATGCACTAATGAATTTCTGCTATTAATGATGGAGCTTTAGCTCTCTCACATCATCCATTCTTTCCCTCCGCCTTTCGCGCTCCTCATTCTAGTACAGTCATATAAGAGTTTTGGTTAAATCAATATTTAGAAGTTCTTTTTTATTGTTGTTCAAATACAGTTGTCTCCATTTCCCGCCTCCACAGCCCCCCCCACAACCCGCCCCCCCCCATCCCCACCTCCCATCCTTGATCCTACCCCCTTTGGCTTTGTCCATGTTTCCTTTATACACGTTCTTTGATGACTCTTCTCCTATTTTTGTTAAAAATTCTTTTTAACGGTTGTACTCATTGCCTTATTAAATATTCTTCTGGGCATTTGTTTCAAGAGAAGTCAGAGGTGTGCACAAAAGGTCTATATACTGGGACGTTCGTTACAGCCCTGCAGTAGTTATGAAAAAGTTGGCAAAATTTGAAGTCTAGCATCAGGAGTTTTCTTGCTAAGAATGTATTATTATGTATTCATATGATAGACTGTTAAAAGTAATGTTTTAGGATCATTAAAAATAATATTTTGGAACACCATTATTAGAATAGACAAAGGTTTATGACATAATGAATAAAAAAGGTGCTAATAAACCAGTTCACAGTATACCTAATTTGAGCCAATATTTTTTTAAAGAAAAAGGAAAAATGTACATAACAAGAGGCTGTGGAAAGCTGTATACCAAAATGTTAAAAGTGGTGTTCTGTAGTTGGTAGTACTGAAAAATAATATATTTGGATATTTTTGTGGAATTTTGACAGGAATTAAATGAACTTTTTAGCTATATTTTATGGGAAGGCAAGAAACTGTCATTATCAGGTAGATTAATCATTCTAAATTTATTTTTGCTATTTAATTGACAAGAAGTTCACCTTAATGTGAACTTTTGTTTCTTAATGTGAGTTTTGTTTCTTTGATTGCGCTCAAATGATTTTTCATGGCTTTCTTTTCTTGTTGCGCACTGACTGCTTTGGAATTCCCTTTATGTCTGTTCATGTCCTCTGGATGGTAGATTTCTAGATAGTAAGATGGTGGAAGAGACTATTCTAAGCAGAGAGAACAGCGTGAGCAAAGGCATAGAATTATAAGATTGTAGGTTGCGTTTTTGAGGTAGCAATTCCCGTTGGACAAGACTGTCATGTACATGTGGGAGAATAAGGCAGGGGAAGGTAACCTGGCCTTAGAGATGTGAACCATTGTCTGTCCTTCTGAAGGATTCCTTCTAAGGGACATTTTTCCTGCCCACAGCCCTGTTTCCCAAGGGTCTGACTCTCTGAAACTCCGATCCTGCCTGCTCCCCGTGTGACTGGATCACGGTCCATTGGGCATCCCATCCAAGTGCAGCCACTCCATAGGCTGTGGCATGAGTGAAAAGGCAGACTAGGGCACTTGAACTCTTTAGAATTTGGAACTGGGAAATCCACTAACTGGCAGTGGGGACAGAAACTGCAAAGCAGTGTCGAGGGTTGCCAAGGTTTAGAAGGTATTGGGAGTGGTCACATTGTGTGCTGCATGCTGGCTGAAACTAGGAGGGAATGGAAACCATCACTGGAGGAAGCAGGGCAGCAGAGAGAAGGGAGACCGAAAAGAGAAGCAGACACACTGATAGAAAGAGACAGTGGTGAGGTTCAGGGCTTTCCTGTTTTCTGACGGCTCTCAATAAGTGGCCTTGTAAACGTTTTCTTTTCTCAAAGTCACTTGAGTCCTTTCTAGCATATAGGTATTTTCAGGGGCCATATAATGAAGAACTTTGTATGGTAGGGCAAGATGTTGATAAGTTGCTAGGCGAGGGATGAATATGAACTATCCGTGAGATGCAAAGTAATATGAGAAGTGTGCAAAATGAAGAGTAAATTAGAAGTGGTATGTAGGAGAGAGAAAAACTGATTTGGGAAGCTATTAAATGAGATACACAGGAGGTAATTAGGGCCTTGAATTGAGGGTACGACAGAAAGAAATTAAATGAGTAGCAAATGTAAAAGTAACAGAGGAAGAATCAATAACACATGTTAATTTATGAAACACAGAGGACAAAGAAAAAGAACAATCAGAGTTGGAGCTAAGGTTTTTAAGGCCTGGAAGTTAGAAGTTAGAAATATATTAAGAGAAATAGGGAAGTTAGGGGCTGGGTTGTTTTGGGTTGCAGAAGGCTGGGCAGCTGTTTGGTTTTGTTTCTGTTCAGTTTCAGGTGTTGTGGGAAATAATGTCTAGTTAGCTTCAGTGACTTTCACTGAAGTCCCACTGCCCCGTTCCTGGCCCTGGACAATGGAAGTCGGGGACTGAAGTACAACGATGAATAAAACACTGTTCCTCTGAGGAGTCTGGAGTGTCGTGCGTGAAGTTGTCTGTTGGGTAGAGACATGCATGTGGAGCCGCTTAGGGAGAACTTTCGAACTGACGGTCCAGATGAGATCTCAGCAGAGCCCCTGAGCACCGGACTTCCAAAGGATGCAGTGGGGTGGTGTAAAGAGGACCAAGGGTAAAACCAGGGTGGATGCCTGGTGTCATGGGGCAAGAGGAGGAAGAACAAGGGGATGCATGGCGAGGACATCTCCCGTTAAAACAGGAAAGAACAGGGTCACGAGACCAAGGGAAAGGAGGGTTTCAGGAGATGCAAAATCATCCTCTGTGTTAACTGCTGTGGGAGCCTGAGAGGATGAAGTTGGGTTTCACATGTAGGAGGTCAGCAGTGCCCTTGGAAGCAGTTTTTGAGTCAAGGGCAAGTGAAGAAATGCAGGGGACAAATGTAGACCACTCTTCTAGTAATTTGGGTTGTTGAGCGGATGGTAAGAGGAAGAAACTTGCGGGAAGGGGCAAGGTCAGCAGATTTTTGTCTGTGCCTTTTTAAAAACTGGGTCTAGCTCAGTAGGCAGAAGAAGAGATGATCAGTCAGGAGAGATAGGAAAGAAATTAAGGAAGGGAACTGGAAGAGAAGGACTTAAGGGGATGAGAGAGTTTATAAGAAGTGTCAAGATGGAGAGGGGAACATGACCAGAAGGTCAGCCATGGCGCCCTGGAGCCAGAGACTGAGAAAAGGAATACAGTTTCCAGCACAGAGGAATTCAGAGGGGAAGAGAAAGGAAGTAAAAAGAAAAATGCCTCACACAGCTTCTATTTTCTCAGAATAGTAGCAGGCTAGAAGTAGGAGTCTTGTGATTGGGGATTTCAGGAACATAGAGGAAGAGAAAGTTTTGAAAGGCCACTAACTAAAGGGGATGGAACAGGGAATTAATAAGAGGTGAGTGAGAAGGGTTTTGAGCCACAGTAAAGTGACAAATAAAGATGAGAAACCGAGAGATGAATCAAGAAAACTAAAACTATTTAAAGTAGTGCTCCTCAAAGAATTTTCACCCACACTATTTTACACATAAAGAGTTTAATTCCAAGCTACTTACTCATGTGTCTGTTGGAGTTCCAACCCCCTACTCTCTTTCTGCATGAAAAGGGATGTGGCAATTGATTAGAAGGTTAATTTAGGGAACTGGTTACATCTGAAATATGACTAAATCTGGAAAATAGAAAATTGACCCAACCAAAAGCTCTGTGCCAGTGTATGTTGAACAAATGTGATAGCTGGCTAGAGAGTCACAGTAAATGATTCAGGGATATTCTATGAACCATAGTGTATGTATGCTGGGTAAGCATATTTTTTTCAAATTTTTGAAAATTCTTATTTTGCATATAAATTTTTAAATGTCTAATTTATGCAAAAGGACGGCCAGCTAACTTATTATCTAAAAGAAACTTAGTTGTCACAATGTCTGGTCTATAATGAAAGGCCAGTTTTCAGCATGAAAGTTATAGTTGTGGAAGATAGTCTGGAAAATTATTACACATTCAGAAGTAATCAATCATTTTTAGCAACAGAATGAGAAAATTATTTTAAAATGTCTTTAACATTATTTAATTTATTCCAAGATCTCAAGACTTAGTCCCTTAAGTTTCTATAAATCATTTTAAAGATTGGACTGAATTTCTGAGAACTCATTTTTCAGCAGAGCTCCAAGAAAAGTTGAGTTTTCTTAGAGGTAGTAGGGAAGTAATATTCTTATTTGTATTTGTGGACAGGCTCAAATAAAAACTTTATATTGACTTTCAGGGGCGACCATGAGGGGCCAAATAAAATGCTCTAGCTCTTCTGTGTCATTTTCACATGGAATGTTAGAAGCCACAGACAGAGGAGGCAGAACTGTCCTAGCAACAGGCAGGCTGTCATTATTACTCTTGGCCAGCAGACTCCCTAGACATTATTTTTTTGGTTGTTGAAGCTAAATAGAAAATGATTTCAGAAAACGATGAGAGTTTTATTAGACATTTTGCGTTTTCAAGTTGTGATCGTTGGTTATCCTTCATCCTGCTGTGACAGCAGATGGGGATGGCGTCAGCGGTGCCCGTGGGCTTCAGCGTCAGGTGGGGGTCAGTGATCGCTCTGGCCTCCCGCCCAGGAGATGGAGTGGAGTGATTCGGTTTTCTTGGCTGAATTCCAAGGAGGCCGCAGGAGAGCCCTTCACACTGAACCCACACTGAAACCTTTAACACTTTTCAATTGGTAGGACTTGTAGTCGGGGTGGAGGTAATGCTAGTGATAACGCAGTAGAGTGATACCTCTCTCTCCTGGTTGTGTGCACGTGAGTGTGTGTGTGTGTGTGCTCACTGCTGCTGGCCGTCCACACTCATGGTCCCACAAGGGAACAGCTGCTTTCTGACCCTCACTATCTCGCAGGCCTCGGTTTAGAAAGGGGTGCTTTGCGTTTCAGAGGTATTCCTAAGCAAAGAATCTGGCTTCCACGATAAACTGATGTTGGGTGGCTCTGTAGATGAAGCCTGGGTATGGCAAACCTGACTCCCTGACTCAAAAGCTTGCACATTGTGGATATCCCTGTTTGTGAGGCCGCCTTGTACAAACAACGCCCCCCTTACACCGAGTCTGAGGAGTATGCCAAGCGTACCAGAATCTGCTTTTCGCTGTATGCCTGAGCAAACAGTGAAGCCTGCTCCAGACACCTTTTAGTTCTCTTCAATTTTCTGCCACCAATATTTCCTTGGTACCTGGCTATGTGCCATCCTTTTTGCTATCTCTGTGCTAGGAATTCTGAAAAACTCTACCATCTACAAGGTAAGAATTCTCAAATGGGAAAGCAGACGAGCTTCCCGTGCCCTCATGTCCTGTGCCCATCGCCAGGAGGGCACATGATGCTGCTGGAACCTGGTGTTTCTACTGCCACAGAACCAAAGCTGTTCTTTCTCTTCAACCCAAGGCTGAAGTCCTTTTCGAGTATGACAGCATCTGTGGTGAAGGATGTATCTAGTTTTCTGCATCTCCTGCAGGGCTGTCTTGGTTCCTTTTAATCAGAAAAAGAATGGTGTTTGCCTTTTCTAACGAGACATCTGTGACCTCAGCATGTTCATCATATACAACCGGTACCAGTTTTCAGTAGGAGGTGCAATGTGGCATAAAACAAAGACATAAACATGGGAACCAGTAAGATCTGGGTTTGACTTCTCGCTCTACTACTTTTTAATTACGTGACCTGGTAGAAGTTGCTATAACCGTTCTTTATCCACCCTGAGACTGCTGTGAGACTTAAATTACTACCCGTACCATTCTTAGCATAGGGCCTGGCACCTGAGAGTACTCAGTGCATGGTGGCTATTATCATCATTATCACCGATCTGCCTGAACTTGGGCATGAGTCTTTATGAAATTTGACTGCCAGAACAGTTACATCTTTGTTCTTGGAAAACTGGCAAGTAAACCACATCCTACCAGGCGTATTTTGATGAGTCTGAATATTATTAGTATTATTTTCACATGGCAAAAATACAATAATTAATAAATAACAATAGAAGAATCCACTCTGTGTTTCATGTACTCACAACTGTAACCCTATTTTTGCCCTATCCTATATAATGTGGGGCCGTTTGGCATCTGTACTTCTAGGCCACCTTCCAGCACCTGTGAAATAATATCTTGGGTGACATGATATACTTCTATGACTTACTGTCACATAAGTCCCTGCTTTGGATCATTTTTACAAGCTCCCTGCAGTACCCTGACAATGTGTATCTGTGAACCTAAGATTCGTTTTCCCTGCATAGATTTGCCAAGTCAGAGAAGCATATTCTGTCAGTGAAAGGTGGTCGGCTTTGTGTCTGTACCCAAGTGTTGTAACTGTGTAATGTAAACGATTCTCTCTGTCATTCAAGCCATTGAGAGCAGTCCATAGGGAGTTTGGGGCCCACCTTTCCTATTTCCCTGCAGCATTCGGTCCCATGGCTGCTACTGTCTGTAGCCTCGCTGCCTTCCTTCCATTCACTGTGTCTCTCCCATCGGGATGTCTTCCATGACCTGGGAAAAATACAGGCCGTTCAAATGGGCCCCCAGGACACTCTCCACCAAACAACTAGTACGAGAAGTGCTTGTGTTAGCTCTTGGCTTTCAGAGAAAATATCTGTGTGGGTTATGCCATCTGTTTTTTCCTATACCTACTTCCCACTTGAGGTAAAAGCAGAATGTTTCCACTCAAGGTGCTCCGAGGGGGTTGCTCTGTCAAATGTCGTTACACCCCTCCCAGTGAATCACCCACACACACCTTCATATTCTCTGTGTGTGTTTTTCATGTGAAGAATTCTCCCTTATGTGTCCTATGCCAGTTTTCAACTGATGTGCAATTTTTCTTGTATTTTTAATTTTTATAAACAAGTACATTTGTAAGTGAGAAACAGGCTAAAGTACAACAGGCTACAATGATACAATCCAGGTTTCTGTTCTTGGGTCTTCTCTTTCTCATTCTGCACATTCCCCTAGGTCGTTTCACCCAATTGCATGGCTTGATCACCACCTTCCAGAGAGTATGTTCAAATGTCTTTCTGTAGCTCAGACCTCAGATGACGGACATACAATTTCAACTGCCTCCCAGGCAGCTTCTCTGGGACCTACCACAGGAGATACATTATGGCCACAGCTGATGGCTGATGGGTGGTCAGAACCCATCACTTGGATTTTTGACCTGGGGACCAGTGAAAACGTGGTCTGCACTTCTGTGGTAGAGCTGAGATGAAGCGTGGTAGCTGCTGGCAACTGTTTCTTCATCAGATGCTTGCAGCTAGTTTCAAAGAATAAAATAAACTTGCAGAGAAAAGCAGTGATGAGACAGAAAATTCTGGTGGAATTCAGGTTTTTGGTTCCAACGTTGCTGATATTCAAGGGTCTGTGTTTGGGGTCCAGCTGTAGCCCTGCCCTTCTTGTAGTGCTCAAACCAATACATCTCTCCCTTTTGCCTAATTAATTCAAGCTGAACTTTCGTAACCTTACAACCTATAGTTTCAAGCTGTCCTGTTCTCTCATCTCTTCCTCTGTATAATCTGTTCCACACATTTTGTTAATGTGACTTTATTAGTGTCCTTATGATATGAGGTGACTTGCATCGATAACACTTTTGCTGAGCACAGATGGAGTGTTTGAAGTAAGCAGCGTCATTAGGAAACCAGGTAGAACAACCGAGATGACTTAAGGATACTGAGATTAGTCAGGAGGGCTGATCCACATCTAAGGTTAGTCAGGACTGTTCGATAGAAGACCAGCATTCTAGAGACCAAAATCTTACCTAGAAAAGGACAGGGAGATCTGAGGCTTGAACTCTGAAGTCCAGAGAACCTAAAAAGAAAAGATTGTCAGAAGATTTATTTTTCCCTTTTTACTGAGCTAGAATTGACGTCCAGCATTGTATAAGTTTAAGGTGTACAGCATAATGACGTGCCTTCCTTTAAGCACTGACTTAGAATGGGAGGAAGTGGTCTTACACTGTTTCACAGAAATGCGTACGTAGGCTGGGGAGTTGGACGTTTGCTTAGAAGTTCAACGTGTGTATATACCTGCTGTGTATATGCCGTATATACAGGTTCAATATGAGGAGGAGGGGATTTGAATTTGTTTTAAAAAGAATTCGGTGAAAAATTGGGTTTTAGTTTTTTAAATGAGAAATTAAAGTTTTTATTAATCCAGATACTAATATAATGACCAAAAAAAATGTGACCCAGGGCAGTTTAGTTCATATTCTTGCTTTATGGACTTAAAGAGCTCTTTTAACTTGGGCCTTATAAAAACATTATCATAATAAAAAGAAACACAACCTAATAAAAATGAGCAAAAGGGTTGAGTAGATACTTCACAAAGGAAGACATACACATGGCCAATCACAAGGACATGAAAAACTTGTTCGGCATTGTTAGTCATCAGGGAAATGCGATTTAAAACCACAATAAGCTGACATCGGACAGCCACTAGAATGGACACAATTAAAAGGGCTGATATCACCAAATGTTGGAGAGGATGTGGAGCAAGCAGAGCACTCATTCATTGTTGGCGGGTGGTTGAAATGGTTTAACCGCTTTGGAACACAGTCTGGAAGTTTCTTAAATAGTTAAGCACACGACTTCTTCATGACCCAGCAATTCCACTCCTAGGGATTTACCCCTTCTCCCCAAAACTGAAAAATATGTCCATAAAAACACTTGTATGTGAATGTTCAACACATCATTTTTCATAATAAATACAAACCAGAAACGACTGAGGTATCCATCCATAAGAGAATGGATAAAGATACTATGGTATTTATGAACAATGAATACTACTTAGCAATACAAAATGACAAACTACTTATATATATAACAGCATGAATAAAATCTAAAAAAAAAAAAGCCCTCAAAACTATATTGAGTGAAAGAAGTATAAAAAAGTAAATATTTTGTAATTCCATATATACGAAGTTCTAAAATAAACAAAACTAATCTATGATAAAAAAATCAAAACAGTGGCTGCTTCTGGGGGATGTGGGTGGGGAACAATGGGAAAGAATAAGAGGGAACTTTCTGGGTTAAGGCTGATGTTCTATAACTTCATAGGGGTTGGGTTACTCATGTGCATTTGTGAAACTCATCAACTATTGCACTTAAGATTTTTGCATTTCTCTGTACATACATTTTATCTAAAAAGAACTAAATAAATATTAATGAACTATAGAAATGATCCCTGAAAGTATAGTCTTAAAAATTGTAAATAAATATTAAAGTCGCCAAAGTGTCTTGGAGAAAGTGTCCTGATATTGTAAATTACTTTGAAATGCCTTAACAATGAGATGGATTGCTGATTGAGTGGAAGGACTCCTGGGTTTTTATGTGGTGAAGATATGGCAGGATGCTAATTATGAAATGCACTTGATAGGTGTATGGATTTTGCTGGAGAGTTCTTTCACCCTTCCTCTGAAATGTTGCATTATAAGATAATGGAAAAAATAAATAGCAAAATGGAAAAAAGGACATCAAATATATTAGTTAATGAGAACTGATTATATGTTAACAAAGGGATTATACACAGTTCATTAAACAGTCAGCTTAAGCTTAAATACATTGCCACCACATAATACATTACAAATAATATATAGGCACACCCCACACAATGCTGATCTGAAATAGTGATGATTATCTCAGAAACATGTACTAGAAATACATGTGTATATACATTCATTCCAGCTCCGAGCAAGCATAATGGGTTGAGATCCATTCGAGGCTCAGTCAGCCAGAACTGGGCAGTGGGACTCACCACCCAGTTTGCTTGCTCTTTCTACTGTGGTTTTTCTTTCCAACACTGTTCCGTTGTTTCATTCTGGCAGATGGGTTTGATCCATAATGGCCAATGAAGGCGTGGAAGTGGAAGTACCGAAGGTGCTACCAAACTTACGCTGGATGTGTACAGCGCTAATTTTCTGCAGTGGGTGATCTCGTTAAGGAAGTAAATGGTAAAATCCAGCAGTCCAGTCCCTCCTGGAAATCCTGGCTAGAAATCCTCTCAAAAGGGAGGCGGTCAAGAGGACAGGTTCTGCAGCCAGACTACCTGGTTCCAGCCTTGACACTGCTGCTTCCCTGCTGTGTGTCCTTGGGCAAGTTAAGTAACCTCTGTGCCTCGTTTTCCTCATCCATAAAGTGAGTGGAACTCTAGTCCCTACTTCCAAAAGTTGCTGTGAGAGTAAAATGACTCAGCACTTGGGAAGCCCTTTGCAGGGCTCTGGGCACTTGGTGAGGACTCAGGACACGTAACCCTTGTCATTGTGACTGTGCAGGCCTCAGCGGCGTCACTGCAGCCTGGGAGGGAGCAGGCCTCGAATGCCTGAACAGGGGTGGTGAGAAGTTATGGCCATAGGGATGTCGTGACTTCAGGGGCTTTGAGAAGGAGGAAGCCATAATTGCCAAGCTGTGACGTGGACACGTGTCTTCACAGGGACCCTGCGGTCATGGCCCTGTGCAGCGCTGATCCAGTTCATGCTCCATTTGGCAAGAATGCAGTCCACGTGCTAAACCTTGAGGTGTCATCTCCCTTTCTAGGTTTCGGAGACCTCGTTCATTGGAAGGTCAGTCCTCATTCAGTTCTGGACCTTTATCTCAGACTAATTTTATAGTAAATGCATATATACATACATAAAATATGTTATATATGTCACATATATAAAATTTGTGTGTGTGTGTATGTATTTATTGTGGTCAGCTAGTATTCACACCCACTTTCTCTGTTTGTGGAATGCAGTGTGAGACTTGGGGACAAACAGGGCCCACTCCACGGTAGAGACCAAAAGAGCCAGGTATCTTTTTCTCCCTTGCAGCTTGAGTTTAGACATCTTCAGCTCTAGAGTCTTCTGCTCAAGAATCTGAATCTGAGGTGAGTTACCTGAAGAAGCAGAGACAGTATAGAATTCAGGTGGCAGCAGCGGTGACTTCCAGCATCCAGGGGTTGTCTTGTCAGCAGCTGCCGCAGACTTTTCTCAGGGGCAGGTGGTGGCCGTCTGGCCATAGCATCCAAAGCTCCACGGTGACGACTCAGTGTCAGCCCGGCTCTTCCTGTCGTGTGGCCTTGGCAGTGGTTCTGGTTACCTTCTTTGTCTTGGTTTCTGCCTATTTTTAAAGCCCAGCTCTACAGTCTTAGAGTCGATTCTATGGATTACCCAGTAGCTTTCAAAGAAGTCCCTTTTCTCAGTGGTTAGCCAAGGATTGGTCTTGTGTCCAACCGGAGACTATGCCTAGGGGCACGATTTCCTGTGACCTGCTGGTCCTGCTCCACACCTGCTGCCAGCCTTCACATCCGAGCGAATACACTGACTGTAGAAATGTCTAACCTTTGTCTGTTGCACTCATTTAAATTTCGAAGTTTAAAGGACAGGGTTGTGTACCCAGACATAATCAGCTGTGTTTCTTGTCAGAAATTTGCTGTTACTACCGTGTGCATTATATTTGTTCAACTCATTTCAGTTTGCCAAATACCTATGGAGCATTTTACCTTGTTCCAGGTGATGGGCAGGCTCCAAAGGTGCAAAGTCAAGTGAGACATGGTCCGTGCTGCCCATGTTTACAATTATAGCTGTTTCATTTGTTATACCATGGTGAGACGGGGGAAAACCGATTCATTCACACACAAAGGGAGACAAAACAGCCCACTGAGTGGGTAGCAACGAGGGTGGGGAAGGCGGTGTAACGTGGTGGTTAAAAATCTTCATCTAGAAGTCTGGCCAGCCTTGGTTCCTATGCAGGCTCTCAGCCGGTGTGTGAAATAGGACACATTTCTTAACCTCTCTAAACCTCAGCCCTTTTGTTTGTAAAGTGACGACAATAATGCCTACATCCTCATATTATTTTGAAACTTAAAATGAGATCATGGATATAAAACAATTAGCGTCATGCTTGGTACATGAGTAAGCACTTAGCAAATATGGTAGCACGTCCACTGGAACGGACTTCCCAGAGGGATTGTGTAATCTCTAGGTTAAGTACAACTCTCAAGAGCATAAACTTTTCCTTGATAGTTTATTTTGGTTCCATAATCTCCTCGATCATTAGTCCCTCTTTTTTTTTTTCCCCCAGTCCAGTTCTATTGTATTATTTTTAACACCACTAGTCAGAAATGTATATCTTCTTCCAGCTTTGATAAACCAGTTTTAAAGAGACATGGTCAATTTTTTTTTGCTGGTTTTTCTCTGCTTGATGTTGTTCAGCAGCATTTTTAATGGAATTTTTGGCCATAGCCTCATGATGGGGCAATGTCCTTCAGGGAGCCTCTGTCTTGTCTCTGGGTTGGAGCGGTGTCCTGACACAGGGATGAGAGTGTTTTTGTCTCTCCTCAGTGGCATAAATATGTACTTTGCACACAGTGAAACCTCTTCACCCCTTTCCTGCTCACTCGTGGGCACTGGCCAGTGTTCAATGTAGAAGGCCTGACTCGTATGTTTCAAGACATTTATGATGCGTGAATCTCCCCTGTAGCATTTCCCCCCCATGAAGACCAAGGAAAAATGATTCATTTCCCCAATTTGCTATCTGATCTTCTCCCCGAGTGTACCTCTTTTAGACCCTGATCATTAAGTTGTTATTCAGATTCTTCAGCCCACTTCTTAAAAAATGTATTATAAAAAGTGTTTTATTGCCTTTGGAGTCCTTTTCAAAGTATTTCCCAAGTTATATTTGGTCTAGTTTTCTGTTTATAGCTAACCTGCTATGTTTTGTGGGCTTCTTTGTTTTCCTTATATGGGCTAATTTTCCATGATTAAAAACTAATTTTTTTAAGTCTCTGTAGTTATTTTTTCCTGGCCATCAATTTAGACAGGTGGGGTTTTTGTTTGCTTGCTCACTTATTCTTGAAAGAGTTCTTAATTAAAAAAATATTTTTCATGGTACTCCCTTCCCAGTCTATATACAACTATACCTTGGACTTCTGATAAGGTGTTTGAAAAAAGTCTCCAGACTTATTTTTGCTTCTCACTCACTTCTCTTCCCACCTGACACCTGCGTTTGCTTGTGTGGAAGTCGGTGAGATGGGCAGTGAAGGAGGAATTGTGGACTGGAGTTCTATGTGACTCTGGTTAGGCTGGTTATCTGCCTGGCCTCCAACTTCCTCATCTGTGAAATTAGGGGACTTGATTCACTTATTCAGTGAGTATTTATTAGGTACAAAGTATATGGTGGGCACCCTACCAGGAGTTAAAAATTCTGCAGCAAACAAAAGTCACAGTGCCTCCCTTCACGGAATGTGCGTTCTAGTCTGAGACCGTACCAAGGCCAAGGCCCTTTTCACCCAATAGCCCTGTATATACAGGGGGTGGCAAAAGTAGGTTTACAGTTGTGAGCACGCAGAACACAGAATGTGTTCTTGTATCATTATTTATTAATTATTGGGGCATTTTTCACGTGAACAACCATAAACCTACTTTTATCCCACCCTGGATAATAAATGGTACTTCCATGTAGTTCCAGAACCCTTCTGAACAGGATTGGGAAAAAACATAATATGTATGAGATTTCTTTTGGCTTTTGGGGGTTCCTCCAGCTGAAAATAAATGCCTTACAGTTTGTCTTCCAGGTGTTCTGTGGAGACCGGTGTGAGAGGTTCTGTCTATAATCGGAAGGACTTAGGTCAAAAGCTGCATACTATATCCATCCCCCCTAGATGGAATCTTACAGCATTTTTTTGGAAATACACTTCAAATCTCTGCTTTCAGAAGCACATTTAGAAGAGGATTACGGGAATAATTCCCACTGACCGTTATTCAGATGTAGGAGTCAGCATCAGTGGAAGAGGAAATCAAAGTTTTCTTGTTGCTGTCGGTACGACAGACTTACTGAGTTATAAAATTATCTTTATTCGTAGGCGATAGAGCTCTTTACTGGTGATTAGTAAAGTAATGAACAATAAGGGTAACAATGTAAATTTATTATTTGAATTATAATGATTATTATTATTATTATTATTCATTATAATGAATAATAAGGATAACAATGTAAATTTATTATTTGGCTGATGATATAGTAAGTGACATGCTTTGGAAAAATAATGGGCTGGTAAACTTTTAGACTTCCTTGTCAGTGGGTTGTTAGTGTTATAGGAACTATCAAATAGGAGTCCCTAAGAGGACGTTTAAGCCAAGTCTTCTCCTCCTTCGCCTTCCTGTTCCATTGAATTTAGAGTGGGCTCTTTGTGGGGAGGATATGTGCCAGAGAGTAAGAAAGGGTTGAGGTATATCGAGGTGACTTTGGAACTATTATCAGAATGGAGCCCTCTGAAAGAATTGTTCACAACAAATAGTGCCTGACAGGAAAAGCAAAGCAGAATGAGAGAAGTAAGCAAAGCAGCAGAAAGTAAAGGACGAACCGGTGGACAAGCCAGGAAACACTTGGCATGAAAATCAGTGCATGACAAGGTTCTGCTTGATTTTGTGGGAAGAAATTAAAGAGCAAATGGTAACTTTTTACCTGTTTCTCAAATTCTGTCTTTATTTAGGATAATAATTTTTGTTTCTGCCCTCGAGGATCACACTTGCATTTTTCCTGTTCATTAATTCATATTAAATTTTCTTAATATCATGGTTCTAATTCCATGTCTCTTTAGATGCATCTTCTAAAACTTCGGGAAAAATGACCCCAGTTACAGGGAGGAAGTGGAGCCCAGTGTTCTGAAAGTGTTCGTGCGCGTACATGCTCGTGCGAAAATAACGGTAAAGAAAACACAAAATAGTGCCAGGAGAAAATTGGAGGTAAAGAGCTATTAAGATTTCAAAGGAGGGAAAGAGCACTTCCGAATTGGAAGAAAAGGGAAACATCTGTGTTTCGGATTTATACTGGCTTTAAAAGATAGTCAAATTAAGGCACTCAGAGATGCAGGGAACACTCTCCAGGTAAAAAGAATAGTAGCTCTGGACAGGTGTAGTAGGAAAGTATATTGGCTTGGAGTTACCTGAACTTTGGTTCAATTTTCTCTGCTTCCTAGTCTTCTTTGTAAATATTGGAATAATGACACCAAAACTTTGCTACCGGGTTGTTGTGAGGTTTAAGCGGGGTAATGGACTGTCAATTCCTAGCCCAGTTCCTGCAAAAAGTGGGTGCTTGGACAAAGACCGGCCCTTCCCTTTCTCATGTAAATGTAGAGAATGTCAGAGGCCAGGCGGAGGTCGCTGGAGCCTTAATCCCAGCCTGCCACTGACCAGCTGGGCAACCTTGCTCGGTCTCAGTGCTCTCGTCTCTCAAATGGAAATTGATAATAGTACCAATTTCACAGGGCTGGTGTAAGGAGTAAACAAGCTAGTTCAGTAAAGGGCTTATAAAACATGTGGCACACAGTATATACTTATGATTGTCCCTAGGCCCTGAGGGGCAGCTGGAAGTTATTTTGAGTCAAGGTGTGGGGGGACAGTCTTTTCTTTAGAAAAGTCAAGGTGTTCGTGCTTTAAGAGGGACTAGGGAGAGGCCAGAAGTCGGGGAGACTTATTCGGAGATTGACAGATCCTCTGGATCGGAGACAGAGAGCCCAATGGATAATGACGGCAGCAGGAGCGGGGAGGAGTTGGCCACTTCAACTGGGGATGTGCTTTTTAAACTTAGCTGTGCACCGGAATCAGTGGGGGGTTCATGCAGGTTCTGGTTCCGTAGGTCTGGGTGGTATCTGGGATGCTGGGTTTATAACACCATCCCAGGTGGTGCAAACGACCCTGGTTACAGCTACCCCCAGTAACCAAGTAACAGGGTTTTGAGGGCAGGATAGGAGCCCTCCTAATGGGAGGAGTTGACCATTGATTATCCGTGGGGGCAAGGAGAAGACAGAGGGGTGGTGAGTTTTCAGTAGAAGCCGGTAGATTGGGATGGAAAACACTGAACTCAGATTGACATGCTGAGCTCAATGTCCTGAATTTGGACTTTTAGGGTGTAGAACAGTGTATAACAATTGTAGAACAATAGATTTATTAGAAGACCTGGACCACATCCTGGCCCCAGCAATTACTAGAACGATGACTTTGGACCGCAGCTCTTCTTTGTCTCCAAATGGGGGCCGCCGCTGACCCCTTCCAAGGCCTGTTTCATAGATGAATGGAGAAGCACTGTGAAGACGCCCATGCTGGCCAGCGCATGGTGGCGCGTACTGCATAGAAATTAGCTTTATAGATTTTACGGAATTTATGAACTAATCCAGCTCCTGATCTAGACTTTAACATATATGTTTTTTTTCCCCCGACAGTGCACGTACTGATACTTCAAATTGTACGGTAATTTGACAGCCTTCTGAACTTTATGTTTTCTAAGTATTCATTAGCTGACATAATTTCAGGGGACTTGAATGCCAGGATTGGCAGCGGTTCCACCAGAGCTGCATCCATCAGAAACCTGCAGTTGTCAGATTCTTCCTTTTAAGGCACTTCTCCAGGAATAACTGTCTGAATCAAAGAGGAAAATATCTGGTCAAACTCATTTATAATCATAGTCCAATAATGGGAAGTGGCAGGCTGTGGGAGAAAGCTGTGGACTTTCACTTACATTTCCAACCAGAGGCAGCATTATTGATGATTGAAGAATTAGCTCCTTAGTGCTTATCTGCAGCCTTGAACTGGATATTTTAGACTGGTTGAAAGTAAATATTTTCCTCTTAAACTTCATTTGAACTTTCAAAACTGTCCTTGTCTCTGTTCCTACACATGACCAGTGAGATTTCAGAAATAAGGTTAAACTGAAGTGAACAGATACATTTATGATAACAAATGATTTATGGCACCTATTTTATTCTGGAAGTCTTCATAAATAATTATCTGCAGTATTAACAACCTGTGCTATACTACTATGTTGCTGGGCTAGGCAAGAACAAGTACTTTCATCTCTTGCTTCATAAAAGAGACCAGAAAGAAATTCCAGACCATATTATCAAGATAGTATCTTAAATATAACTGAGAACAAGTCATCCGGAGACTCATTAAGTTACAATTCTTTTAAAAACAACTTCTCCTTTCCAAAAATTAAATTACAGAAGATATGCAGGAATATTTTGGGCTCAATTGCAGGGACAAACAACAGTGCAGATTTGGGGACTTTTATCTTCTTGAGTATCATCACTTCAGCAGGAGGAAATTCCAATCATGTGCATGGATCGATAACCAAACAAATCATCACAGTTTCCACTCTGCCTCTATTTTGTTGTCTCCAGTTTTATCTGTAGCCAGAATCCATTATTTTCATCAACTCTAAAAAAAAAAAAAAAAAAAAATCCAGTCCCTCGAGGCTGAAAAGAACTCCAGAAAAAACTCTCTGCTGCCAGAATTATTTTGATCTTGCTTGAGTAGTTGACTGAAGTCCTCGCCACCTATTCACGTAACTCCACAGGTATGGTTCCCTCAAGATGAACACGAAGTGTGGTTGACTCGAGATTCAGAAACGGAAACCCTCTGTCTCCTGAAATTGCTGAGTCATTAAGGCTGTCAGAGTCTTCCTCAAAATAACATCACATTTCTCCTTAAATTGAAAGACTAGGTTTCAATCTAATTGCTTGCTTGCATAGGAGTGAGCCAGTTAAAGGTATAAAGTATGTTCTACAGATGACAGCTATTAAAATACTTGTCGGATGAGCAGATGCTGTTATTTACTTTATCTCCTCCAAAGAATCACTGAGACCTCGGTGAAACTTTAGATATATTATTTCCCCCCATAAACCCTCTCTTCCTCTATCTATCATCCTTCCGGTAATCCGAAAGAGAAACCTGGAAGTTATCCTGAAATCCTCCCTGCCCTCCCTATATCCATTCCACTTCCACCACTGGCTGACTTTTCCACCCTAAATGTGGGCTGACCCTGTCCTCTCCTTCCACCCCTTCCGGCCCGGCACTGGTCCCCGCCCTCACACTTCCTTCTGGGCTTTCACGACAGCATCCTTAGGGCTTTTGCTGCCACCCGGAATGACCTCCTCTGATTTCTCCATCAGAGTGAGATATTTAAAATCCAAATTTGGTCAGTTCATTTCTTTTCAGTGGCCCTTCATCACCCACCATAAAACAAAGACAAAAATGAACTAAGCTCCTTGGCATAAAATCTAAGGCCTCCCATGACTTGGCTGAAATGAAACTGTCAGGTGTATTTTCTACCTGCCGCTCACTGACTAACACTTTATGCCAAACAGTCCCTTCCCCGCAGGTACTACAGACATTTGGGCTGGATGACTCCCTGTTGGGGACAGGGAGGCTGCCCGGTGCCATCATAAGGCATTTAGCAGCATCCCTGGTCTCTACCCACTAGATGCCAGTTATGACAACTGACAATAACTCTAGACACTGGCAAGTGTCCTCTGGAAGGCAGAATTGTCCCTGGTTGGTGAATAGGAGCTGGGTGGTGAATCACAGACTTTTCACATGTACCAGGCTCTGTAGTGCCTCTACTCCTTTGCTTCTATTGTGTTTTTTTTTTTTGTTCCAGGTAAGCCTTTCTTATTCTTTGCGTATTGTAGGAACAGAGGAAAAGAGTCTGTCCTTCTGTCCTCACCCTTTGTCCCCTCTGAAGAGAAGGGACTATCGATCTGATTGGTTAAGTGCCAGGGCGCTAATTGGACCATGAGCGAGATTATTTCTTTGAAAGAACCACATATGGGTATAACCCACTTTTCAAAAAAGTTTTAAAAAATTAGCCAATGAATAATACATGAATCTGTGCTTATAAAAATTTAAATAAAATAGAACATAGAATTAAAAGTGGAAAGCTTTCCAGGGTCAAAGCATTTTAATTAAAAACATTTGTTTTGATAAATACCGCTCCAACGTTATCACCACTAAACATCCTTCCCCTTTGTGGCCACAGCCCCTTGGAGACCCAGGGTTGTGTATAGACTGAAGCTAGGTTGGCCGCCGAACGGCAGGACATGATTCCCTTCAGGACGCTTGCTGGGGTTTTGAAGCAGGCATTCACTTGACAGGCTGGCCGAACTTGAAGAAAGACATTTCAGCTAATGCCTTTGGAGGTCATGTGTTCCACACCTTCCCCAAATCCTTACAGTCCTTCTCCCTTCTATTTGCACGAGAACGCACAGACCGTAAGAATAATCAGAGCTGTTATCAAGAGAGACTGTTGATGTTTTGTGATGGACAATGCTGCAAACATCCGTCCATCCTCCAGCCTCAGAGATTCTGCTTCACAAGATCAAGGGTGAGTCCTGGAGTCTGTGTATTTTCGTCAGTTCCCGTCTCCTCTCCCAATATGAATATGACTTGCGGTCTGCGGTGAATGCCAGTGACTAAAGAGCTACAAATAAAAATGTGAAAGGAAATATGCATCCAGGTACCCAACATTTTGACAGCTGAATTTGCCACTTCATCATATTCATGTGGATTCGGCATGCACTGCCCACAACTTAAAAAATCCCAAGTTACATAAGTCCTTATAGCAGATGGAAGGAAAGATGTCTTTATGTGCCCATGTCCTAAATACTAAGCAGGCCTTAAAAACAAACTAGGTAAAGAGGAAATACCTGCAAGGGCTCTTTGTTAAGATAATAAAAATATGCCCCATGGGAGGGAAATGCAGTATTTTCATAAAGGTTTCCAGCTATGGGAACAAAGAGTGAAAAAAAAATCCTCTCCATATAAGTTTAATTCCAGAGGACTCATCCTTTAAATGGGGGTATTTAAAATAACTTCCCCCCTAACTCCATTGATTATTATTCCCTTTAATCCTTCCCCAGCACTCAGGGTCCCACGGGAGGCCGTAAGCCCGGCGGGGGTGGAGCCGGGGGAGGTAGAGGTGAGCGGAGAGAGCCGACTGGAAAAGTGCGTGAAGGCCTCTGATGGGGACGGACCTGCCTACAAAACTGCCTGTGCGATGATCGCAACTGTAACAACTCTGCATATGGACAGGGGCTGGAGGGGAGCAAGAAAAAAATATAAACAGTTTGGTTTGTAGGATGGCAGAGTTCTGTGTAGCATTTTCTTTCTTTTATTTTGAGTTTTGTCAACTTTTTTGCAATGTTTTATGATAAACAATGCCACAAAAAAAGCAGCCGGACCTGCTGACTAATGGTTGGTGGAGAGAGCAGCTCAGCACCAACTCTATCAGAGCGCAAATTGCTGCTGTGGGCAGATGGTCTCCAACGTTTAAGTTGATAACATCAGATAAGCTTAACCAAGGAGTCACCTCTTTCTGCTCCACGGGAGCATTTTCCCCCCTCAACCAGATATGTGCCTTTTGGCAGGCACACCAGATATTAGGTCAACCAGGGCCATAAGGAGAGTGTTTTGTTTTGTTGTTTTTGTTTTATTTTTTTAAAAAATAAGTGAAATGGTTGATTGGCTACACCTGCCCTCAGAAAGTTCTGGGACCAAGTCATCTTTTATGAACAGGGTTCTTAAAAAGTGTTGGCCCAGCTCCACTTTGAGGAAAATACTGGCGTCGCCTGCAGGAACCCCTGCAGCTTATCTTTGTGCAGAAACGGAATGGCAGGAATACAAGTCAGGTTCTTAAACATTTGACAACAGAACATAAGGTTCACTTCCTGCACATCTGGTATTTAAAGCATATGGATAATCAATATCACAGACTATGGGCACTTCAGGCACTTGTCAGGGAATTCAGTCCTGAAGTGACTTGTAACTGTGCTCTTGCCAAAGGCTCACCTGAGACATGGGATACTGGAGGGAGACAAGTTTGATAGATGGGCGGCCTCTCCATTCCCCTTCCAGGAGCTCTAACCTCTGGTCTTGTGATTTGCTGTAGTATCAGGGAGCAAATAGCTGGGCTGGCTCACCCCTGTTCCTGATAGAAATGCTCTCACTGAGTTAAATATTTAATGTTATGCTTTCAGCCCTTATGAGGTTCAATATCCGAATAGACCATTGGAACAATTTTTTTTTTTTTGCATTTTTTGCAGAGATCTTTGCTGAGAATGTTGTGCCTGATGTTATCTAAAACCTGTTATTAAAAATACATGATAAATTCCTTCCGGTTTAGGATATTAGCTTTTCTTTGTTGTAACACAGGGTAGAAACTGGGTGTTTCTCTTTGTGCCTCAGGTACCAGGATACTCACGGTTTATCTCTAGTACTGGCCCCCTGGCCGTTCCTGCAGATCAGAAGAAGTGAGGAGCTCAGAGAGTGGAGTCGGGCACGGCAAGGAGGGCACCGTTGGTGCCCATGCAGTTGCTGTGTCTGTCATGGCCTCGGGGAGTTCAGTGTTCCCCATTTAATGCGCCCATTAGCATTGTTTTTCTCCAGGAATTGGTTGCTCCTGAAATGCTGGATTTTCATAAAGGGAGGAATGTGTTTCATTTTCTATAAATATCAAAATTAATTACTGATCATTATAACTATTCATAAAAATTCAAAATGAGATGAGCATGTTCTTCATAGATTTGTTTTAAGCCTCAAAGAGATCCATTTTATTATAGCATTTACAGCTCTACTATTTAAGGAAATGATGACATACGGTTCGTAATTTAATTAAGTCAATACCTTTGCCTAAATCCCAGGAAGAATTCAGTGAAGACTGGTGGGTAAAATGATGGTGTCTTATTAGGAAAAGTACAGGAAGTGGAATGACATTGCTTTTGTATATTTCATACCGGTTTTTCTAGTTGGGAACATATGCATTCAGTTGCTCATTCGTTCTTTCCATCATTCATCATGTGAGCCTAATATGTTCCAGGGACCGTTTTAGGCGCTGAGGATTTATCAGTAAGCAGAACAGACAGAACTCCTTGACTTTACAGGATTTATATTCTAATGTGTGTGGGGGTGACAGTCAATAATAAACAAATAAAAATGCATGGCAGTTGGTGTTCAGTGCTTTGGAAAAAAGTCAAGTGGGCAAGGGAGCGATAAGGTGCACTGGGTGTGGGGGTGGGATTTGCTATTTTAAATAGTGTGACCAGGTGGCATGTGAGCAGAGATCGGAAGGAGAGAGCTATGCGAGTCTCTCTGGGAAGAGTTTCCATGCAGAGAGAACAGTTTGTGCAAAAGCCCCAAAGTAGGTGTGTGCTTGGTGTATCTGAGGAATGCAGGTGGGAGCAGAGTGGTGGGAGGCCGGAGAGGAAGTAGGGAGCCAGGTCATTCAGGCCATTTTACAGGGCTTTACAAACGAGATGGGGAAACCTGGGGGGTTTCGAGCAGGGCAGTAACATGACGGGAGGTGTTTTAAAAGCATCATCTGGTTGCTTTGTGGAGAATACACTGCAGTGAGGAGAGGAGGGGTCGTGGGTGCAGGAAACCTAGCTAGGAGATAGATGATTGTCATTTGGACTTGGATTGCCATAGTGAAAGCGGGAAGAAGTGGTCAGATTCTGGATTTTGAAGGTAGAGCCACTAGGATTGCTGGCTGTCAGGACAGTATAAAAGAAAGACAAGTGTTTGGTCAGAGCCAATACTTCAGGGAATACAAAGAATGGAGTTACCATATAATGGATGTGACTGGCTTATTTCACATAAGCATAACGTTCTCAGGATTCACTCATCTTGTGAATTGTTGTCCTTTATCAGGCTGGCTGTATTCGGCTTATCCACTTATACACTGCTGGAACCACAGCGATATTTGTTAAATGTTACCACTCTTAGAAATGTACAGTCGCTTGTTTCCATCACCCTCAGGATAAAACTGAAAGCTAACACTACTGCCTTTATTCTGTTCACGGGCCCTTATACTCTCCACTTCAGTCAGGCTGCCTGATCTCACCCTGGTCTTTTCCACACCTGAGTCTCCATCCCAGCTTCTTCCTGGGTTTATAGTACCTTTTTTTTTTTTTTTTTTTAAGAGATAAGCCCAGCTTGTTCCTCAGGATTCCATTCAAGATGTCACCTTCAGGAAGCTTTCCCCCTTTCCTCCAGGCTGGGTTAGGTATCCTCTTCTTTTGTGCTTCTAGAATCCCCCGAACTTCTCTTTACCAATGCACTTGTCACATTAAGAGCAAAGACGGTGTTTTATGTCCAGTGCACTCCTGGAGTCTAGCATACTTTTAGTGCTCAATACCTTTCTGTTGAATGAATGAATAACGGAGTGGGCAAGGATCGGGGTCATGGAGAATGTGGGCCTCGAGGCCGTGGCCTGTGGGAGTGACCACCTCAAGGCCACCAAATGTGAAGGGGCGATCCCATGTGGCCCGCTGAACCCCGACTCTCTTCACACCATGAATGAGGTTTGGTGCCCGCAGAGGGACTCACGAGGCACTGAGACCCACATCCCCAGCCCTGAGCTGTTAAACCCGTCAGGTGTTTTGGTACTTCCAGCTCAGGTTTGCCCTCTTGCACTTTTGGTAAATGGTGCCTATACCCCTCCTGCCTCTGTTCTCTGTCAACTCCTCTCCTCCCCCTACTCCGAACTTCGAAATAAATTCATGGGTTTAGGTCACTTAAACAAAAATGAGACTTTATCCTGTGAAGTAAGTATTTAGTTTGTAAAAGGATCAATGGGCTATTTTGGATCAAATAACTGTGTTTTCTTTAGCCATCTAAAATGGTCTATTTTCATTTTTTTAAAGCCATTGCCTTGTGAAAGGACCTAAGAATATCCCCAACTTAGTGTTAGATCCCGTAATTACATTTTCCCATTTTTGAAAGCAGTTATGTAGTCCTTACAATAGAGTTAGAGCAGCTAAAAATAAACCTCAGGCAGTTCATATTAACTGGGTAATAATAACAGGCAACAAGGAGGCTCGGTGTCCAAATATGATGAAAACAGGAAGTTCATTACACAAGCTGTTCTTTCCTGATAGATCTGAATTCTTAAAGCCTTAACTCAAAAATAATCCCTTCAGGTTATAAATAAAAGCAGAGAATTGTCTCTTACTTGTGGCTTAATGGGGATGATAACATTGTAGCTAAATAAATCCACATAGTTATGATAGAATGTAGCACTGGAACGTCTGTGCGGGTGGAGGAAGGAGTGAGTTTGGAGACCCCTCTCCTCCCAGGCAGCCAGCTGGGTGCATTCGTCCCCCGTTTCCTCTGTTGTTACGCCGGTCAGAAGTTGCCAAGGAGATATTGCTTTACTTGGGTGCAGTCGTAGGAAAGCAGAAAGCCTTCAGGTATGGAAAGTACTTTTATTTTTCCCTGGGGAGAAAATGAACAGATCACCCCTACCTACAAATGTGCCAGGTATCGAGAATTTCACTCCTGGGTTTTCAGGGTGAAGTGGAAATGAGGCCCAGAGGAAGAGGTTAAACCCTCTTCCTTATACAGCTCCTTTTGCTTCAGTGAGTGTCAGTGATTGTAAAGATTCAGATTTTCTTGTTTAAAACAAGGTGAGCATGGAGAAAAATTTTAATTTATGTGCCTAGCATAAACCCCACTAGCTCCCTTCCCGAAACCAAATCCCAGCCCCCCCCCCCCCCCCCCCCCCCCCCCCCCCCCCCCCCCCCCCCCCCCCCCCCCGGGTGTCCCTGGGCCTTGTGAGGGGCCATGTGACCTTGGCATTCACCTCCTCTTTGGGAATCTCTCCTTCTTTGTTACCATGGCCACCAGTAGGGTTGCCCTGGCCCAGACGGGCATCAACTGCATCTTCCTTTAATTTCCTGCCACACAGTGGAGACCTGGCTGGGAGGTTCAGTCAAGACTTGGCTGCAGGGTTGGGATGGGAAGAGAATGGGAAGGACAAAGAGGTGCTCGCAGAGAGTGACACGTGCACGCTCAGCTGGCAGCTTTTTCCGCCCAGGCTGGGTCAGGAGCGTGGGCAGGGTTTCACCTTGAACAAAAGAGCAAACTTGGGGTCGGGGGTTGGGGACCTTCACAAGGTAAGCACTCCCCCGTGTGCCCCTTCTAGGTTAGGCACACTGCCCCCTCCAGAGAGCCGTCTTTGTTTTTGTTTGTTTGTTTATTTGTTTCATGCACAACAAACCTAGGAACATGCCCCAGGAAGGGAGTGCAGGGTTAGTCACTGTGCGGCTTGGGAGGGCCACGTCGCCAAGGCCTCACATTTAAGAACAGCCTCAAATGTGGACTTTTGGCATTATTTTCAAATGAGGTTAAATATACAGCTACTGACACACACTGATCTAATGGGGGGCAGGGAAGGACATCACCAAGACTTCAAACTTGTGTTCCACGACCACATCGCGTTGGCTATTGGGCACTATCAGTTTTATATTTTGTAAACCTGTGACTAGTACAATTATATTGCACTATGTATGCTCATTGAGTGTACACCTTGAGAATAATATCACAATTTTTGTGGTCCCGTTTTGGCATTTCTTCACTTTCTAAAATACTGCCATCCTCAGAAACTGGGAGTGGCCTGGCCTCTGAGAGGCCCTGACCGGAGTGTTTACCCACGATGCTGCCCCTGGGCAGCATCGGGCTTCTGTAAGGGAAGAGGAAGAGTGATTGCCCTGGAGGGATTCACAGAGATACTCCCTCACGGTGGGTGAATGCGGTGGTTCTTAAACTTACACGTGCAGCAAAATCTCCTGGGTAGCTTGTTAGAAATGACATACGAGGCCCTGAGAACTTCTGGCCCTGACCCAAGATCTTGACTCAGGGGGTCTGGAACTACGCTTTGTCAAGGCCTGTAATAGATTATAGAGGGAGCTGCTGGGGGGAGGTGAAATAATAGAAGGAGTCCCCTTTGGGAAATAAGTAATGATTTCTTCTGGGAACAGTGAAGGCTCTGTCGTAGAGAGTGGTCTCCCCACTAGGACCAATAAACAAACAGAGCAAGGGACCTGGAGGTTGAGAGGGAAGAGGGTAGGCAGGGACGGACATCGAGCCTGGCGGCAGAGAGCTGGGAGCAACTGAGGAAATGTGGGAATGAGCAGACTGTGGGGTAGGCGCTGTGCCAGAGGGACCTGGGACTCAGGCAGCCTCTGGGGGAACCTCCCTGGAGGGGAGTGGCAGTGCAGAGCGGGCGTGCCCCAGAGGGTCAGAAACGAGCACAACCAGAGGAAGGAGAGGCTCTGTGGGGCTTGGTGCAGGAAGAAGCTTGGAACTCAGCACTCCCTCCAATAACTGCAAACAAGCTTGAATATTCCTTATAGGTCACTTAGCCAATTCATGCACAGTGGAGACAGACTTCTAATGATATTTCTGATTAATTCATATTTTTGTAAGAATCAGGGAATATTAAGAGTGCTTGAGATAGGGGAGGGAGGTGTCCGAAGCTGTGGGGTAAGGAGTGTTTTTCTAGATTTTTGAGTTATCGTTTGAGCTAAGTGAAGTGTGATGTTCCTTCATAGACCAACCTGTGCCTCTCATACCATTAGTACTTCTGCCACTGAGTCAGTTTTATACATTTAAAAAATTATACTTCAAACACATCAGTTGTGTTTCCACGATCCACTTATAACTCAGTGCTACACGTCCAAGTCTTCTGTGTTACTTTTTGTCCACTCCAGGGACTTGCCATAAAAGCTGTCCTGTGAGTAATAAGTGAAATGTGTCCACTCTCTATAGGATTGTATAATTATTGGGATTTCTTTGCTTTTAAATATTAATAAATCTCCATTACATGAGTTTTTATTAACTTCACATTTCACTACTTTAAGTTTTACTGATGGCAGCGACGGTGCTCTGTTTGTTGGAGTTCACTGCTCAGCCACTTGACTAAGAGCCACTTCTGCAGACACTTCAATGCTCAGGCTTTCTGGATGGTGAAGCTCTATTGTTTCTCGACTTCCACGTATTATCCATTTTTTTCTTAGTGGAACAACATTAATATACAACTCAACCTCATTTTGCTTCTGCCGTGACCATCGCAGGTGATGGTTCCCAGGTGATGAAAGAATAGAACCAACAGTGCTAATGGGGCCCTGAAGCCAGTGACAGTTGTTGGACGTGTATATGCGTCTGTGTGGTTTGTGTGTAGGAAGTTGACATGTAGTCTACTTAAATGATTCAGTAATTGTTTTAATGCCTAACATGTGCCAGGCACGATTTAGGTGCTGGGGGCATGAGATGGCACAAAGCACTGCTCCCATTCTCTGGGAACTCTCACTCTTGTGGGAGGAGATGGACAACCAAGGGAGTGACGGGCAGGGTGCTATTCTGTGGTAGGATGGTGACAGAAGGCCTCCTTGAAGAATGACGTTTGAACAGAGACTTGAAGGAAGTGAGCCAGATTGGTGGCATCTGGGGGAGAGCTTTGTTGGTGGAGGAATCTGGGGCACAAAGATCTTGAAAGAGGAGACTGTGTAGGATTTGGGGGAATACCAAAGGGACTGGTGAGAGGGGAGTGGCATGGAAGAGGGCGAGAGGGAAAGGAGATGAAGTCAGAGAGTGAGCCAGGACAGATCGTGTTGGGTGGTCTTTTCCGCTGTGGTACCAAGACTCTGAAAATGTTTTTTCTTGGTGGGATGGAAAGCCACTGGAGGGATTTGAGGACAGGAATGATGTGAACATTTTAACAGGAGCACTGTGGCTGCCGTAAGGAGGGAGTGTCAGGCTGAGTTTCCAGAAGTGGAGCCTGAGATGGGTGTGTGTGTATGTGTGATTTACGGACACACTGGTGGGGGGTCAAAGAAGCAGGGTAGCAGAGGAGAAGCAGAGTAACAAAATGTGGTTTTGGGTGTGCTTCAGCCTGACGTCCCGGGCAGCTCTGGAGCATGAGTAAAACTGTAGGGTTTTCTCACTTTAGAGGAGGGAGAGGGGATTTACTTTGACCCTGGTCATTGGAAAAAAACTCTGGGGAAACAGATGGACAGTGCAAATCTCAGGTGTAGTGGCTTCTGTTGCCCAAGTGCAATTCTCACCTATGCACTTACAGCAGCCAGGGAAGGGCTCACCAACCCACTGATAAAGGGGATTCCAGCTCTGGCAGGTGTAGCTCAGTGGATTGAGCATGGGCCTGTGAACCAAAGGGTCACTGGTTCGGTTCCCTGTCAGGGCACAAGCCTGGGTTGTGGGCCAGGTTCTTAGTAGGGCGTGTGCGAGAGGCAACCACACATTGATGTTTTTCCCTCTCTTTCTCTCTCCCTTCCCACTCTCTAAAAATCAATCAATAAATAAAATCTTTAAAAAGGAAGGATTCTAGAGGGTCTGAGTGAGCAGATAGTATCTCCTACATGGAATAAGGGTGGAAGCAGAGACACCAGTTAGAAGGAAAGTGCAATATTTCAGGAGGAAGATGAAGGTGGCTTGGACTAGAACATAGCAGTAGAGGGGTTGAGAAGTGGTTGGATTCTGGAAAAATTTATAAGGTAAGCCATAAGATTAGCTAACGGTTGCTTATAGAATATGAGAAAAGGAGAAGAATCCAGGGTGACTTCAAGATTTGTGACTTCACCATTTATTGAGATGGGAGATGCTGTGAAAGGAGCAGGGTTTCGAATGAGGTGAAAAGTAGTAAGTCCACTGGAAACATATTGAATTGGAAATGCCTCACAGCTGTCTGAAGGCAGATGTAAAGGAGGCATTGGAGGTAGGAGTCTGAAGCTGTGAAGATACAGTTCAGTCCTAGGTTCCGATGACCGACTGCTCTTGATACTAAAAGCATGTACATGTGTCCTTGAGGTAGCACTGTTGGAAACTTTTATTGGGGTTCTGAGAGTGGATGTGGAGTGAGAAAGCCCTAATTAGCTCTAATAAACCTCAAAAGGGCAAAGGTGAATGAATATTGGAGACCATAGGTCAGTAAGCTTGATGACAACAACTTCAGGCACCATTTCTAAAACGGACCATTAAACAGATAAGTTTTTGGTAATTTATCAAAAATTATAATAATTTAGAGGTAACATGGATTTCCAAAGAACACATTGGACCATACTAACTTCATCTCTATTTCTGAAAGTATTTTAGGCACAGAGGTTTGGGAAATTCTGTCTTAATATACCTTGATTTTTATACAGTATTTGTTAAATTTTGTTATCATACCCTTCTGACGAAATGAAGACATGTGGGCCAGAATATAGAATAGTGATGTAGCTTTCCAACTTGCTACACAAGAAGAGCAAAGAAGGGTCAACCTTCAGGTTATTCTTTGCTGCCAGACAAGTTTTTACGTCTTTAGGCTCTTTGCTAGTCATAATGTTTAACCAATAACATAAATGAAAAGCTGGAAAGCTTATTATCAGATTTAAAGATGCCACAGCCTGGGGGGAATAGCTAATACATATATTGAATTATAAAATGCAAGTCTAAAAGAAGGAGAAACCCAAACCCACAATTTTAAATTTAATAGGGACAGATGCAAACTATAGCAAAATAGCGCATTTCACAGGTTGTGAGAAATGTCCCTTCCCAGCAGTGAACAGTATAAACACTTTTTCAGTTCTTCATTGTCATTTGTGGCAGGAAGTGAAGAGTGCAGGCTTTGGAGCCATCTGCCTGGGCGAGAAAACTGGCTCTGCCACTCGCTAGCTGCACAAGTCCAGGGTGTGTTTCTTAAAACCTGCGTTTTATTTTTGTTACCTGGAAGATGAGGATGACAATAGTTCCAACTAATATTGTGCACTTGTTGTAAGAATTAAACTTACGTAAAGTATTTAGGACAATGCTGGGACACAGAAGTGCTCCACAGAAAATCACCATAACAGGTTCGACAGTGTGATCTGGCTGCTGGAAAGGTAAAACAATCACTGAGTACAATTGTAGAAGCGAGGTGTCAAGATCAAGGGAAGCTCATGGCCCACTGTGCTCTTTACTGCTGGGACTTTATTCCATTCTGGGTGTCCCTAATTAAAGGAGTGTCTTCAACCCGTGGGGAATTGAGTGCCGAAGGTGGTGAAGGGTACTGAGACTCATGCCAAATAAAGAAAAATTGAAAGAGCTGGGATAGAGAGAATGACTTCTTTTCCAAAAAGACTTGGGAGATGAGATAAAGCTTTCTTGAAAATTCTGAAGGGCTGTCATGTGGAAAAGGAATTAGGCAGAGTCCCTGTTGCTCAGGAGACAGAACTGGGAGAAAAGAGTAGGAATAAAAGGGGGCAGAAAGGGGTGAAGTGTTTTGACTCTCTGTTATGCGCAGAGGACAGAAGCTCTGCCTCTAAATTACTGTCTAGGATGCCAGGTCTCCCCACTCTATAGGCCCCACTCTCATAATCTGTGAGATTGTGTATCTAAAGTGGAAATTATAGCTGGTGTATCAATGGGCTGTCTTCCTAGACGGTGGGTTTCCTATCACTGAAAATATTTAAGTCGAGACATTATAGCAGACGTTATTGTATTTGATTAGAATTCATTTGATCTAAATGACATCAAAGATCTCTTTCTTTAATTATAGTTTATTGATTATACTACTACAGTTGTCCTGATTTTTCTTTCTTTGCCCCACTCCACCTAGTGTCCCTTACTCCCTCAGGCAATCTCTACACCACTGTTCATGTCCACGGGTCATGCGTATAAGTTCTTTGGCTACTGCATTTCTTATACTGGACTTCACATCCCCATGGCTGTTCTCTGACTACCTATTTGTACTTCTTAATCCCCTCGCCTCTTCACCCACTCACCTCCTCTTCCCTCCCATCTGGCAACCATCTGATAACTAACTTCTTTTTTCTTGCTACATTTAAGAGTCTCTCTTTATCTTTAAGCTTTGGCCTTTTAATTATGATGTGTCTTGGATTGGGCCCCTTTGCATCCATCATAATTGGGATTCTCTGTGCTTACTGGACTTGGATGTCTATTTCCTTCACCAAATTAGGGAAGTTTTCTCTCACTATTTTTTCAGATAGATTTCCACTTTCTTGCTCTTTCTCTTCTCCTTCTGGCACTGCTATGATGTGAGTGTTGGAAGCTTGATGTGAATGCTTGAAGTTGTCCTGGAGGCTGTTTACACTATCCTCAGTTTTTTGGATTCTTTTTTCTTCTTGTTGTTCTGCGTGGTTGTTTTTTGCTTCCCTATGTTCCAAATCATTGATTTGATTCTTGGCTTCATCCACTCTACTGTTATTTCTCTGTAAATTATTATTTTTTATTTCAATTAGTGTATCTTTTGTTTCTGACTCTTTTTTATGCTGCTGAGGTCCTTACTAAGTTCCTTGAGCATCCTTATAAACAGTGTTTTGAACTCTGCATCTGAGAGATTGCTTATCTCCATTTTGTTTAACTCTTTTTCTGGAGTTTTGATCTATTTCATTTGAGCTGTTTCTTTTTCTCCATGTTTTGGCAGCCTCCCTGTGTTTGTTTCTATGTATTGGGTAGAACCACTTTGACTCTTGTGTCTTGGTAGTGTGGCTTAATGTAGTAGGTGTCCTGTAGGGTCCGGTGGCACAAACTCCCTTATCACCCGAGCTGGGTACTCGAGGTGCACCCTTTGTGTGGGCTGAGTACACTCTCCTCTTGTAGTTGAGCATTAGTTTCAGTTGGCAGATCAATGGGAGGGATTTACCCAGGCTAGTCAGCTGCAAGGACTGGCTGTGAACATTGACCACCAACCTCTGCCCTCTGTGGAGCATCAGCTGTGCTGAGTAAGGTGGTGGTGCTCCGTCGTGGCCTGTGGCTATCTACTGGGAGCACTAGGCTTGGAGTTTCCCAGGTGGTGCAGGTCAAGATCAGCACCCACCTGTGTTTTGCCTTGGGCCATGCTGCCAGGGTTATAAAGCAATCTGAGATGGATGCTGCTTGTGCTGGGTTTGGAGATTCCCAGGTGAAGCCAAGCTGTGAATTTAGTCTGGCTGCTGCTAGGGCTCACTGAGGCCAGCTGTTGCTTGTTTGATGGGATTTAGGAGCCAAGACCAGCCATTCATATGGAAAAGCAGCTTGGGTGGGCCCATAAATTGGGTGGGCCCATAAATTGGGGGGGGCAGAGTCTCTGGAGGTCTCCAAGGCAGGTCAAACAGTGTTAGCTAGGTTGATGAGTCTCAGATATGGCAGCAGCTTTCTGGCTCTGTAGGGGGAGGGTTTAGAAAAGACAATGGCCTCTGCTCATCTTGATAGCAGACACTTCAGTTTCTCTCTATAACCACTGGTGCCTTTCAAGCTACCACCCTGGTGTTGAAGCTCAGAGAGAATGAGCCTGAGTAGGTCAGTCCGTGTGTGAGTCCTTTAAGAGGAACTGCTTTGGGCTCCAGAAGTTTCTTCCACTGACTCAATCCCTGCTGTTTTTTTCCAGCCAGAAGTTGTGGGGGCTTATCTTCCTGGCACTGGAACCCCGGGCTAGAGTCCTGGTGTGTTCTGGGACTCCTTCATCCAGAGATATCCCTCCCAAAATTTTTATCCATGTGGGTGTGGTACCAGCTTGGTCCTTGTCTGTGCCCCTCCCATCAGTCTGGGTGGATGGATGTGTTTTCTTTAATTCCTTGGTTGTCAGACTTTCATTTAGCTCCATTTCTGATGGTTTTGAGTTATGGTTGTTTCATATTTTAGTTGTAATTTTGATGTGGTTGTGTGAAGAGGTGAGCCACATCTGCCTATGATGCCATCTTAACTGGAAGCCTCAAAGATCTCTTTTAATTCTAAGATTGTAGGAAAAAAAATTTGTTTGTTTATTTTTTTCAGAAATGGAAAATGCTACATTTTCAGAAATTACAAAAACTAGTGAAATATGGAGTGTAGGGAGTGCTGCTGTAACCTGGCGTAACACGAGGAATGGCCACCTAGTTTTGTTTTCCATCTATAAGCACAATGGGGATCTCGAGGTTTAAGGTAAAACATGGTGAGCACAAAAACAATAGCTTGCTGCGCACTGGGTTCCCTCATTTGATCTAGAAATTATGAGACAACTGACAGCAGCAACCCTTGAGCTGTAAGATCCTTATTTAGGTGACCTACCCATCCCTCTGCCTTTCCCCCAGCCCTGCCCCCTTTGCTCTGCTTTCTCATGGAGATATAGACTCTTAAATAATTACATTCTCTATTAAGGAGCCAGAGGTGTGATTTCCACGCCATTCACATTCCCTGGGGCATCAGACTCACAGAGAATTGAATGCCCTCCTGAAAGAGCTCTCTTGTACTAATTCCCTTGGTGCTTAAAGTATCACAGCAGAATTCTAGTGCTAGTGTAGTATCATTGCTTCCATTCTTTGTCCTGAAAGTGGAAAAAGTGATAAGGACCCCTAAGCCACTGACTCGATGACACATGGCCCTACATTCATGGCTGAGCATTGAAAATTTGGTGTCAGAGGAGGCTGGGATATTTGGGCTGGGCGGTGAGTGCAGCAGGAGCGGGAGGGGCTGAGTGCAGCAATGGCAGACTGGATGGCAGCCACAAGCAGCTGAGCTGTGGGACACCGTCATCTGTTGCCTGCAGCTGCCAGGCTGACTTTATTCTTTATATGGCAAATATTTATTGACCACTTATCATGTGGAGGACACTCTACAGGGCACTCTGAGGGACACCCAGGAGTGTGACATACTGCCCCTTTCTGGCAAGAAGTTTCTAGTTGAGTTGGAAGATAGGTTCCAGCTAGCAGCGAACACTCTGTATAGTACTTCATTGTTTGCAAAGCACCTTCAGGCAAGTCATTCTGCTCTCAACAGCCTGTGTGTTGAGAGCCTTCCAGTACCCTTGTGATAACCTGTGAGGTACTGTTATTCTTACTTTTTAGACGGGAAACTGTGGCTTTGAAAGTTAAGCCACTTAATCTGAGATCACTCATTTATATTGTCTGAAATGCCCTTGCTATTGTTGATGTAGACCTAGACATATCTCTAACTCCAACCCCAGTGCTCTTTCCACTCCACCACACTAACAAGAAAAGTTAAAGACCAATATAGCCTATAGCAGTGGTCCCCAACATTTTTTGGCACCAGGGCCTGGTTTTGTGGAAGACAATTTTTCCACGGACCTGGGATATGGGGTACGTTTACAGGACGATTCAAGCCCATTACATTCAAGCTCACCTCCTGCTTGGCAACCCGGTACCAAAGAGGCCCGGACCAGTATCAGTCTAAGGCCTGGAGGTTGGGTACCCCTGGCCTATAAGGTATAGCAAGGGAATTGCACAGATAATGTGTGTTATAGTAATTTAGGAATGCAGATCCTTGTGGCTGGGCATAGAAGGCAGGTAGGACTACAGAGATGGGTAACGATTTGATAAGTGGAGTCCAAGGGACGGCATTTCAGACAATGCAAATGTTTTATTAAAGGTGGGGAGTAAGAAAGCAGAACTTCAAGGAGATGATCGCAGGGATGCCATGTTTGGCTGCATCACCTGTGCCTGCCTAACTCCAGAGATGCCATTTACATGGACTCTGATGTAAGAAGCACCCCAGGTATTATTGAGTGCACAAACTGCACAGTAATCCAGGGGCAGCGCTGAATGGGTACATCAGTGGGACTTGAAGAGTTTAGTAGAGAAATGATGTAGGAATCTGGAAAGATGGGCAAGGGGCTGGTCATGAAGCAATGGGAAGGTAAGGGTAAGAATTTCCCATTTTAACGTATGAGCTTTGAATGATTTTTAATCAGAAAAGAATCATGGTGAAAGCAATGTTTTGGGGTGATTCATCTGAAGATGTGCAGATTAAATTTGAAAGGGGAGAGGTTGGGGATAGATTAGATAATATTTTGGTCACCTACATATGAGGTTAAGAAGCACCTGAATAGTGGTGGTGGCAGTGGGAAGTCAAGGAAAAGGACTAACAAGGATGACCTTCTTTCATTCATTCCACAAATGTTCTTTGAGTTTTTAGTAAGTGTGAGGCAATGCACTGCCTGCCAATGATTTACCAGTGATACAAATAGGCATGCGTCTTGCCACTCTAGAGTTTCTATACCAGGAAGGGAATCAGACATTTATCAAATACTCATATGAAGGTTAACTGCAAACTATGATAATGCTGTAAAGGAAAAGCACAAAGTGATATGAAAATGTATAACAGGATGGGATCTGATCTAGTTTAGGTATGTAGAAATCAGGGATGTTTTCTCTGAAAATCAAGAAAAACATAATTGAACTAATGGTGAATGGGAGTGAACTATGCAAAGGGAGGCAAGGAGAGGGAGAAAGACATTCTAGACAATGGGAACAGCATATGCAAAGGCCCTGTGGTGTCAGGGAGCATGCATTAAAAAAAAGGGAAGGTGACTAGTAAGGTTAGTCTCCAGCAAGCAAAGTAGAGAGTGCTGACTTGGGACTGCCAAGAAAGGCAGAGGCCAGATTACACTGGGTTCTTTGTTTTTTTTTTTTTTTTAAATGATAGTGGCTTTATTTTTTATTAACTTTATTGGGGTGACCTTAGTTAATCAAATTATATAGGTTTCAAGTGTACAATTCTATGATACATCATCTGTACATTTCATTGTGTGCCCACCTTCCAAAGTCAAAGCTTCTTCTGTTACCATGTATTTGACTGTAGTAAAGAGTAAAGGGTTCTTTGTTATTATATCAAGGACAATAAAAAGGCATTGAGATGTTTTAACCTGGGTGTGATATGATCAATCCTGCATTTTTGAATAGATATTCTTGCTCCTGTGTGGAGAATAGATGGCAGGTGGATGCTCAGGAAAGCTGGCAATAGTCTACTGGAGCAATCTGAGAGAGAGAGAGAGAGACAGAGAGAGAGAGAGAGAGAGAGAGAGAGAGAGAAAGAGCTATCTTGGTGGATTGGACAATGGAGATGGCAGTGGAGAAAGAACCTCATGAAAGATAACTTGCCAAGATTTGACCAGTAGGATGTGAATGAAGAAGGAGAAAAATTAAACATGAGGTTAATGTTAATGAGAGAAAGTCAAATTTTTCTTATTTTAATTGATGTTCAAGTGCACTTTTCTGCCTTTTACTCCTATCCCAGCCCAACCGCCCAGCTCTCCCCACCTCCCTCCCATTTCCACCCCCCCCCCTTGTTACTATCCATGTGTCCTTTTTACTAGTTCCTGCAAACCCTTCCCTCCTTCCCCCGAAATCCCCTCCTTTCTCCCCTCTGGTCACTGTCAGCCTGTTCTCAATTTCAGTGTCCTTGGTTATATTTTGTTGGTTCGTTTGTTTTGTTGATTAGATTCCTGTTAAAGGGGAGAAAGTCCAAGTTTTGAATATGAAAGTCTTGCAGCCCAGTTGGTACTATCAAGGGATCTTGTGGAAAGTCCAGTGCAGAGGGATGGGGGTGATATGAAGAGTTAAGGGGCATGATGGGTTATCCAAGTGAAAAGTAAGCAGTAGGATTGAAATTTAAAAAAGACAAAAAGATTATAAAGTAAGACTGGGAACTGTGATGAAGTCATGATCGTTAAGAGGTGAGTGGCGGGGGGCGAGTAATGGAGAAAAATCACGGAGGGTTCAGAAGCTGAGTTGTGTAGAACAGTGCAGTTCACACTGGGTAAGGTGAACTGAGGAAGTGGGGTGAACCTGCAAAGAAGGGTCACAGAGGCGGAGGGGTGTTATTACAGGAAAATCAGAAATGTAACCACTAAACAGAGTTTTTATGACAGCCTCATATATGCAATACTTCCCTGAATTAAATAACCACAGACATCTATCTACCAGGAAGAAACTGCTCTGTGGCCCACAGTGCTGTTGTCTCCATAGCATGGTTGCTCTTGGACTACACTGGTTTAACGATGGGCACAAAGGCAGCATCTGGGCAGCGCCACCCTACCCCTGTATTCACTGGTCACAGGCAGAGAAACTACACTGAGGTTATAGCTTTTACTAGGGGATATTGTGGTCCAGAATCAGTTTCTGTAAGACTCATCCATTTGTAAAGAAATAGATCAAGGATGTAAAATCATCAAGATGCTTTTTCCCCCTAAAATATTAATAAGTAATCTGCTTCTCCATTTGAGAAGTCAAAGTACATTCCCGTGACCAAACTTTCCAAAGTACATAACACTGTCATTCTTATTCCAGCCGTCTCTGGAATCCATTAACACTCGTCTCAGCATTGAATGAGCACATTAAAAATGAAGTGATCAACTTTCTCTGTTGGAAGGTTCTTGTCCACTTACAGGTATGCCCAAAGACTTTGGTTCTGAAGGCTGGCAGCCTGGTCAGTTGTGCCAGCTGTTGTCAGGAGTCGTGGGCCAAAGTGCTTATTTTTGGATGTGGAACCAGCCTGAGACGGGCACCAGTGACTGAATGCACTTGAAAACAAGGCATTTAAGGGAAAGTCAATTGTGTTCTCTTCTTTGGAAAGTCTTTTGTGAGAGCGAATCTCAAGTGGCTTCATCCAGCCAAGATTATATTCGAAGCTGAGCACTTTAAAGGCACAATGGAAAAGTTCCAGTCAGTGAATTTGGTAATTTGTTCAGTTTATGGTTAGTGGGAAACACAAGGCAAGACATCCTCCTTGCCTCCCTGCATCTCTGCACAGAGGGGCGGCTGTGGAGAATCCCTTCCCGATAACCTCTGCGTGTGGGTTTGTACCTGGTGAGTCAGCTCTCATCACTGTCCCACAGCCAGATGGTAAAGCTCCTGTCCTTCTTGTGGTGTCCCTTGCATTCATCCCACTCTGTTCTCAGAGTTTATTCTGAAATGCCACTCCCCCACTCCAGTCGGAGAATCTGGGGCCAACATTTCAAATGGGTAGGGGAGACCACACCCCAGCCTAAGTACAGGAGGTTCATGGAAGGACATGGAGGACTGAGCTATGTATGTCAGGAGTCAGTGCTGAGCCACAGCTTTAGGAAAAGTCTGCATTTTTATAAATTACATCTAGAGAGATGCTACCTGAAGTTCAAGTCTTTAACAACATTTATTAACCTTTGTAGAAGATTGAGGTGTAATGTCTATACAGTATATAATTTCTATACAATTAAATACAATTGATATTTAATAGCCACAGGAATACTTTCCAAGACCCCCAGTGGATGCCTGAAGCTGCGGGTACTACCAAACCCTATGTACACCCTATGTTTTTTCTATACAGACATGCCTTTTTAGCTAAAGGAAGTACTTTACAGCTCTCTTTGGTATGTCTGAATTGCCAGCATCACTACTGTTGTGCCCTGGGGCCATTATTAAGGAAAATAAGGGTGGCTTAAACACAAGCACTGTGATACTGTGACAGTCAATATGATGACACACCCAGATGGCCACTAAGTGACCCATGGGCAGGTCACCCATATGATGTGGACATGCTGGACAAATGGATAAATAAACCATGTGCCAGGTGGGACTGATCAGGATGGTGAGAGATTTTATCATGCTACACAGAATGGCACACAATTAAAAACTTACAAGTTGGCTATTTCTAGAAATTTCCACTCAATATTTTCGGACCTTGGTTGACTGTCGGTAACTGACAGCACAGAAAGTGATACTGTGGACAAGCAGGAACTGCTGTACAGGGAAATGCTCAGATCTTTGCGTCCATCAGTTTTGACCACTGCACATCTAGACGAAATATTTTCATAGGCTCGTTGTGTTCCCACATGTCCCTGGCCAATTCCCACACGTACCCTCAACTACTGATCGGCTTTGTATCATCACACATCAGTTTTTTCCATTCTAGAATTTGTTATAAATGGAGTTATATAGTATGTGCTCTTTTGTGCTTTTCTTTCATTGAATATTATATTTTTGAGATTCATTTATGTTATGTGTATCAGTGGTTCATTTGTTTTGATTGCTGAGGAGTTAGTATTCCACTCTTTGAATGGACCACAGTTTTTGTGAACGCCCTTTCCCCGTGGTACACATTTGGATTGTTTCCAGTCTTTGGCTATTATGAATAAAATTGCTACAAACATTCTTATATAAAGCTTTATGTAAACATACATTCATATAAACTTACATTTTCACTTCTCTCGGGAAAATATCTGTGAATAGAATTTCTGGGTCATAGGTTAGATGTCTGTTTAACTTTGTAAGGATCTGCTGAACATTTTCCCAAAGTAGTTGTACCGTTTTACACTCCCACTCCCAGGACAAATGAAAATTGGAGTTACTCCACATCCTCCCCAACATTGGGTGTTGTTAGCATTTTATTTATTACTGTGTGTGCATGTGCGCGTGCTGTGTCTCGCCTTTTACTTTGCATTAACCTGATGACGAATGATGTTGAATACTTGCACATGTGCTTACTGGCCATTTGTGTATCTTCTTTGTGAGATGCCTGTTTCAAGTCCTATGCTCATTTAAGAAGGCGAGTTCTTTGTCTTTTTATTGTTGATTGACAGATTTTCTTGGTATGGTCTGGGCATTTTGTCAGATATGTGTATTGTGAATAGTTTCCCCCAGGCTGTAACTTGCCTGTACGCTTTCTTGATGGTGTCTTTAGATGAGCAGACATCGGATAGTTCGATGTAGTACAATTTATCAGTGTTTTTCTTTTATGGTTATTGCTTTGGTGCCTTGTCAAAAGTCATTTGACTGTATGTATATGGGTCTATTTCTGGATTCTATTCTGTTTCTAGTCTTTTTTCTAAGTCTTATAATGATTTTGAAATAGAAGTGGGTTAAGATTCTTAGGTATCCAGAGGTTCCTGAATTAGTGTAGGAGTTCATAGTAAGCATCTTTCACCACTTGAAGATTATTTTTGTGTGTTCAGTGAACATGAGATCACTTGTCTGATTCTCATGTGGGTACTCCAGGGGAGGTTGTTATAAAGAGCCAGAGAGTTGACGTGTATTGGCTTTTACTTGCTGCTTATAGCAGCATCTTTCAAGAATGAGATGAGCTCAGGCAAGAATTAGCTGGTTTGAGAGCAGAAACAGAGGGAAGAGAGAGAGTCTAGAAATGCTGGGCTTGTCGGATTTAAAACAACCAATGGTTCCTGAACCCAAATAAACTGTTGACTTTCTATTCAACCTTCTTTGAAATAGTTATGGCATTGCTGCCATGAATTGAGAAAGGTAAAAGCTAGCACATGACTGACCTTTTGCAATTAGTTAAAAATTTTAGCTGAATTCGTAGCTACTGGTGTGGCACCCAGCGTTGTTCCGTTCTCCCTCTCCTTGGAAGGGCCCATCTCTCCTTAGAATTTAGGTGCCTTGGTTGTCTTGCAACTGCAACTTTCTAATGGTTTGGAAGAAGTTGTAATTTGTAATTTATCCAGCCTTTTATTGTTGTTAGGGTAGGACTGAGCTCTTATTAGCTTTTTATATCCTAGATGGAAACAGCACTCCCAAGAGGGTGATTCACGAAAGTATTCTTTATTTTGTAAAATAACTTTTTGTACTATTTCTTTGAATTGCAATCCCTATTACCATTCCGACTCCTGTTACCACTCAAGTTGGTGCCTTTATTGCATCTTGCTCATCTGCCTCTAAGCCTCTAGACCACAGCTCCCAGAGGGTACGACGTGGCATTTATTTCTCTGCCCAGTAACTTGTGCAGGTCCTGGAGCAACTAGAACAGCATTTGTTGGTTAACTGATGAATGGGACGCCTTGGCCAATCTCACGTGACAAGTGCCTATCTGCCTTTCAAGACCAAGAGCAATGTCACCTCCTCGGAGAGAGTTTTGTGAGTTCCCTTTGGAGGAGTTAGTTGCTCCTTCTGTGTGTTTCCTGAATACCTTGTCCATTCTTCCACTGGCATCGTGTACGATGATGAGTTTTACATCTGTTAGTCTAGCTTCTGAGTTTGTTAGGAGCGTGAACCAGTTCTTCTTATTCCATATTTCAAGTATCTAAGATGATGTGTAGTACATATAATTATGACTCAGTTTATGAGTGGATACATAAAAAACAGGTTTTCTAAATGAACTGCTGAATGGCTTTGTTGAAGAATTATTCAAAATGGGTTTAGATTTATGCAACTTTTACTTAAATGATTAATAGAATAAAGAAATTCACTTGTAGGATGTGCATATGTGTGTATGTTTTATCTCCGAATGATGGAGGTAATTGCAGAAATAGCAGAATTTGCTTAGGGCCAAGATGGCAACCTCATGGCACCTCTGCCACCATTTTCTCCTTGTGCGCTCATGGCAAGCAACCCATTTCAGTTCTTTTTCCTGTGATCCCAGACACAAACTCGACATCCTACCTTTCAACAACAGCTCCACCAACATATCAGATTTGGTACATGGAATAAAGATTATTTTCCTTTTCCTAATCCAAGGGATTCCTGAGGCAACAAGCTAGGCACCCTTGATGCCCTGGCTGGATGGTACCTAGAGGAAAGATTCTAGTGTCTAGTGTGCAGACACTTCACAGATTCCTGTCTCTCAGAACTTCATCACATTTGCATTTTGGCTGGGATCAGATGGTGGAAACACCAACTCCAAACTGTCAATCAACTTGGGCTTCATTTCCAACTTCTTCTAAATCAATTTCTTTGAAAAAAAAAATCTTTGTACATCAAAATTATACAACTAGTTTTCAAACAATTGCGGTGTTGTATACCTGTATACTACAGTATAGTTGGTAACCTAGAATTGTTCATGCCTGAAAAGCCAGTTCAGGAAGCGTGTACATGAATATGTGTGTGAGTGTGTGTGTACATGTGAGTGAACTGAGGTGTTCGTGAGATGTGGGAGAGAACAGAGGGGAGACGTTTACTGAAAACATATTTTCACATTGTCCAGTTTTTACCTTGAAATACCAGTGGAAACATTTCTGAAGCATCTAAATTTCTGGCATTGTACTTTATCTTCAAAACAGAAATGAAACCTAACCAGTTATAAATTTGAGTTTCATTCTGAATTAACCACGTTGGCATTACCCCAGCTACCTCCTTATGTTCACATGGTCGCTTCCAGACTCTATGTAGAATTTTCTGTCTCTGTAGTATCAAATTTGCTAAATGGCATATTTTTATATCAGTAATTTTTATAGCATATTGTTATTCCAGACTTTTACATGCCTCTAATTTATTCTTAACTTCAGTATAGCACTATTGATTTTTTTCTTCTGAGTGATGGTATGAACACTTTAGTTGTGAGTTAAAGTCATTTTAACACCATCACTAATTTGTACTTTATTTCCTAGTCTTTTTCAAACTTTAGGTATTTGGATAGGTACAACTGAGTATTAATGCTCCTTAAGTTTTTCTTTTCATGCCTCTTTGAGAAACATTTAGTTTATTTCCTAAAAAGATTGAGATGAAGTATTTCTGATGACCTTGGAGTACTCAATGATATTTAAATGCAGAATAATAAGAACAGTTTTGATTACAAATCAAATAGAAACTGATGCAGTTTCCTTAAATCATATCCCATTTTCTTAGTCCCCTAGTAACAAGGTGTAAGTTTGTCATGATCTTTCTCTTCTGTCTTTTACAAAATGAGTTGCAGAATTTCCCTCAGGAAAGATCCCGTGGCAGTGTCCTTTCTCAGCTGTCTGGGCACTGTTTCGGTGGCTGCCAGTATTATGGTCAAAGGTAATGTGGATGGAAAAGGCTGATGAGGCATGTTTTGCTTGTTATATAAAGCAAGATTCACCAGTGCAGCAATCACGAGATAGAGTTTTTTTCTTTGGATACTTTGCAATTGAGATAAGCTGCCTCCAGGTGAATTGTGGTTTCTTGGTTATCTGGCATATGGTCCAAATAACTTGAGAGGAAGGCCTGTTCAGAGCATCCATTTTCTGTTTCACTACTATCATTTTATTATTGGCACAGACTTAGGACCACATTAATGGAAATAAAAATAAAGAAGAAAAATTATACTAAAAAATCAAGTGTCTTTTCTTTTCCCTTGCTTATATTTAGTTTGCATCCATTTGCAACTATAATTTGTATATAGTTGTAATAATAGATTTTGATATACAATTCCTATTCAATTTTTAAATAACATCAGAAGCATGTTTCTGTTGCTACATAGTATAATTTGTAACAGTCATCTCAATAAATACACATCTTACATTAGTAGGTATTCATTCAATGTTGATACACAAAAAAATTTACAAATTCCATATGTTATAAAAAGTCAGCACATAATCAACACCCACGTGCCTATCATTCAGTTGAAGGTAAAGAACATTACCAGTAACTTCGAAGTTACCTGTCTACCTCTTTTCTATCTCATCCTCTTTTTTTAATCTCCTGGAGATCACATGATCACCATCCTAAATCTTATGTTTATTATACCTTTGCTTTTCTTTATAGTTTTTCTTTATAGATATGTGGCTGTATCCCTAAACAACATATAGTTTGACAAATATTTCAATCTATATTTAAATGGACTCATACCAGATGCATTTTTCTGTGACTTTGTCAACTAATAGTAAGCACCTATGTTTTTTTCATGTGGTTGTGTGTTATATTGTATTGGTTTGTATGGCTGTGAAGTGTTCCATTACATATATGAATATGACCACAATCTGGTGTCCATGGTGGACACTGGGGCTCATTCCAGTTTTTTCTCCCATTATAAGTGGTAGTGTAAATGTATACTCCCTATTACAATTGTTCAAGAGCTTCTTTTTTTAATTCGAATTTTATTTTTCTATTACAGTTTGCATTCCATGTTATTTTACATCAGTTTCAGTCATGCAGCATAGTGGTTAGACAGTCATATACTTTACAGATTTTCCCAGTACCCACCTGGCAGCATGTACAGTATTACTGACTATATTCCCTGTGCTGTACTTCACATCCCTGTCGACCATTTTCTGACTACCACTTTGTGCATGTTAATCCCCTTACCTCTTTCATAATATCCTCTAGGACCATCTATGCTGTCACAAATGGTAAGATTTTATTCTTTTTATGGCTGAGGGATATTCCATTGTATATACGTACCATAGCTTTTTGATCCACTTGTCCACTGATGTACACTCAGGTTGCTTCCGTATCTTGGCTGTTGTAAATAATGCTGCAGTGAACATAGGGGTGCTTATATCCTTTCGAATTAGCGTTTGGGGTTTCTTTCAATAAATCCCCAGAAGTTCTACAGTTATGTTTTTAACCCACCTGCAAGTGACTGTGTGCATGATGTGAAGTCAAAGTATGTTCTTTCTTCCTTTCGTCTTTTAAATAAGGAGAACTAAGTCTCTCAGCCTGATTTGTTAAAGATTCATTCTTCCTCCACTGATTTGCCTGTAATCCCAGCCCTATCTTACACCAAGTTTCCATATATGTGTGGGTCAGCTCCTGGGCTCCATAATTTGTTTCTTTGGTTAATTTGTCATTATGTCAATATCACATTGTTTTAATTATGTCACCTTTATGTGAAGTTTTGATATCTGATAAAACAAAACTCCTTGTTTTTCTCCAGGAATGTATTGGCTAATCTTGGTCCTTTATTTTTTCATACAAATTTTAGAAACAGCTTGGCAGAGTCAATGAAGAAAACCCGCTGAGATTTTATTTAGAAAGTTATTGAATTTATGGATTAAATTAGGGGAATGCACATCTCTGCAATACTGAGTTTCCTGGTCCAGGGAATGTGCACCAGTGTTTTATTTATTTAGATCTTGAATGCCTTTTATAATTTTTAAAAATATTTTTTCCATGGAGGACTTGGACAACTTTTGTTAAATTTTTTAATGCTACTGAAAATGGCATCTTTTAAATACAGCAAAAAGGTGTATTACATTTAACATTAAAAAATTCATATTCTAGTTCTCTATTTCTTCTGTAATTAAAATATACTTTATTTTTTAAAATTGACTTATATCCAGAAAAATACCTCCATTTCCTTTTTAATTCTAATCATTTATCTGTAAATTGTTTTGGATTCCGTCATGGGCAAAAGTGACAGTTTCATCTCTTCTTTTCTAGCCGTTGCAGCACTTCGTCTCTTCCCTCAGCACACTGGTCTGCATTCCAGTAAGAACTCATAAACGTGGAGATAGTGCGTCTTCTTCCCTATGCAAAGGGAAAGTTTTGAGTTTCCTTATTAATTGTGATGATTTCTGTAGGTGTGATTTGTTATTGTTTATATCATTTATTAGGTTAAAAAGCTCATTTCTATTTTTATATTGCTATGAGCTTTTTAAAACATTATTTACAGATATTAAATTAAATTTTTTCTTTATAAAGGGATCACATTATTTTCTCTTTTATTAATGTGAAGAAATACATTGATTTTCTGGTGTTGAACTAGTATTTCTGGCATGAATCTAACTGGATAGTTTATCCTTTCTGTATAATGATGGTTGTTGTACAGTGTTAATTGTGTTTGTGTGTTGCATAGGATTATTGCAGCTATGTTCTTGACTGAGGCTGGCTTGTGCTTTTCATTTGTCATAGGTCCTTGCCAGGTTTTCGAATGATTGCTATGCTAGACTTCTAAAATGGAAAAAAAAAGAATTATAATGTATTTCCTTATGTTTGGTAGAACTTTCTAGTGAAGTCACCTGTATCTGAAGTTATCTCTAGATATGGAAATTTATATCTCTGATTCAATTGCTCTGATCATTGTAAGACTATTCCTATTTTAAAAGGTTATAAAATTATTCTAGAACTCCAAATAGATGTGCTAGACTTTTATATACACTCTATAGTTTTTAACCTTTCTTTCCAAGTTTTCCTCTGCTTGTTCCTCTGCACTGCATTTTGAATCCTTTCTTCAGACCTGTCTTTTAATGAATTGATTCTCTTTTCCACTGTGTCTAGTCTGTTGTTCAACCCCTCCACTGAGGTTTTAATATCAGAGATTATATTCTTAATCCCTAGATGGTATTTTTACTGTTTTTCAAATCTGACTACTTTTGGCTCATATTTTCAAATTTATTTATTTCCTGAAAATAGTAGATGTTCCTAGTTCTTGATTTGGGCCTGTTAATTCTGATATTTAAGTTATCTGTACATCTAATTCTGCTGTCTGTTTTTCATCTTATTTTATTGGGCATTTTGTGAATTTTGATTGTGATTTATGTCTCGGAACTTTGGGTAAATTCTATGAGACTGGATGAAAGGGGTTTCTTTCAGAGAGAGTGTTCACTTGTTTCTCTCAGGTGCTGTCTGGGTAACATCTGTGTGTGACAGGGACATTTTAAGCTAAATTCTCAGGTTGGAGTTTTAAAAATGTATTTCTTTGGAACCTATGTAACCTAATGTTAAGTTTTGGATGTGAACCCAGATAAGTGCTAGTTGTTGTTAACTGTTCTCAGGGGAGATTTAACTTTTGTTCTACTCAAAATGAAGAACCTGCACAGGAAAATTTCTTTATAGTTTTTTGAAAGCAGAAGTCCGTTTATTTCTGGTTCATCCCAACTCTGGGGGCATATCCCTTTGCGATCTCAACTTTATGGAAGAATTGTCCATTGGATTTCCCATCTTGAGCAATTCTCAAGAAGTTGTGAAAACTTAAACTTGAATTGAATTGATCTGGCCGATACACTCATGGTGAAAGCCAGCTTCAGTGGTCTCTTTCCTTCTCTGAGTTTTTGTCTTTATTTAGTTTTTGGATTGGGTATCTTATTTTCTTATCACAAATTAATTTAAGAAGATATGAAAATTTTTACCTTTCAGTTTTAGTTTCCTTTTTAAACTGGTGGTTAGTTTTGGTACTTAGTCCACCTTCCTACTGGAAATGATTTTTAAAAACCTGATTTTAAATGACTGCATAATGTAATAAAGTACCACACAAATATCTCACCATTTATATTATAATTAATATTTTAACATTTCAAATACACTCATTCATCAAGTTGGTGTACCACAACTTCCTTAACCGCTCCTCTCTCGTTGGGCACTTTCCTGTGTCCAGTGTTTTTCCACTATAAAGTATTAAGATGAATGTTAAAATACTTTTGTATCTACAGGTTTTATACGTTATGATGAATTTTTATTTTCTCATGTTGGTTATGATGACATGTATGCCTATGTTGAATAAAATGGTCAGATTTGCATTTTAGAAAGAGTGAAAGGGTGAATTTCAGGTGGTTGAGTTAAAAGACAAAGAGATTCATAAGAAAGCTATTTCAATACTCTAGGTATGCCCAGAATCAGGGGAGATATGACCAGAAGACTTCAGGCCTGAGCAGTTTAGTGGATAGTAACGTCCTTCACGAACATAGGAAACACAGAGAAGGAGCAGCAGATTATGGGTACATGTGTGTGCATGTTGAGTTTTAAGTGCCCATGAAGATATTCACTGGGCCTTTGGTTATTTGTAACTGGAGTGGTCTTGCCTGGAGATAAAGATTTGGGAGCTGTGAAGGAATGCACAGTAGTTGAAATTTAGATCTTTTTATATTTTTTTAATATTTTAATTGTTGTTCAAGTACACTTTTCTGCCTTTTACACCCAACCCAGCCCACCCCCCCAGCCCTCCCCACCTCCCTCTCATTTCCACCCTCCCTAGTTTTTGTCCATGTGTCCTTTATACTTGCTCCTGTAAACCCTTCCCCTTTTCTCCTGAAATTCCCACCCTCTCCCCTCTGGTCACTCTCAGCCTGTTCTCTATTTCAGTATATTTGGTTATATTTTGCTTGTTTGTTTGTTTTGTTGTTTAGGTTCCTGTTAAAGGTGAGATCATATGGTATTTGTCTTTCACCGCCTGGCTTATTTTGCTTAGCATAATGCTTTCCAGCTCCATCCATGCTGTTGCAAAGGGTATTTAGATCTTGAGTGAGACTGCCAGCGGAGGTTGTGAGAAAAAAAAGCTTAGGGTAAAACCATGGGAAACACCAATATTTAAGAGCGTAGAAACAGGGCCAATGTAAATGAAAATACAGGACCTATTGTTAAAAATGAAGAAAGAAGTGCTATTAAAGTTATATTGCAAAGCTTTTTCCATTTTTCTATGGTCTCTCTCCTGACATCATGGTGGCTTTTATTTGCTATTTAAGGTCATTTCAATAAAGAATAATTAAAACTTTAAATTATTAACATGAATTTTATCATTAATCTTTATATTGTGCAATGCCAGAGTTGCAAACTGCTTTGAGATATAATTTGCATACAATAAATTCACCGATTTAAAGTACGTAGTTCAGTGGTTTTTTAGTACATTACAGAGTTATGCAACCATCACCACAATCTAATTTTAGATCATGTTTACCAGCCCAGAAAGAAATCCCCCCTACTCATTACCAGTTTCAATTAACCCCTTCTCTAACCCTATGTAACCTACTAATCTACTTTCTGTCCTATAATATTATCTGTTCTGGATGTTTAATATAAATGGAATAATAAAGTAGGTATTCTTTGGGACTAGCTTCTTTCAGCAATGCCAATTTTAAGTGCAAATATCAGAGCACTTAACTTGTATGTGGAATTATTGAAATAACACATTTCATTTCTGGATGGTGCCTTGAGCTGGACAGAAGAGACAAATTTAAGCCAAACTTGGGAAGGTTGAAAAAAGGAGGAGTAGGAGCCTTGGCTGGTTTGGCCCAGTGGATTGAGTGCTGGCCTGGGAATTAAAAGGTTGCTGGTTTGATTCCTAGTCAGGGCACATGCCTGGGTTGCAGGCCAGGTCCCCACATGGGGGCACATGAAAGGCAACTGATTGATGTATCTCTTGTACATCAATGTCCTTTTCCCTTTTCTCTCCCTCCCTTCCCATCTCTCTAAAAATAAATAAATAAGCTCTTTATAAAAGGAAGAGAGAGGAGTCTCCTCCCCTCCTGCCTTCCCATACAGTTGGCTGAGAGCACTTCCTGGCAAGGGGACGCTTGCTGAGCAGGTGCCGGCCCGGCCCTACAGTTTTCCCTTTTATCAAAGTGGGATTTCCACACCAAGCCCTGGTTAAAGGGGAGTTTGGGAAGGTTGAGCCAGTCATTTTCTTTATCCACAGTCTGCTGCCAATTCATGGCAGACCGTTTGCTCCTGAGGATCTTTGAACCACTGTGCTACAATACACAATAAGTAACTGAATAAGGGTGGACAAGAGGTTGGTGGGCCATGGTGCTGCTAGTGTGGCACAGGAATGGAGTGTGTGCCCAACCCCGATCCTTCTAGTACCATGCCAAGGCCCTTTCCAGGGACAGACGGTGGAAACAGTCACAGGATGGAGGTAGAGCAGGGAGGCCAGGCAGGACCTGGGATCCAAGGAGGCATAGCAGTGGGCGGTGAGAACCTATCTCTGGGAGGTAGCAGGAGGAGGACAAACATGAGCTGAGACTTGAAGCCCTGTGCATATTTTATTGTCCCACTGGACTTCACCCACAAAAATGTAAAGAGAAAATTAAGAATTCAAGACAACAATTACAGTACATTAAACCCCAAGAAGGGGCCCTTCTGTACATTGGGTCTTGTGCAGCTGCACTGATCTCACTTCCATGAGGTCGATCCGCCAGAGAAACGGAAAACTCTGGAGCAGAAGAAAGAGAAGTTGGACAGGAGCTATAAGAGAGTGGAATCAAAGAAGCTGATTGAGGAAGATGTTCTGAGAAAGATAGTGAAGTCAACAGAGTCATTGCAAGAGGGAAGATTAGGTAAGAAAAACACTGCAACACTCATAGCACAGCACTGATCACTTTGCTGAGATCAGTTCTCTACACTGAGGAGTGCTTTCTGCACTGCTCAATGATGTCTCTTACACGGTGTGAGTTAGTCATTTAGATCAAGTTGTACGCTTAGCAAACCAGTTCACACAGATCCAATCATCATACATTTGCTTTCTGCTAAAGAGTTAGAATGACTTTTCCTTATGAAAGGACTGATACGTTTTCAGGTATGAGGTTCCTGATCTCATGACTTGTTTCTCCCTTGCTCTGCTCATCATGAAAGAATTCCAGAGAAAGATATAGGAGCCATTCAGTGATGAAATGAAGCGGATAAGTCTGCTGTGTCACATTGGGACCCCTGGGCTCTCGGGAGCTCTTGTCAGCCTACTTCTAGAGTGGGGGAAGTGCTGGTGGCCCAACAGGACAAAGTAAAAGTGACTGTGGTCTAGAGTAGTGGGTGTGGTAGGGAGTCTCCAGGGGTCTCTAGTTGCCATTCAGTCACCACTCTGTTCTAAAGGAATACACCAGAGACACAGAAATAAAGAACAAACTGACAGTGACCAGAGGGGACAGGAGAGGAGGGTGATGGGGGAAGAAAAGGAAGGATCAAGTCAAGGAACTTGTATAAAGGGCCCATGGACAAAGAAGAGGTCGGGGGTGTGTGTAGGGCAGGGGAGAGTAATGGGAGAAAAATGGAGACAACTGTAATTGAACAACAATAAAACGTTAACAAAAGAAAATAATAAAATAAATAAATCCTAGGTGTTCTGGGGGTCTTTAGAAGCTCCCATGGTGATGTTTGGGACAATTAAAATTATAGTTCTCAAGCTTGGAGACATTAAAAACATTTCATTGAAAGGCTTAAGTGGTAAATAAAATATCATGCCTTGTATGAACAAACATTTCTGATGGCCAGTGTGTATAATATAGTGTATAATGGTTGTATTTTCTCTTTAGTTGTCTTTTTATGACTTATTTTTTATCAATTAGTTTCTCATACAACAAAGACATGAACTGTTTATCTTTCATTCTTGCTGTAAATATTTTTCCCAGTTTGTTGTTTGCATTTTTTATTTTGGCTATGGTTTTATTTATAGAATTCAAAAATATCAAGTAGTCAGATCTGTTAGTGTTGCTTAAATGAGAAGGTGGAGAATGCCGTGCTAACCTGTAGGCTAAAGACACTTCCTGTGTAGGGACATTTTTTATGTTTTAGGTGTGCTGTAGTGAATGTATAGCATCCAGGCATGGGTCATCTGCCATCTCTCTCTGGGGAGGGTGGAGTAAAAGGGTGAGAAGGGATTGCATCCAATTACTTTAGATGTTCAGTTCTTTGAGGGCTTTGTTAGATCCTTCTTAAATAAGCTGGCATGGATGTACAAGGTTTGTCTGGAAAAAGGCCAGCCATTGTTAATATAACCAGAAGGGTTTGCATGACATTGATGTAACCTGGTAGCCAAGGAGAGTGGACTGGAATGTGCATGTGTGAACAATGATGACTTCACTGTACTGGTCAGTGGGGGTGGTAGACACTGTTGAGTGAGCATGTGTACTACGTGGCTGTCGCACTCAAAACAACTGAGTGAATACAGCAACTAATTTGCATCAGATTTTGTGTTAAGCTTGAACATTCCTCTGCAGAAAGTATTTGGATGATTCAGAAGGCCGCAGCTCTGGACAACTGGTGATTGGCAGTTTCATCACGACAACGTTCCTGCCCATGCACCACCTCCTGTGCAGAGGTTTTTGGTGAAACATCAAATCCCTGGGTGACTTAGCCCTGCTACAGCCCAGATGTGGCACCCTGTGACTTCGGCCTTTTCCCAAAACTAAAACCACCTTTGAAAGTGAAGAGATTTCAGACTGTTGATGAGATTCAGGGAAATACAATGGGGTATCTGACGGCAATTGGGAGAACTGCGAGAGGCCCCAAGGTGCCTACTTTGAAGGGGACTGAGGCATCATTGTCCTATGTGCAATGTTTCTTGTATCTTGTATCTTCTTTAATAAAAGTCTCTATTTTTCATATTACATGGCTGGATACCTTTTGGACAGACCTCATATGTCCAAGCTTGACTCCTTGTGTATGGTTATTAGTGAAAAGATAGAATGACCACTACTCATACCAGCTCATGAGACCGGCTGGGGCCCTGGCAGTCTCTGCCCTTGTATGAGTAAGAATCCAGGCAGTGTGAGGGGTCCTCTCCTACTTGCATGCTTAATGATGGGCAACTAGAGTGATGCTCTGTCTATGCTGCAGTAATCCTAAACTCCTCAATGACCTGCCTATAGTTGCTGGGTAATTTTTTACCTGTCCTCTAAAGGAGGCACTGACCAGATCCAGCTCTGTGCCCTCTGTTTTTTTATGGTTGTCAACCTACTCTAGAGTGTTTCTGTTGGCTTTAGAATGATGAGACTCTGCTGCCAGCCTGCTGACCATGGTTATAATGGACTGGAGAATACTGGACAGATATGAGATTATGCTCTCTTTTTACCAATGTAACTCCTAACACGGCTGAAGTTCCACTGTGGTAAGTAGTGACCCATCAGTAGGGAGCTACTGCTGGGGGAGTTTGACATGTAGACAACCTTCCTCCTGGATGTCCTGGCAGAAGGTCACATGGAACTGTTCATATTTGAATTCCCAATTACACATGTTACCTTGGGGACTGTGTCTAGGCTACCTTGAGGACCCTTGCCTGGGGATGGTTATATTGCCTTCAGAACTAGTAGCAGCTCTTGAAGGCCACCACACAGTCTGCCTTTCAAGGAGGTGGACTTTTGGGAGTTCTCAGAGCAAGAAGACTAGCATGGAGTTGCCTGCCATTATCAGAGAGTGTAAAATTACCCTTGTACTTAGAATTGAATTATAACCTAAGGGGGTATACTTCCTTTTAAAACTAGAGTCCGATGCCTCTGAAAACACATTGACAAAAATTTGTGGTTAAGGTTTCTTTGTCCCATCTTATCTTCAGGGATTCTGTGATCAGAAGTGGGAGAGCACAATTTTTCCATGACTAAGATCTCCTGAATGCCCTAATCCTTCAAGGCTAGAATTCACTTCCACTCAACCCTGATTTTAGGGACCAGTTGTGAAGGGCTGCATATGAATGAACCTGGACAATGGTTCCCCTGGGACCCTGGGACAATGGACCCCTGGGACCCTGCTTTGGGTTAAGGTGGCATGAATTCCATGTCTATCCATACACACGGGGGATAGATGGGAGACCACCTTCAAATGACACCCAGACTTGCTCAAGACCTGTCTGAGGCTATTTGGTTTGTACAAATTCCAGTTGTTCTATTTTAACACATTATATATGACGGTCTACATTCTTCATCCTATACAGGCTCTTGCATCAAGGGAAGTTCTTCAAATGTCAGTAGTCTATAATCATATCTCACCTGAGTCATCCTTTCCTCAGGGCACACACACTTCTTTTCCCTCAGTTGTTTCCCACAGGAAGAATTCCAAGGGCACATGATACGTTCCACCTCACCAGCCATGAACTTTTCAACAGAAAATTGGGCAAAGGCTGTAACCATCCTAAAAAATGAATAATTAAAAATATGTGACAGCCATGCATACAAAGTTTTAACTCATTAGTAAACAGAGAACTCCAGTTAAACTGGTTATTTATCAGTTTGACAAAGTCAAGATTATTATACCCGGTGTTGGTGAGTCTATGGGAAACAGGCAGCCTCGTATGGGACTGCTGGGCAGTAAAGTGTATTTTTGAAGACAGTCTGGCAAAATTGCCACAAGCTTTAAATATGGGCATGCTAGAAATTCTCCTTACAGGAATTTAGCCTGAGAAAATAGTCAGACAGGCTGTAATACAAGGATGTTCATCTCCTTGTTATAGTAACAAAATAGCAACAGATAATGTCTAGTGCTAGGGAATTGTTTAAATAAATGATGATACAACCACATATAAAAATGATTCTTATTCTTATTCTTATAAGAAGTGGGAAGCCTTATTCTTATGTTGAAGTGGGAATATATTCACAATAGGGTTTTTAGGGAGTACATTGGTTATGAAACCAAAATAATAGCATGATGTAGATTTTGAAAGATGTACATTAATGTTAACAATAGCTATTTTGACTGGAAAGATTATGGGTGAAGATCTTTACCATATCACCATTTCTAGTTTCCCCCAATAAACAAATATGACTTAGATTTTAAAGAAATATTAAAGTTAAAAAAATTTGCTAATTTGACAGGCAAATTAACCTCTTGATTTAATTTATGTTTTTGATTACTAGTGAGTTTAAACAAAATGTCATGTTTATTAATTCCTTAATAAAGTGTAGCTTAATAGGGACTAAATTCAAGCCCTCCTCTTTCAAACGTGATATTACATCCGAAAGGGAATTCAGCCCTTTTGAGTCCCGCTTTCTCATTTTATAACAATACCCAGTGAATCCAGGGGGGTTATTTGATTGACCAAATGTAAGACAGTGTTAGATAATGGCTGGTAGCTGACCTCCCTCACCCCACCCCTCCACCCAGGCCACTGAGCTTTGTTTGCTGTCCCTCACGTTAGGGTCCTGGTGCCTCATATACACTTCCTGGCAATATCAAGGGTTCAATTGTATTAGTTTACGGATTTGATTTGTGGCTCATAATTACAAATGATTAATTTTGTAGGTGATTTTATGATATTGCCATATATATATCTGAGAAGAGTTTAAGAGGGGCATTCAGTATACAAATAAGTCTGAACACTGGAAAGAACTTGTGACTTGGGTCAGAGGACCCAGACATGACCCCAGAAGTACCATTCCCTAGCTGTGAGCCCCTGGGTCAGTTACTTAAACCCTTCTGAACTTTACACATAAATGGTAAAAAAATATCTATTTCGCAAAATTGTAAAGGGGATTAAATAGGGTTGTAAAGAGAATTAAAGTGTGGAAAAATGAGAAGCAATGAAGTAACGTGCTCAACTGAATTTTATGTATCTATTTATCCTCATTCCTTATTTAAATCCGTCCCCCCCCCTTTTTTTTCCCCAGGAGAATCTGAGAAGGCCTGTCTATGTCTATCACTGTTGTTGTTGACATGGTTTCTGCTATTAGGCCAATTCTGGAAAATCTGTTGTCAGGATGGATTGCAGCCAGAAAGTGTAAATATGCACATACAACCTGTTTCCAAGAACCGCGGAAAGGGGGAAGCCCCTTGGGTGGGACAGTTAAGTTTTCACCCGCCACCTGGGGCAAGGAGTGGGCCTGTGAGTCAGGATGGGGCAGGTTGATCACCTGGGCAGGCTGTTGACCAGGGTTATGACCTACTAAGAGCCAAACATTTTCTAGTCTGGGAGAAAATGTTTCTTTTAGTGGAATATTTTGGGGAGTACACAACAGGGACAAACCCACTATTGGCCTATAAGCTTCCAAAGTCAAAGACTGTGTCTTCTGTTTGCTGTTGAACCACCAGTGCCCAGCCCAGGTCAATAAAGATTAGTTGTCTGAGTAACTTCTAGCACTGGGGCATAACTTGCTAAGGTGCTGAGCACCTTGTGCTGAGTTCTTAGGGACCATTTCAGCTGGGAATCTAATTTCCTTCAGGTCTAGGAAATTTGCCTGTGTTGCTTCTTAGATAGCGTCCTCTCCTCTGCTATCTCTATTTGCTCTTGTTGGAATTTCTATTAGTTACGTGTTAGATCTTCTCTGTTGACACTCGTTTTCTTTTTGTTCTGTTTCTGGATGATTTGCTCAATTTTGTTTTTTAATATTTATATTTACTTTTTTCTTTTGTCACATTTTTAAATATTAAGAGCTTTTTTCTTATTTTCTGAATGTCTGAATATTCTTTTTTTTTCATGGCATCCTATTAATGAGAATCTAATAGGCATTTTAAAAATCTCTCTGAAGATATTAATTACAAATTGGGGGGAGGGTTTCTTTTAAAATTTCATGTATTATTTATAGTTATTTGGACCTTTTCTACATGGTTATATTAGTGTCTGTCTAAAAAACTGATAGGACATTTTTCTGAAATAACTGGTGATCTTTGTTTTCTGTTCATATTTAACAGTGAAGCACTAAGAAGCTGATGGAAAACTACATATTCACGAGCTGATCTTGGTAATGATTGGAGTGAGCTTCAGTATCCACTCGGAGAAAACCCAGTGCATTAGTTAGAGATTCTCAAATGCCAGTATCTTTATTTTAGGCCTTTTCCCAGAGCAGAATCCTTTAATCTCTTGCTCTGGTGAGGGGTAGAAGATTTAAGTTTCCCTCTCAGAGTTTTGAGAGCTCACTGGGGAGGGCCAGGGGGTTCCTCAGCGTTCTGACTTTCACTTACTTCCTCATTTCCACCAGGCACGCCGTCCTTACTCTCAGGATTCCTAGTTGATCTCAAAACTAATAGGAGCCAATAATGGGATGAAGCAAGTACAATTAAGTGAGAGTATGTGTGAAAGCACATTGTAAAATAAATGAATGTCCGTACTCTGTTATTTAAAAAAGTGACCACCTTGAGCCCCAGCAGTGGACTTACAGTGTCCTATTCATGGTATTTGACGACCCGGTTGTACTTTGTACTGGTTCTGCCATCATTAGAGCAGTGTTTAGCTTTCAGTGACACATTTAAAAAGGGACGTTGACAAACTGAAGGAGGTGGTAAGGATGGTGAAGCATCTAGTGCAGAAGTTGGCAAACCGTGGCCTCTGAGTCACATCTAGCCAAATCTCTGTTTTTGATAAGTCGAGTTTTGTTGGAACGCAGCCACGCCCATTTACTTACACGTTCTCTAAGGCTGCTTTCATGTGAGAAGTGCAGAGTCGAGCAGTTGTGACAGTGATGTATGGCTTGCAAAGCCTAAAACATTGTATGTCTGGCCCTTTAAAGAAAAACTTTGCTGACCTCCAATCCCTAGGCCACATTCTATGCTGCGTGCTGGAACAGGTAGAAGCTTCACCTGAGCAGAAGGTGATAAAAGAGTTATGTAATAGTTAATAAGAACGGTGTTTAATATTTATTGAGTGTTTACCTGTGCTTGGCACTTGTAGGCAAGCATTATCATATTTAACTGATTAAGGATCACTTCCCTGACTAGCTTATGCGTTCCTCAGTGTCAGGTTTATAATCTCACATTTACAGCTCCAGAATCTAGGGGCTGTGAGTAAATACTCGCTGAGCTAAATGAGCAGTGTTATCATGCCCAAGAGATGAAAGCCCCTTCTTGGAGATGGGAACAGAAGTTTCAGAGAAGCCGTTTTCAGGTCATGGAGGGGCATCAGCTTCCTCCCAAATAATCAGAGATCTGCCCCTGAGAGCGGTCACAGCAGCCCGGGGGCTCGGGGGTTTCTCACTCGGGGTGGCACGTTGAACTAAATGGAGCCTTGACCTTAGGAGCCCGCCAGATTAGGAGAGTGGAGACTATAACTCAGAATTTACAGTTGCTCTAGTTCTCTTTCTGCTGTGTCACTTTGCACGAGAAGAGCCACGAGGAGACAAGTGCTGTAGTGGAAAGAACATCACAATGAGCCTCGGGAGGTTTTAGGTTATAGCTCTGCTCCTGGAACTAATTTACCGCATGAGCCCGGCAAGTCTTTTAATCTCTCGGGGCCTAAGTGTCCTCCAGTGAGGGGGCTGGACCAGGTAATCTCTAAATTCTCTTGCAGTTCTAAAATAATTTTACCCATGGATTAGCAGGGCCCCTCCTACTGAAAGGACAGGACAGACGAGTTCAAATGAGGTGTTGCCCTGTCATGTATTGCCAGAATACTGAGGTTCTGCTTTTAAAAATGTTTTGCCCACTTTCTGATTCTGTCCCAGTCTCGGCTGTTCAGTTCAAATCCCCTTCCTGTAGTCCTGTTCCCATCTCGCTTTATAGCACTTCTTACTTCCTTGGGGCAACACCTGTAAACAGGCTGCAGCTGCAGCCTTTCTTTAGCATGGAGAAGGCAGGCTCCTCCTTGTTATATTCTGCTCCTTTGGCTGATGAAGAACTTGGAGCCGTTCAAGTCTTGGAAGGTTGGGGATATTAACATAGACCTCTGAAAAGTGACTGGGCCTCCTTTATTTAGGGCGCTAGACATGGGAGCTCATGTTTCTCATGGGGGAACATTTTATTCTTGGTGGAAGCAGTTTCAGCTCTCAGAGTGAGCCATCTACCCATTCCTTTATTTAAGGTGTTTTTCTTTTTTTAACTTTTAACTAAAGAACTTAACCTAATTTATTCTAAAAATTATGGCAAGATTCAACCTTAAATGGACTCCCATCTAGCAGCAGGGTTTTTTTTTTGCTTAATAAATTCTTTTTTTAAATTGTTGTTCAAATACAGTTGTCTCCATTTTCCCTCCATCACTGCCCGCCACCCCAGCCATCCCCACCTCCCCCACCTGATCCCCGCCACCCGGTTTTGTCCACATGTCCTTTATAGATGTTCCTGAAAACCCCTCCCCCTTTTCCTCCCACTCAGATATCAGCTAACTGTGGTCTCCAACCCCCTCTAGGGTTTTGTTTGAACTGGCTCTAGTTTAAAAAATTTCACTTGACTTAGGTGCTTAGTACTCTGCTGTTTTCTACTTGCCCACATTCCACACTCTGTTTGACTGCACATCTCTTATTAATTCTGAACAGCCCTAAAAACTGCAGTGTCACGTTAAGAACTCCCTGCAGTCCAAGGCATGTCAATATGTGTTGCCAGCTTCCAACTGATTCTCGTCCAGAAGATTAGCAAGGCCGCCACATGGTGTTCTTTTTTGCCACACACTATTGCCTGCATCACAGCTAGGACTCGATGTGGTGACATTAATCCCCAATCTGCAGAACGGTACTCTTAATTCTGCTCGGGTGGAGGCCACTTGCACTGTCAGCAGGAGCCTTTTATTTTGGGAGTGCCATTCATTGTCATCATTTCTATAAGGAATCTTAGTCAGTTGTTAGGAATGTTATTTTGCTCCCGGAAAAATAATGTTTTCTCTCTTTTCACGTGGAGATAGCCAGATTTCACATCTTTGGTGAATAATCTCTAGCACTGATTTGGTTGCTCCATGCCTTCCTCAGACGTGTTTGAATCATTCCCTCAGCAGCTTCAGGAATTCCAGCTGAAAGGGGAGCCTGGCTAGAAACCCCCGGGGAAGTCTTTCCCAACGTTCCTGCTAAAATTCCCATAAAGACAAAGAAAAAAAATAGAATAATTTAAGCACAAAAGCAAAAAACAATGGACAGCATAATGTCAAAATTGGGGAAGAATCTATACTGACTATAAAGCCAGACTGAGATACACCCACTTGTCTTTTTCTGTGGCACACAAGTCAGCTTTACTGCAGGACACAGCCCTTTAACGAGGAGGGAAGGCCCTGTGTCCTCTCCACACTCTCTCCTTCATCAGGGAACGTGGGCAGCTAGGTTTTCACCCACGTGCTCTGTTAAGGTGAGGTCGAGAGGATTGTCACATTATTCTATAGCCAGAGAAATGTCAATTCTTAGAAAACAACTCGGAATCTCGGAAAACAGGTCGGCTTTCACTGAGTGAACTAAGCAGGACTGAGGGAACTTTTGGAGGACTAGTAGAAGTACGCTGCATTTTCAGGGGAAATCTCTCACAGGTAAAGCCTCTTAGGTTCATCAATCGGAAGAAAATTCATGAGCAGAAGTAAGACCCATACTAAAAAAAAAAACCAGCGTGTTTTGGACAAGTGAATGCACAAAGAATACAACACCCAGGGCTGTATTCTGCAGCAATGTTAATTTATAAGGATATGAGCAGCAGAAACAGACTACCCCTAAAAAATGACAAAACTCTGGCTTTGACTCGGAAAGCTTAAGTTTAGAAGAAAATGGAGTTTCAAGAACCAAAGTTTGTAACTTACTATTGTACTTTTATCCTCAGTCTATACAATCTTTAACTTGTGCAATAAGAAAAAGACATCTCAGATGTATGCAAGGTCTTAAATTTACACCCTAAGACTGGAGAACTTTGTCTTAGGTCTGAGACCAACTAAAACAGGGGTATGTCCAAATCAGTGTTCATCAAATGTCTTTCAGTCACTAACTTTTGTACCTAGAAAAAATCTTTTTTGAAAACTAAAAATATAAAACTGGTACAATTGTCATTCTCTGGCTGAAGAGGGAATGAAGAATGAAGGAACCCACCCACACGAAATGTGTGCGGTACCGCTTCCGAACCTGACGACTCCACGGAGCAAAGCCTGAAAAACGCTGCTCAAAAATAGTTGTTGTAAATCTCTTTACAGAGCTGAATTCAGATATCATAAATGATGATCAAAAGAGAGTTACAACGGATAAATTAATTTGTTAATACTCCAGTCAATAGTAAAGGAATTTATGAACTGTCAGGTGTATTGAGAGTACTTGTGAGGGTGTGCATAGAGTAGGGAAAAATAAAAGACACCATCTTATCTTTGGCTCCAACAGTTAGAGAATAGAGGCACTGGAAAAGTAAAGCATTTATTAGAATAATTTGAAACAGAACATAGTCTGTCTAAATGAAACCGCCATAGAACAGTAAGGGAAAATGAAGTCAGAAAACTAGATGAGAGAACGAAGACCCAGTATATCAGTCAAAGCTGTGAGTAGCTGAGGCAATTCACGTATTAGAAGATTTGAATTCTCAGATTGCTTTAAAAATTCTACGAAATTCAACTAAATTCTGTCTGTAGGAAATATATCTAAAGCTATGTGATATAAGAAGTTTAAAATAAACAAAGTATTTTAGTAAAAGGGCAGAATTTCAAATAAAAATATATTTAGGCAGACCAAATAATGTTCTTGAAATATGTAGTACAATTTTTTTTCAAAATATAAAGAAAAATTAGTTGACAGGTTTAAAGCTGGGGAAAATAGAATCTTTCTATTTTAAGTTTTATTCTTTTATGACCTTCTATATCTTATGTATCTATTTGGATATGTTAACCTTCCTTTTTAAAATTGTTAATAAAATTTTTACAGAAATTTATCATAAGTTCTCACTAAAGGAAAACCCTTCAGAAATATCAATAGTAGAAATTATAAAAGTACATTCTTTACCACCATATAGTAAACCTAGAAATTAACAATTCCATTTAAGTAACAAAAATTCAACCATTTGAGAATAATTAAAAACTATCGTCTCCTAAATAATACTTGTGGCAAAAAAAGAAATTAGGAGTGTAACTTCAGAAAGCAAACTGTTTAGAACAAGTTTCTGAGGTTTACAAACTTAGCCCTATTCAGTTATAAGGATTTAGCCAAGTTTTATTTAATAATTTTTTATTGAGATAGATCATTCATATAATAAAGTATGCAGAGATTAAGTACAATTTGATGTATATTGACAATATACCCGTGGTGTATATTTAACTTTATAAAATAATGGACAGAGTCTTCAAAAGTAGTTATTAAATTGCACCAGCAGTGAATGAGAGTTTCAGCTCCTCCATCCTTGCCAGCATTTGCTACTTACTTACATAGACTGCTAATTCCGGTGGGTGTGACCTGGCATCACATTATGGTCTAATTTACATTTTCCCAGATGACTGACGAGGTTGCGCACCTTTCCGTGTGCAGATTAGCTGTCCATACACCTTTAAGTCACAGTTTTTATTTATATATTTTGTTACTGATTTATAGGAGATTAAAAATAGATTTATGCACATATTTTGGATATAAATCCTTTTCCAGCTATATGTATTGTAAATATTTTCTCCTAGCCTTTAGCTTACATTTTCATTCAATGGCATATTTTGATAAGCAGAAATTTTATTTTGATGAAGTCCTATTTATTAATCTATGGTTAGTGCTTTTGTGTCCTGTGTGTTTATCTACGACAACGCGATAAAGATATTCTTCTACATTTTCTTCTAGAAAGTTTATTATTTTGCCTTCGCTTTTAGGTGTGTTATCTATTTTTCATAAATTTTTATAAGTATTTGGTGTGAGGTAGGGGCAGAAGTTTTTTTTTTGTTGTTGTTACAGATATCTAGTTGTTCTGGAACCACTCACTGAACAGATTTTCCTTTTCCTAGTATTTGCTTCAGCACCTTTGTTGAAAATCAATTGACCACATGTACATGGGTCTGTTTATGGGTTCTCTTTTTGTGTCACTGATCTTTTTGGCTGTCTTTGTACCAATGTCACATGTAGTAGACTGTTCTGTGTGGCATGGGCCCAGGTCCCACTCGGAGATGCACAGGACCCACACCCACGGATAGGTTTTCCCGTGGGGATTCAGGCCTGCAATGTACCTAGGCTGCTATGAGTCTTGCTTTTTGCTAAAACTCCCTCACCCTGAATTAAGGACATTTACTGCAAAGCAACTCCCTAAAAGCCATGCTAAACCTTCCAAGGATGAGTGTAACCAGTCCAACTACTTTTGCCTTTTCATTTGCAAATATCCCTCTTCTGTGATGTGATTAGCAGCATTGGCTACTTTGTTTTCTGTAAAAGGTAACCACCTAAAGTGAGCCTGTGCATAGTAAATGAGGACCATCATGTAATGTGCCAGGAGATAGAAATAAAGGCCTGTCATGGTGTGGAGGCCGAGGCTTTCGCTCCCCTTGAGAGAAAAGCCATGCTGTCCCTTTTCCTCACCAGACTCAGTAGGCCGTGTGTGTGAATGTCTCATTTCATCCATAATGACGCTGGCCCCATAAACTGGGGTCCGAATCAGTCACAAACAGTCTTATGGTAGTTTTATAGTAAATCTTGATATCAGATATTATTTCTCTTTATTCTACTTTTTCACGATAATCTTGACTCTTCTAGGTTTATTACAATTTCATATAAACTTTAGAATCAGCTTGTCAATTTCTTGAAGAAACAAAGAAATAAAATGCCTGCTGGATTTGGATGGGAATTACATTAAACCTAGCTATCAGTTCAGAGAGAATTGACATTTTGACAATATTGTATCTTCCAAACCCTACACATGATTTACCTTACCACACTTTTAGCTCTTATATATATTATATGTTTTTGATACAATTATAAAAGTTATTACTTTGATTTCATTTTCAACTGCTAGTATATAGAAATATGATCCATTTTGCATATTTACCTTGTATCTTGTTCTTATAAAATACAATTTCCCAGTTGCTATCATATGGAAGTGCAATCAATCTGTGTATATGTGTGTAGTATACTCTGGCCTTGCTAAATTCACTTACTGGTATCAGGTTTTGGATAGATTTCTTAGAATTTTCTAATATATAATCATATCATCTCTAAATAAATACAATATAGTATATATTCATTAATATACTTATATATTACTTTCTTCTTTTTCAACATGAGATCAAATTTTTAGTTTGAGCCTTCTTCACACTCAAAACCTGAAGGGACTGGATTTGTTTTTGCAGTCGTCAGTTTCGTCTGACGACGTCACGGTGACACACCACTTTTCGTTCCTGTTCCTCTGAACATGACCACTCCCCACCTTTAGAGTTGACAGTTTAATCTTAAAGCGTACTGAAAGGGGGTCACTTGCTTTTTCTACTGGGCTAAACTATATCTAAAGGGTTGAAATCATTTGTTTTCTTAATTGGTGTGCATATGGCTGGATGACAATGAGCATCTTTAGAAAGTCATTCAGCATTGGTCACACTCCCATTCCTAGCTTTGGGTGTTCTATTATCTGTCTGAGATATTTCTCATTTTCTACTACCTTTAATTGTGTTGCCTTATATGAGACAGAAAAATCATCTGCACATAGAAAACTTTAATTTCAATGCTGCTACATAGTCTGATGTGTTAGATTACATTTTAAGTGAAATGCAGAAGTCATTTTGAAGCTAAAATTTAACACTTTGTTGAGTTATCAATGCAAATGTGTCACCTATCTCGACAACTGGATGAGCATACCTTCCGTGCATGGCTAAGATCACGTATATGTACCAACACCCCTGCCTCCACTCACTCCTCTACCAGACTGCTGTCAGTGTCTTTGACATCCATTGAAAGATGTATTCAAATTTTAGAAAATCTAAAAGTTGAAAATAGCACGAATGAGTTATAAAATGGAAAAACTGTTGAATCTTCAAGAAATTAAAGAGCTCTTTTTAAAGAATCTAAAAACAATACCCACTAAAATGATAAAGCTGTAACACAAACAATGCCCATAAATACCTATGGACTTTACAACCTGCCCATCCTGACACTGTGTGGTCACTCTCTTGGACTACAAACCCTAACACCTCAGTTCCACTAATTTACATAGTGCCTAACCACTGCTACCAGCAAAATCCTTTTCTTGACCCAGTTTTTTATTCAAGATGTCATCTCCCCTTCACTCCACTTACCAAAAGCCAAACCAAACCAAACAAACTCTCAACATTCCCTCACCTCCCTTTCATTTCTTGGTGCATTTCAGTCAGACTTCCCCCCTCATTGCTCTACTGAAACTACCCTTATGAACTTGACAATGGCTTTTAAATGTCAAATCTTATGCTTTCTTCTCGGTCTTGATCCCACGTGATCTTTTTTTCCAGAAGCCCTTGTCTGTCGATGTTCTGATAATTTTCTCTTCCTCTGGCCACTGCCCCTCCGCCCACGTTGCCGGCTGCCCGTGGGTCTCGGCCTCAGACTCAGGTGTTCCGATTTCAGGTTTCTCTTCTGACTCGCCTTGGTCACACCTGCCTCTGCAGGTGTTTGGCTTACAATCCTGTACTGTACCTCCTGGCTCACATCTGTACTTATAGTCCTGAATTGCTAACTACCTCCTAGGTGTCTTCATATAGACACCTGCAAACACAACAGTTTGAATGTTTTCTTTTGCATTCCCATCACACCCTATTTCAAAAGGAATCTCAGAGGATTAATTTTCACTTCCTGTAGAAATCGTACTCCGTCCTCAAGGTTAAGTTGAGAGTGCTTCTGCTAGGAAGCCTCCCCACATTCCTGTAATGTAATGAATCACCACTTGAGACCTTACACCCTTTTAGTTATACGATGGTCATAGACTTCTACTACAAAAAGTTGTGTCTGTATCCCCTGTGATTCGGGAGGTTGCATGAAGGCAAGGCCCCATCTTTTCATCCTTCTCCCATCACCTATCCAGTTATGAGTACAAGATCTTGCAGGTAGGGGGGCACTCAGGAACTGTTCTCATTCTAAGTTAAACTAGAACAGGAGGGCAGGGCTCGATGTCTCAAATAGGTACTTTTAAAGCAAATAAAGGGGAATTATTTTTTTCATAGCAGGGAATATAAACTTCTTACTCATCTAGCTAGAAGAATATAGAAGATGAAAATGCAGGTAGGTTCTATAAGAATTTAACCAGACTGAAATTTAAGTTTAGAGAACTGTATGATGTGTTACTGGGGGAAAGTAGGGACATGACTTACTTTTCAAGTTTAGGCGATGGTTGACGATTACCCTAATTCCTCAGGACTGTCCAGACTCACATGGGATATACAGTCACCCACGGATTTGGCAACAGTTCAAGCATTCTGTTCAATTCAGATCACCAAGCTGGCTAATACACACTTTCCACTTCACTGCAAGCTCTGGAGACACAAACGCTTGTCCACACCCCAGAATGAATCCAAGCTGAGGTTCAGCACAATTAGTTATTTGTTTCCTCTAACATCTGAACCTTGTGAGATTCAGCCACCTCCTGGGAATGAGCCGTCTGCCAGCGAGGCATGAATAAAACAGAGAAGGTTCCAGCTGGCATCACCTGCTGTGTTTTGCCTTATTTCTCTATACACATTTCTAGACTTCTAAAATCCAGGGGCCTCTCTCAAGAGGCCTCATGCCGCAGGGGCTGGGCCACTGAGACCTCAATTCTGACGTCAAATTTTTTATTTTTGAGTCTCCGTCTGACTCAGGTATGGAGACAATGGCTCTGGGACTCCGAACCTCAGATTCTCCCATGACTCTGGCCCTGGTTACTTTCATATTCGAACCCTTTCCAGGTAGTCCCCTGGATATTATTAATCTTAAGATCAAATAAAATTTCTGTTTAAAAGTCTATCTCTTTAAGGGTCCCTATACTCTGCCCAGACTTCTCCCTTGTCCTGTCATATAGCATTTGGGGTTCATTTTCAGTACTGCTGTGAGCCACGGATTTAGTGTTGGGGGTTCACTGCTGTCCTTTGTAGCATCTCTCTGTGAATACACAGGGGACCCTTTCTCCCCGTTTCCCCTGCCATCATCTTAGCCTAGCTCCTTGTAACACCTTGCTTGCTCTCTCAATGTCTGTCAAAGTTGTAGTGGTTACATACCTGTATTTGGAGTTGGATGACTCGGGCTTTGATCCCGGGTCTGCCACTCATTAGGTGTGGCTTTGGGTAAGTCACAGTCTCCCTGTGCCTCAGTTTTCTCACCCGGGAAACTAGGGATCGTACCCAGACCCATCTCCTAAGGTTATTGGGATGATTAAATGAGCTAATATGTAACATATCAAGTGCTAAGAGCAGAACCTTGCTTATCTAGAAGTTGGAAAAATATTAGTTGTATTATTACTTCTATTGTTATTATTACCCTTCACACTGTTGAAGACACTGCTTTGTGGAGAATACCAGTTTAGTTTTTAAATGAAAACAGTGTTATTTTATAGCCATTCTCTCTATGTTGGCAGAAAGAAAAATTAAAGAGAGCCTCTGGCAGGGAAGAAGCATATGAGAGGAATTCACTAAAGAAGTCTTTTAAGTGCAGGTAATCCTCAGAGATGAGACTGGAGAGGCAGATGAAAGATAAACTGTAGAGGTCCTTTAACACTTGGCGACATTACTGAAGATTATGATAATGGCAGGGGAGAGCCACTGAGAGCTTCGAGCTGGGGAGTGGCAGTGAGCCCTGAGAAAGGCATCTGCAGGAGGTGCCTGCATTAGTTAAAGGAGATTGAAGCTCCTTTGTAAGGCCAGCCCTAAAGGGCCTGAGCATCATTCATACATTAAAACGTTTCAATGAGCAGCTACGTCTTCATGGAGTTTATGGTCTACAAGGGAAAACACACAATGAAAAGCAGCAGCTACAAAAAAGGCATGGTAAATGCTGCTGAGGACACAGAGACTGTTTCTTCCCCATTCTCCTCACCCTTGTCACCCTCAAGGAGTTGGAGGTGTGGGTAGGACTGACTCAATGCCTTACTCCAGGAGGGAGAGTCTGACTTATGGAAGGCAGTTCTTTCTAACTCTGATGCACATTCCAATATGTGGGGAGTTTAATAAAATTAGAGGCACCAGGGCACCACCTTACAGATTAATGGATCTGGGGACTGGTAGTGTATACACAACTCAACAGATGATGCTAATGTGCAGCCAAGGCTCAGATCCAGTGGTCTAACCAGGCTGGGTAGTCTTAGCCTTCCCGCTAGATGGTTTGTTTCAGAAATGTTCTTCAGATGAAGGTCATAGACCTGAAGTAGCCATAGTGCGTCATTGCCCACGGCCGTTGAGACTGGTTTAGTGGGGGGTCATCACAGTGAACCTTCATATTTCTGTTTGGCCATTCTCCGGAATGGCACTTTCTTTGCTCCAGATGTAAGCAATGAAACAGTTGCTTGTAACCGAATTGTAAACCAGTGATTTTCAACTGGTGTGCTGTGAGAGACACACTGGTGGGCCTTAAGAATTTTTAAAGCATGCAATATCTGACTATTTAGTCAGGGGCACTGCCCTTTTCTCCCTTAGATGGTTAAATTAAAAAGTGACAACAGCCAACCCAACAATAGCTATCCAGTGTGGGTGAATCAAAATGATACCTTACTTTTTGTCAGATTGGCAAAAAAGGTATTTTTTGGTGTGCTGCAGAGTTTTAGTAATTAGTTTATATGTGCTGTGAGATGAAAAAGGTTGAAAATTGTCATTGTATACCAATTCATAGAGTCAAACACAGCCAACAGAATGGCAGAGGGATAGCCCTGGAGCTCTGAGCAAAGCATGCTTGATGCTTTCCTGTCTCTGGACTTTCTAGATACCTGAACCAAACACACCCGCCTGAATGTTTAAGCCAGTCTGAGTTAGGTTTACTACTGCTTGGGACCGCTGTGGAGCAATACAGCATCCTACCTGATTGAAGAGATGTGTTATGGTAAATTCAAGGCTGCCACTCAGAAAAGATCAGAGAAAGGAGTGGGTGCTGGAGGGAAAGAGGGTCCTCTGCTTTTGGTTTGACGGACAATGTGACATTGGGAAGAACATGGCCTTTAGAGTTGAGCTTATCTGGGTTTTAAGTGTAGTTCTGCCACAGACTGGCTCTCTGACCTCGTTTCCTCACCTTAAAATCGAGGGTATTAATGAAGCTGGTAGGATTGTGGTGAAGTTTAATTGAGGTTAATTATGAAACTGGCCAAGCCCAGTTTCAATGTGCCAAGCCTGCTGGTACATTGTAAATACTCAAAATACAAGGCTGTTGCTTTTGTAGTGGTAACTGCTACCAGGTACATGGCAATGAAAGGTACCAGGCTCTATGGTTAGGGGCTGAATGACACGTGATAGGGTCCAATAGGGACTATAGCCAATGGGATGGGGCTCCTGCAGTCGCACCAGGCCTGGATCTGATTGGGTGCAGACATGATGATGAGAAATGATGATGAATATACCTGGAATAAGAAAATGGACAAAAATGGAACAGAAAGTTGTAGGCATTAAAGGGTTGTTTCCATTTGGTAGAATTGTTTGGTTGGATTGCCCTTTCTTGTTGGTCTGGTGTAAGGAATCAATGATGCTTGTATATAATGCAAACACCCTCTTCCTTGTTCACTGCTGGATAAAAATTGATACGTGTTTGCTACACAGCTTACTCCTTATCACTTATCAGAAGTAACCTTGAGCAAGGCGAATAAAAATACAATCGGATATATCCCTACTATCTTGACTTCAACTGCATCGCAGTCATGTCCTCCTAGAAATGAATTTTAGTTGCCTTGAAAGAATCTGGGGAATGCTCTGCTGTTGATAGAGCCCCGAGAACCCCACTATTCTTCTTGGCAACACATTTATAAACTTTTTCTTAGGATGGGTTACTTCTACAGAAGGCTACATAACCTATCATAGGCTAATTATTAGCTAATCTCAGTTTTAGAAGATTCCAGATCTTTGCTTTATTCCTACATGCTGGGACAGCATGCTGTGCAGAAGCAATGGCCTGAACTTCTCACCCTAGTTGGGCACCAGAACTAGAGAAAACTGTGGAAGGGGAGCTCTCTGGACCTCCCCTCGCCTCCTGGAATCAGCCTCTCCTATACACCCTACTATGTGGCTTTCCCCACAATTTAAAGAAATATAAGCAGCTAAGTCTAGATACCGTTTTCTTAAATCAGCTTAACTATAATCTGCCATTGCCTGATCTAATTTTATATAGTTTTCTCCTTTCCTTCACTCTGCTCAAGGACATTGTCTTCTTTTCTCGTCCTTTGGCATGTGGGCTTAACTCTTTAACTAAGGAGAGTTTCTTCCTCAGCCCTTGGTGTGAACCACTTGGCCAGATTTTAGTACCTTGGTAAAAGATTTTTTTTTTCCTTAGGGACACAAAATTCTTCTTTCATGTAGGTTTTCTCAGCTCCAGGCATGACTTTTGTGGCGAAGAAACCAGATGACCAAGGAAGGCACAGACCTCATGGGTGTCATTTTCCACTCAGATGAAGGTTACAACTGGCTCACCACTTTCGTAGAACTCTTCCCAATATCACATGTCTGATATGGGGTGGGGGAAGGTATGAGCTTTGAGTTTAAGACCCCACTCTGCAATTAATTTCTATGATCTTGGGCAGCTACTTAGCCTCTCTTGAAACATTTGCTCATCTGTAAATTGGAAAATAAGTAAAATCATAGCATTATTATGAATGTGAAATAATATGTAAGCCGCCTAGCACAGTACTACCTGTGCATAGTGAGTACTCAATACATTTTTATTCCTTAATAGCTCTTATTTCTCTCTTTTGAGGTTTATGATTGGGGTAAATTAGTTTGTACAAAATACTAATTATTATAATTTAAAAATTCTAACAGCTTGCAACATACTTAAAACCTTATTCTCAGAAGAATGATGCCTAATTTTTCTTGGACTTAAATATGAAGTTCACTGCATTTATTATTTGCACCGCAATACTGAGAGAACTGGCAGTTAAGAATTCACAGTTATTATCAGTGATCTTTGAAAAGACATGGCGGACAGGAGGGATTCCAGGAAACTTGGAATAAGCAAATTTTCGAAATTTCTAAAGGAAGAACAAAATATGTACCCCACCCCCACCCCACCAAATTAGAGAGTAGCCAGCTTGATAACAATCCCTGGAAAAATTCTAAAAATGCAGCTATGCTGCTTACGATTTCCAAGCATTTAGAAAAGAAAGCTGTATTTGTTAGGAGCTGGTGTGAATTCACAAGGACCAGGACACTTCCTTTTTTTTTTCCTTTTCAATGATTGTAAGGCCCGTGGAACACAGTAATTTTGTAGACATAGTATGTTTTGATGCAGCAAAGCACTTAACAAAATCCTTATGATTTCCCCGTGGGTAAAATACTTTGAGAAATGTGGCCTGGATTACCTATCTCCCTTCCATCTTTCTCTTTGTTCTAAAAAGATTTCTGGTGGCTTTAACAACAGATAAAGTTCAATAAGATGAGGCAAAAAGAAGAAGAAGAAGAAGAAGTGAGGACGTTAAGACAAAGGTAAAACAAAGTGACCAGGGAGAACAAGATGAAACCACGAGTGTGTGGTTGATCCATATAATTTGTTCTGTGAGATTCTGTTGTTTCATGCCCTGTACACTTTCTGGAGGTGGTTTACAAATTTTCCTGTGGGCTTTTTAACAGTCCAAGCAAAGAGGAAACATCATAAATAAACGTGTCTATAAGAAAGAAAAACAGTACCGAGGACAGGGAGAAACTTCTGTGGGTTCTTGTAAAGAGGACATACGTCACATAGTAAACAACCTCGGTACATCATTACATGAAGTGCAATGGTGAGTTTCAAAGGTTGCTTCCTAAGAAGTGCCTTGGTGTAGGCAACAGCCTGCTCTTGTGAAAAGCGTTCTATGGGAAGTTGGAGGTTAGGGCTCATGAGAATGCCTTCAACATGAGCAACTCTCTGGTAGTCAGGGGAACGCTCTTCCCGTTAGGCTCTAGTTTGACACCTAATTTATTAAAGGTCATTGATTAAAGGATTGATGTCCCTATTGCTCTGTTTCTAACCTTGGATACCCGGAACTATCATCAGAGAGAAAGCCATTGAAGATACTCACATTTTTGGAGAATGAATTTGGGAGGGACAGTGGATATACTTAAATTGTCTTAATATCTGAAATGTTGAATCAAAGTCTACAAGCTAACATTTGGTAGCTGTTAATACATAAAATAGTGCAAATTCTTGTGTTATAGAACCAGAGAGCTTACCCTGAAAGCAAAGCAGACTCTTTGAAAGGACCCCAGGAGCTTTTGTGACTGCGACTCAGGTGTGCCAACAGTGTGACATGGCTCCCAAGACAGGTAACTTCTCAGCTGTAGAGTCCCGTCATGCCCTGGTCTGGCCAGATTATGCCTGGGGCCCCGTGTTCCAGTGTTACCCTGTATTTCCAAGAGAGAAATCCATTCAAAGGAGAGTGTTGGGGATCCTGAGAACCCTAAAGGAGCTGCAGATATTTACCCTGTAAATGAGAAGACAAAACAAAATAAAATCTGCCTCAGTTGAAGAGGTATTATGTGGGTAAGAAAATAATTTATTCCTGGGTTAATCTAGAAGGAAATACGAGACACTGTTGATAGGAATGCAGGAAAATATTCTGAAAATGAGAGCTGCTTGCAAAACCCAATGCTCTTTATTGTAAGTAGTGAGCTTCCCATCACCGGAAGAACTCAAGGAGAGTCTGGATGATTGCCAGAATGTTATAGAGGAGAGCCTGATGAGAGTGAGAGATTGTTTTAAGTTCCCTTCCGGCTCTTAAGATTTTAAGCATCTTTATCTGAAATGGGAAAGAAAAAAAAACAACAGTTTAGAAAAATTCACCAGTTATTTAAGGAAGAAAATCAATCTAGTCTCAGACTATTGTTAGTGCCTCAGCAGATCTGCCCCCAGATGACTAAGTTAAAATAACACCAGCAGAAGATGATGAATCATGCTGCTTTTCCTAATGGTCTCTAATGTGCAAAGCCCAAGATCACAGCTGCCACTCCGAGTGCCTATGTGGGGAGGGAGGACTAAATTATGGTAGGTATAGGGCTGTGATGTTCCCAGCTGGTGGCTTGTGTGTATGTGATTACCTAGTATTCCTTACCAGCTGTTTTTTAACATTAGTCATCCGGATTTAAAACAACCACCCCTCTTTTCATTTATCTCAATAAGCACTGTTCTTTTTGGGGGAGTAAGACATTTCACCTAAAAGTGGAAGCTTTTCTTGGTTCTCCAGTGCATACGATATGATTGTATAATATGTACCGCACACAAGGGTATTGTGAATCTCAGGTGAGGCTGTTATTGAGGTTCCACGCCTTCTTCTTATTCCTGTTTCAGGTCACTGAGGTCGAGCAGGGTCATGAAAGTGAGGAAACGAGTCTCTTCTGAGGCCAGAACAAAGGAAGGGTTTAGTGGTGGACAAGCTTTCAGAAGGGATCTTTGGAAGATGAGCACACAGGACAGATGGTCCCCAGCAACCTGTACCCCTTCCCAGGGCAAGGGTACTTAGATAGGTGGGTTTTCTTTCTTCATGTTTCTGGAGCTTGAACGATGCACACCCCTGGGGAGCGCTGGGTTGACAACAGGACTATGGTTGTACCGAGTCTGGAATGGGGATGTGGTCAGCAAAGTAAGCTGGTTTGGGCTGGACGAGACCCTGGACGATTTAATCAGGGGCAGTGCAGGGAGGAGACCCCGTGAGCCCACACCCGAGGTCTAAAGCTAGAGTAAGAACCAATGGGGTGTCTAGATATTAGAAGCTAGAAAAAAAATCAGATGAAGGCTGTCCCCAGAGATTTTGCTGGAAGAATTGCTGGCTTCACAGTCCAGCTTTATTATATCCCTCTCACAGGACTCTTGTTCCCTGTCAGTGGGAACGCAGACTGGTACAAGCTTTATGGAGGTCAATCTGGAAATGCATATTAAAAATCTTTAAGTGGGCCACATTTAATTTAGTAATTAAACTTATAGAAATATATTCTAAGAAAATAATTATGTGTGCAAAGATGTAGTTAAAAGAATATTCATTAAAGCATTATTTAAAATAGCCAAGAGGTATAAAACATGAAAGTCCAGAAATAAGAAATTATTTAAATAAATATGTTTATATTAATATAATGTAGTATCACATGATCATTAAAATCACATTATAGTTGAAGATTTCTGAAAGCCTCTTTAATTGGGACTCATAGAATGGTTCTGAAGTCACTGCTAAGTGGTAGGGATCAAGTCTGCTCTGGTCAATATTTCTTTTATTCTCCAAAATCAGACACTGTTATAGTCCTGTATTATTTTGTATAATCTCAGGGTCACAAAGCTGATAATGTCTAATTTCTTTTTATATAGAACTTTTCTCTTATGTCTTTCCTGGCATTTGCATAAAGACTTCACGCATGTTAATATTTGGGTGATGTTTTTTCCCCCTTGCTGTTCCTGCCACAAGGGCTCTGTGGCTAAATGTTGGCATGGCCCTGGGTTCAGTTCTTGGACTTACTTTCTCTCTACATGTACTACCTCAGTAAAGTCTTCTGGTCTTGATATCGCTTATGTGCTCTTAACTCCCTAGTTTGTAACCCGGACCTCTCCCCAGAACTCAGACTAACTAATGTGTTCAGCTATTTGGTTAACATCTGCACTTTGATGGCTAATCGACTCAAATGTTCAAAGCTGAATCCCTCATAACCCTCATGGCAAACCTGCTCTTTCCACAGTGCTCCCTTTTAAGTACACAGTAACTCTATTCTTTCAGTTTCCAGGGACAAAAACTTTGGTGACATCCTTGACTCTTCTCTTTTTCTCACGGCTCATATCAAAACAGTCCCCCTATCCCGAGGCTGCGTCTCAAGAACGATGCAGAATCTGAGTGCTTCTTCCCACCCACACTGCTCCTAGTCACTGTGTCCTGGTTTGTTCCAGTTTCCTACTTGGACTTCCTGCTTCTGCTTTTGCCCTTATTCTCAACTAGGTTATCCTCCCCAAGCCCCAGTTAGGTCATGTCCCTCTTCCCTGCTCAGCGCTCACCTTTGGTTTCCATCTCCCTCAGACTAAAGTTCAAGACTTTCCGTGATATGCAAGGCCCTATGGGATCTTGCCTGTGGCTACCTTTTCTGACCTCATCTTTTATTATTTTTCTCCTCACTCTGTTCCACCCGCATTGACCTCCATGCTGTCCCTAGCACATGCCCAAGTACTTCCCCGCCTCCGGCTGCTGCCTGGAATTTTCTTTCCCCCACCTCATGGTTCCTTCCCTACTTCAGCCTTCCTTCTAAAGCCACCTTTGGAGTCAAGGACTTTTCTGACAATGCCATTTAAAATCACAATGCTCTTCCTTCTTCATGTTGCTACTTATGCCTCTCGCTTGCTTTCTTTCCCTCCATAGCAGCTACCAGTGTCAAACATGCTTAATCAGTTTTGAATTGTCTGATTTCTCCAACAAGAATAGAAGCTCTACCAAAACAGAGATTTTTCTTCTTTCATTCACTGCTTTCCCCTGAATGTTGAGAAGGGTGCCTGGTATGTAGTACAAACTCAGTAAATATTTGCTGTTGGATGAATCTACAGAGGCTGTATCCGAGGAAGTACCAAGGTGTTCCCCATGGTGCTAAGGTGATGAATAAAGCTCACAGCCACTTGGAAACTTGTAAGTGCTCCTGAGATGAATGACTGCCGCGATGGCACGAGATGCCCAGAGGTCACAAGCAAAAGTAAGATGAGACCTCTGAGGCTCAATTAGGATGATGGGTGTTCCTTCACTCCCTCCTAATTATTTTTCTGTCACCTGACATGGGACGTAGCTTGTTATAATGATGGAGGGAAGGGTGCTGAAACTCGGAGAGAATTGTGAAATATTGAAATGGGAAACAGTTCAAAATCTCTCTTTTAAAGCAAGGTGGGAGGCCTTCACGAGGAAGACATCATCGTATCGTTTCAGTCTCCCAAAACTCTGTATATCCTGTCTGTGTCTATTGCTTACATTACCCATACCTCACAGCTGTTAAGGGGCTATTACAGGGGATTTCTGACTGGAGATGGTAATATAAATGTACAGTATTCACCATAGATTGAATTTTAAAGGGTTGTAAAATACTATAAAGATAACAATCCTTTGGTTAAGGGGGGGAAAACCCCTATGATTTCTATCATCTATCTATTTAATGACATGTGTGCCAAGAAAATAGAATGGAAGGACGTATACCAAGGTCCCATCAGTGAGTACCTCTGGCTGTTAGAACTGTATTTCTATTTTGGCTTAACAAGATCTCTAATTTCTAATTTTCTTCTTCTTCTTTTTAAAGATTTTATTTATTTATTTTTAAAGAGAGGAGGAGGGAGGGAGAAAGAAAGGGAAGGAAACATCAATGTGCAGTTGCGTCTTGTGTGCCCCCCACTGGGGACCTGGCCTACAACCCAGGCATATGCCCTGACTGGGAATCAAACCAGCGACCCTTTGGTTTCCAGCCTGGCACTCAATCCACTGAGCCACACCAGCCAGGTTCTACTTTCTAGTTTTCTACAGTGACTACATTGTGCTTTTATAATAAACATCAATTGTGAGCATGGTTGTGGAGTTATTAGGCTATGTGAAAGTATGGGTAGATTATAGGCAAGGAACACGGAGTCTCAACATTGGATGTGCCTCGTTGATTATAAAGCTCACCTCTTCACTATCCTTACCAGGGGTTTTTATCTGTACACCTCTGATGACAGAGAGCTCAGCCTTCTGAGCCAGCCCACAGTATATGCCCACCTGTGACTTCCACACAGTGGGGGCTCTGCTCTTTGGATTCACAGATTCTGGATTTTTGCAATAGCCTCCTACTTGGTCTTCCTACTTCCACTCTCACTGCTTTACAGTCTGTTCTCAACAAAGTGATCCTCCAAAAACACAAGTCAACCAAGTCAAAACCCACTTCCCAGCTCTTTCAAAGAAAAGTGAAACACTTTGCGGGACTGACAGGGGCTGATGGCATCTAATCCATCTCCTACATGAAAACCAGCTCTCTTAGAAATTACTAATGTTTCTGAGACCATCTTGCTGGGTGTTTTACTTTCGGCATCCTTCTCCTTTTAATTTTCTTTTATATTGTTTGTCTTTTCAGCTGAACACAGTATTCCTGGGATTACTGAACATCACAGACCAGAGTGTGGCATTTCCTGCTTTATTCTGGATACTGTACTTCTTTTAATTCAGCCCATGTTTGAATTATCCTGCTTGATGACTTGTCAAGAGTTCAAGGAAAGAAAGATCACATGCCACTTTCTTATTTATACACTGTTCATGGCTATAAGGATTTTCCATTTCTCTCTCTCATTCTTCCTCTTTCTGTGTCTCTCTGTGTCTCCCCCTCTCTCACATACGCACAGTTTCAGTCTACTGTAAAAGGAAGAGAAGGGGAGAAAAAGCTTAAAGAGGATTTGATATGAGGGACTGAAACTCAGGGACAAATAAAGGCTCTCTTGGTGCTAGGAGAAGTATCACCAACATAAATAAAATAAATTCTGGTTCTTTGAATTTTATAGCTATAATTTATCTTAATTGAATGAGATTAATTGTCTTCTGTGGAAGGGTTACTATGGTGGACACCATTGTTTAAGATGGAAAACAAAGGATATAAGAGGTATTGAAGATATGGACTGACTTCTCATAAAAACACGTTGTCTAGTTAGGGTAGCATACCTGAAACAGATGAGATAAAACATCTTGAGAGCAGACACAATGTACCATAATAAGCCACAGACATAGGGCTTTGGAGGATTGATAAATTAAAGGGTGATGAGAGTACACTGGTTTTCACATTCCACTCAATAAATATTTTTTGAATATCTATACTGTGCAAACAACTGACTGTGCTGTGTTCTATGGAAACAGACTAAAAAAGAATCAAACATTGACTTTGCTCTCGGTGTCTGTGGTTCAGCGGAATGCAAGATTAAGCAGCTATAGAAGTTTTTAAAGTCTTGGACAAATGTTTATGATCATGTTAAATTAAATAAATGGCACACCAAGTGACATATTCGATATGATTTCAACTCCGTAAAGTTCCTAGAAGATTAGAAGAAAATATGCCAAATGTTAAAAAAAATTTTGTTTTTCAGTTTATCACATTAGGGTGGAATCATGGTGATGACCCTGCTCCTGCAGCCCCACTTCTTTGTACTTTTTTGCACTTACCAATTTTCTATCATAGTATGTCTCCTCATAATTTACAGTCACTTAAAGAGCAAAGTTAATCCCACCCATTTTACAGGCATTCTTGCCTTAAGATTTTATCCCAAGCCCTGAGGTCATTCCTTAGCCTTTATTTTTATTGGTTGTCATGGCTTTTGACGACCCATTCTGTCTTAACACATACTTGACCTCTATGGATTTGTCCTTTTCTAATTCTTTCCTATCTTGCATTTCTCTGTCTTCCTCCCTTGCCTCCGGATCTGTGTTTTTAAAGCTCTGCCCTCAGCCCTTACCTCTCTCTGGGACTGCTCTGTCCACAGGCTAGAGGATCTCAAGTGTACCATCTCTGACCTTGGCAGCACATCCGATTCCTGAATCATGACACTTGAGATCTGGCCTCGCTAAGGAGTATCAGGAGCCAAGGGGCTCCTCTATAACACACATGTGCCCTGGCCCTTCCACATCCGACCATCTTCAGAGACAGTGTGAGGGGGAGGGACAAAGAAATGAGACTGGATCTTATCTGAGCCTCTGTTTCCTCGTTTGCAAAATTGAACTAAGGGTTATTATAAAACTTCAAAGAGTCAATGTGTGTTAAGTGGCCAGCATGCTGCCCACACGCAACAGCAGCTCCAGGAATGTTCTCTCCCTCCTTCACTCCCTTCTTCCTTTTCTACCATCTGCCTGAATACGAGCATGGCGATCTTCAGGGCCTGTTGCCTGCAGTTGTTATTATATACATCTACTAAAGATCCAGTTAATCTGTTTTGGTTGCTATCAAAGCAAAGGATTGTCATCAAAATGTCTATTTATGTGAACAAAATGGAGCACTTTATTGATCCTCCAATTAGTAGTGTTCTATTTTGGCCTACTTTCAGCATTTGGGAGTTTCTTCTGTAGTTAGCAGAATGTCCATGAAGAAACAAATACACTGTACGGGATTAAAACAGTAGCAAAAGGGATCATTGAAATTACTTTGTATCATTTTTATGGTTTTCCTAATGCCTGTTTTAGCTGCCTTTCTGCCACTTGTAAGGTTTGAGGATAGTAGAGTCTTGGAACTCTGTCTCAACATATACAGTAGCCTGTTGAAAGTAATTGTGATTTGTCTGGCAAGCGGATGCTTTTCTCTTCTTACCTTAGTGTCCTTGGGCATTAAAGTACAAGACAATGTGGAATAGTGGAGAGTGTTTTGGACTTGAGATCAGAATTGCAGTATTTGTGTTGAGGCTCCAAAGAGTGGAAAATAACTCCTACTTCATAGGGTTTGTATGAGGATTAAGTCAATTAGCATCTATGAAATCATTTTTAAGAAAATGCTAGGAATGTAAGTCATTATTAAGTTTTACACAAAGCATCCAGAAATGTCTGTCTATAGCTTTCTTGATGCAGTTAAATATTTGTTTCATTTTCCACCATCCTGGCCCTTTGTGTAATAACAACAAAGAAAAAGAGTTAAGGATCTTACAAAAATTAGCAGCTAAAGAGCCTCAGCTACTACATTGCTTGTCACTTAGCTAACGCAGGGCTTAGAGTGGATGCTAGACAAATGTTTATTGAATGAGTAATGGATGAAATTGATGTATCCCACTTTTGTGTTAAGAATAAAGTTAGGGTGACTTAAACACAGAGACAACCAAAGCTCACCGACCGTTCTGGAAAGGGAGCCGGAAGCTGTGGTCAGCCCTGAACACTGTACAATACATGCTATTAGGTTTCAGGTCGACTTCTAACTATTAGTTTCATCTAAACTGTTATTTTTAATTAAAGACCTTTAACATTTGTTTAGTAGATTTGTAGTTTGTGAGGCAACTTTCACTTCAATATGTCCTGTCACATTGTAGAGTTGTAGGAATCCAGTGTAGATGAGGACATAAAATTTAAAGGAATTAAGTGGCTTGTTTAAGGTGACATGGAAGGTAAGAAGCAGAATCTGGCTGTGAACTCGGGTCCTTTGGGTCCTAGCCCAGGGCACGATGACCTAGGCCTCCTGCCATGGCTGTTGCTGCTGTGGTACTTGAGTGCTTAGCCTCTGAGTTTCCTGAGGGCCTAAGATGAGACACAGGAGGTGTGGAGGGGGAAGCTGGCTGTTCTACAATTGCTTGCTGAGCCATCTGCTCTCTCTTCCTCTTCAGAAATGATGCATTCATTACTGTGGGCTGCTTTTGCCGAATACTTGCATTGTATCATTTTCCCTGTACGTCGCATGTGGGGCATTTGGTGACATGCAACTCAGCCTATGTTGGTTTCCTTACGTGGAAGGATAGGTACACACACATTTGCTTTCATTTCAATGTCTGGACAATCTTAATGTCATCTAGACAAGTCACATGTCTGTGCAACAAGAGCCTTCACATTTCAACTTCCCTTTTTGTGTAATGCTAATAGAAGTTGGAGGGGGGAAAAAATCAAACACATACGTACAACAAAAACAAACCAAAGGAACATATTGGTTAGGTTGGACACTGGTCAACCACGTCACTTAGTTTTAGGCTGGTAGCAATAATTACGTGTGTGGGGGGGTTTGCCTGTCATTTTACAACTTAGCATCCAAACCTACTCATACTCGGTAATAATGATCAACAATGAGTCTGGCACAATTTGTAAGTGAACCAGTGGTTGCCAGGCTTATGGGTGGGTGGGAGCATGCATTGTTACACCCGTAGGAATGTTTGGTAAGATGACTAGGAGTCAACAGACTTGGGTTTGCCCTGCTGCCAACTTGCTTTATGGCCTTGGGGAAGGAATGCCACTTTTTAGGCCCCAGTTGTTCCATTTATAAAATGATGAGTGGAAAAAATTTCTGAAAATTCTAGCTGAGGCTCTGTGACCAATTGTTTTGGTGATACATAGAAATTAGGGAGGGCCTACCAGGGGTTTGTTTTCGGGGAACAGGGAAATGGCTCCGAACATTCTCTTATTCTCTGTGAGTAATGAGAAGGTTCATGCAGAGGTGTCGGACTGTGAGGGTGTCCCCAAGCAGACAGGGTGAAGGTTGTCGTTTGGATATAAAGCCTAGATGAGGCAGCATTTTGGCAACAAAGCACGGGGAAAATTCTGTCGCCGAGAGTGCGCTCAATACCTTCACGGTTTAGTAGGATGTTCAGAACCCTGAAAACTCGATGACTGGTAGCTTATCTCAGATCGTATTTGTTCATCGATGATTTCTTCAGTTGTCAAATGTATAGTGAGTACTTCCTATGTGCCAACCACGGTGCTAGATGCTGGGGTTTGAGGGTGAATTTAGTTCATGACCTGACTTCAAGGGGGAGACTGTGTGGGGAAGGGTTTATGGGAACTCTCTATACTTTCTGTGCAATTTTTCTGTAAACTTAAAACTGCTCTTAAAAAGCATATTAAAAATGATGAGCATTTATCAAAAGGATGTGGGTATCAGGTTGAATGGACTCTCATTCTAGGACAATGTGACCATCAGAATAATGACTTTGATGAGTTATAATCCCTTGAACAAAATAGAAATCCATGAGCCCCTACTGATTAAATAAACAAATGAATAAATAAATAAATGAGTGGAGATAAAAATTCTCTCCCTTATACGCCAAGTAAGAAATGTAGAAAGAAATATGTGATTAAAAGATCACCATTTGGCAATTGTCAAAAAGAAGGGAAATGGGAACTCTTGTGCACTACCAGTTGGAATTTATCCTTGCCGCCCATTCTGGAAAGCAATATAATGTGTTTAGTGTGCGTGTGTCCAATGGCCCAGCAATCTTACTTTCGGGTATAAATTCCTACAAAGATAAATAGTGATGATGTGTAAGTATGTGGTGGAATGCTGGAGGTAAACGTGGCTTTCTTTCTGCCAAAAATGGATAAGTGAGATACACTAGAGAGATATCATGGAACACTATGTGGTAATAAAAATCAGTAAACTTTAGCATATGCAGCATAGATATAGGTTATACACACACACACACTCTCTCTCTCTCTCTCTCTCTCTCACACACACACACACACACAATACACGGTGTTGAATGAGAAGCTGCCGAACTGTTTTCCAGGGTTTGGTCCATTTTATATTGCAATTGGCTGGATATGTGAGAGTTCCAGTTTCTCCACATCCTCACCAACACTTGGTATGATTGGTCAGTTTATTTTAGTTTAGTCATTTTAATAGGAAGGAATGGTATTTCATTGTGGTTTTGATGAGCATTTCTCTAGTGACTAGTTAATTATGTTGGGTATCTTTTTATCTGCTTATTTTCATTCTCTCTCCTTTAGTTGTTCAAATATTTTGCCAGTTTTAAAATGGGGTTGCTTATTTTCTGATTAGTAAATTTTGAGTATTCTTTATATAATCTAGGTTCAGGTCCTTTATTATGTATTGTATCTATATAACTACTTGTATTTATAAACCCTATACATACTTGTATTTATATGCTTCTATTTCTATATACTTGCATTTCTGTTTAAAATACAAGTACTTTATAAGTATATTTTTTGGTCTATGATTTATCTTTTAATTCTTTTAACAACATCTTTTAAGTAACAGAAATTTTAAATCTTAATGAAGTATAAGTTATAGTTTTTCTTGTATGGATTGTGCTTTTATTTTCTTATGTAAGAAATTTTGCCTAACCCAAGGTCACAAAAATTTTCTCCAATCTTTTCTTCTCTAAGTTTTATACTTTTGAGTTTTATATGTGTATATATATGCATATATGTGTGTGTGTATGTGTGTGTGTGTGTGACCTCCCTAGGTCACAAAGATGTTCTCATATTTTGTTCTATTAGCTTTACAGTGTTATCTTACACAGAAAGGTCTTTAATGCATCTGGAGTTCACCTTTGTATATGGTATAAGGCAGAGGTACAACTTAATTTCTATTCAAGTGAGCCAGTTTTTTCGATACCATCTAGACAATTATTTCTCCCTTGTTTTAAAATGGAACACTATTATATAAGAGCTTTTATGCATACATGGGTTTATTTCTGAGTTCTCCATTTGGTTCCATTGACCTCTTTGAACCTTCACCATACTGTTTTAACCATGGTAGTTTTTTAGTTTGTCATAATATCTGGGCAGAGGAAATCACTCCCTTCTTTCTCTTCTTCAAAGTTTTACAGGCTATTTGGGGACTTTTATAACTGCACCTAAAGTTTGGATTATTTGTTTGAATGTTTTTGGAAAGTTGAACTTTTCCTTGTGATTGTATTGACTTTGTAGATTAAGTGGGAAGAACTGATTAAGTTGTGGGAATGCAGACTGGTGCAGCCACTGTGGAAAACAGTGTGGAGTATCATAAGAAAATTAAAAATGGAACTTCCTTTTGACTCAGCAATTCTGTATCTGGGAATATATCCTAAGAATCATAAAACATTGATTTTATATGTAAATATATTTATATTTACACTTATATTTATACTTATATAATATAAATATATTCATTTACCCCTATGTTCACAGCAGTGCTATTTTTTATAGCCAAGATGTGGAAACAGCCCAAATGCCCATCAGTAGATGAGTGGATAAAAAAACTGTGGTAAATTACATGATGGACTACCTACACAGCACTATAAAAGAAGGAATTCTTACCTTTTGTGACAGCATGGATGGACCTGGTGAATATTTTGCTAAATCAAATAAGTAAGTCAGAGAAAGACAAATACCACATGATCTCACTTATATGTGGAATCTAATGAACACAATAAATTAACAAACAAAATAGGAAAAAAGAGAATTGACTAAGTTAGTCATCTCCCTATGAAGCCGATACAGCACTCCACACACTCAAATCTTATGATGTCTTTTATTGGGGTTTTCCTTTGCTCTTGGTTAGATACTGCTAGATACCTTTTGGCTTTCTTGTTGCAACTACATTATTTCATAATACAGTGTCTTAATGGTATTAGACCACTACTGATTTTTATCAGATGGTCTTGTTTTCAAAATCTTGTTGAGTTCTCTTTTTGGTTCCATTCATCTGTTTTATTCCATTGTGGTCAGAGAACACACTTTACATTACCTCAGTCCTTTGCATCTATAAAGACTTTGTGGTCTCACATATGGACTCTCCTGAAAAATGTCCAATATGCACTCTAGAAGAATGTATATTCTGCTGTTGTTGGGCGGAGCACTCTCTGTTATGCCTGTTAGGCCTGGTTGGTTGATAGTGTTCTTCCAGCCTTCTCTTTCCTTTCTGAGCTTGTGTCTGGTTGCTGTATCCATTATTAGAATTGAAGTACTGCATTCTCCAACAGACATCATTGAACTGTCTATCTTTTTCTTCATTTTTTTCAGTTATTGCTTCATGTATTTTATTGTTAGGTTCATATATGTTTATAACTATTATATCTTCCTGATGAATTGACACTTTTCCCATTTTAAAAAGGTCTTATATCTTTATTAACGATTTTTAACTTAGTTTTAGTTGTTTTGTGTTCTGTTACTAGTGTAGACACCCCAGCTCTGTTGTACACACGCGGCATGTCACTTCCTCCCTTGTCCTTCCCATCTATCTGTCTTTGCGTATTTGAATGTGCCTCGTAGAGAGCATATACGTAGGCCTATGTTTGCGTTTGAACTGTTCTGACAGTCTCTGTCTTTTGATTGGAGTGTCTAACCTTTTTGTCATTCATGTAATTTCTCATAAGGTAAGATTTATTTCTGCTGCTTTATGTCTGCTGTTTGTGTTCTCTAGGACGCGCCTTTTCTGCCTCTTTACTCTTCAATTACTGCCTTCTTTTCTGTTAAATATTTTCTAGTGACCATTTAATTCCTTTGTCATTTATTTTACCCTGTATATATTTATTTATTTTCCTAGCAGTTGCCCCAGGGACTATACATTTTATAACAATCCATTTTGGATTAATACCAACTTAATTTCAATTACGTAAAAATTTCTCTCCTATATAGCTTCATCCCCCTTTTTGTGCTATTATTATTATTATTATACAAATTACACCTTTACACACTATAAGCCTATCATCACAGTTTTACAATTATTGCTTCATGCAGTTGTTTTTTTAAGAAGATAGGGGAAGAAAAGAATTACAAACAAAATACATTTATAGTGTCTTTTATATCTATCTTTACCTGTGTTATCTTCACCTATGGAGTTACCTTTACCTTATTTCTTCTTATGGATTCAAGTTACAGTCTAATGTCCTTCAATTTAATTTAACTTTTTAATTTTATTTTTTGTTCTTTAATTTTGGTCTGAAGGAATGACTCTCTTTAGCATTTCTTACAAGGTAGGTCTGCCAGTGACCAATTCTCCATTTTTGTTTCTCTGGGAGTGTCTTAACTTCTTCATTTTTGATGAATAGTTTTGGATATTCACTATCCAAAATAGTGCACTTGAGGATGTCATCCCAGTGCCTCCTGTCCTGCCTGGCTTCTGACGGGAAAGCAGCTCTTAGTGTGGGGGCAACCTGAATGTAATAGGTCTCTTCTCTCTTGCTGCTTTCAAGATTCTTTCTTAGTTTTTGACGCTCATTTGACAGTTTGATTATGATGTGTCTTGCATGGATCTCTTTATCCTACTTGGAGTTCATGGAGCTTCTTGGATGTGCAGATTATTATCTTTGGTTATTTCTTCAAATATTCTTTTTGCTCTTTTTCCTTTCTCTCTCTTCTCCTTCCAAGACTCTCATTATGTATATGTTGGCATGTTTGATGAGTCTGACAGGTCTCTGAAATTCTACTCATTTTCTTTATTCTTTTTTATTCGCTTCCTCAGACCAGGTAATTTCAATCAACAGAACTTCAGTCCACTGGTTATTTCTTCTGCTAGTTCAAATGTGCTGTTGAGCCTCTTCAGTAAATTTTGCATTTCAGTTATTTTACTTTTTAATGCCAGAATTTTGTTTTAAAAAAAATCCATGTTTATTTATATTTTCTATTTGGTGAGATGTTTTGTCAGACTTTACTTCTTTAAACATGGAGTCCTTTAGTTCTTTGAACATATCCATAGTTGAAAATGTGAAGTCAGTCCAGAAAGACCAAAATCTTCCTCAGGACAGTTTTTTCACTGCTTTTTTTCCCCTGTATATGGATCATACTTTCTTTGTATGTATATTTTTTGTTAGAAAATGGGCATTTAAAATAATACAGTGTTGCAACTCTGGAAATCAAATCCTTTCTCCCCCAGGGTGGGGTTGTTTTTTTTTTAATTGCTGCTGTTTGCTAGTTCAGTGACTCTCCTGAAGTGATTCCGTAAAGTCTGTATTCTGTTGTACGTGGCTGCTGAAGTCTCTGCTTAGCTAGCTTAATGATCAGCTAACTTTGGGGACAGTTACTTCCTTAAAAGCTTTGCTTAAAAGCTTAATAACTTTTCAGGCATTTGCTGAAAGACTCTGTTTATGTGTTGGGCATACCTGCAATGCTCAGAAAGGTTGTTAACTATTCTTCCCTGGCCTTCACCTCCTTCCTGTTTGCACAGAGCCTCAAGTTCAGAGGTGATAATTTAGGGCTTTCTTAGGTCTTTCTGGGTAGATGCATTGCTCTGTAAATGCATGTGGGCCTCAGGATTTCAGAAGTATGGTGGAATATTTCAAAGTCCCTTATGGGCATCTCATTCCACAGATTCTACTTTTATGGTTTTAAGATCAGCTTCTTATTGGCCCCAACTCCTGTCAACACTGCATGCTGCCCAAATGTTAAGCGGCGGTCACTGATATTTTTTGACAAATGACTCAGGGAAAAGTCCTTTCTCATTGAACAAGCTCTGAGTCATGTGTATGAAGGCAAGCTTTACAAATGGCAGTTTACTAAGGAAACTGCCAAACAAGTCCAACAGTAACAGTTCTTTGAAGTTGGGGCCCTTGGGCAGCTCCAGACATGTAGGGGGCTCCAGGAGTGCAAAGCTGCTGGTTAGCACAGCCACCACGGTTGTGAGCCTTTGGGTTTTCAAGGCTACCATGGAAATGGAGGAGGTGGATGGAAATAGGGCAAAGTACCTCACAAAACTCACTGTTTGTATTAAGATTCAGCAATTTTTCTTGAGTGAATGATCCTCAGATTGTTATAAGTCTTTGGTTAATTTCCAGAGTTATGAAAAAGCTGATTTTGACATTTTCTATTGCTGGTTTTCTTGTTGCTATTATGGAGGATCAGATTTTCAGAGGTCTTTACTCATAATCTCAGAAGCCAATCTCTTCCAATTGCTTTAAAAAATCCATTGAAATATTTGATATTTCTCTTGTAGCTATTTAGTATTTTGATTTACATGGGAGATTTGCTTTGCATTCCTAGGGAAAATCTGTATAATCATGAAGTATAGTTTTAAAATGTAATTTTGAATTCAGTTAGTTAATATTTCACTTAGAATTTTTGCATCTGTATCTGTAAAAGTACTGGGCAGACACTTTTATTTTCTTCTCTAATCTTTCTCAGTTTTGAAAATTTGATTATATTAGTCTTAGAAAATGAGTTGGGCTGCTTTATCACATTTTCTATATTTCTGAAAAAACCTGTATAAGATAGAGATGATCTATTCTTGCAAGTTTGGCAAAATGCACCTATAAAGTCATCTGGCCTGGGTAATATTTGGGGAGGTGTGTCAATTTCCTTAATGGCTTTGGTGAGGTTTAAGCTTATTTCTCATTCCTTGTCATGCTTGACTTTTCCCCTCTCTTCTTTATTGCTCTCTAATTCTCTTTCATGGAAACCTAAATTTCACAACTCAGCAAAATATCACACAAATTTCTCATGTTGTGTCTTCAGCTTCCTGTAGAAGATTATTTGCAGAAAATTTCTTTTTCCTTTCTTTTTTTTAAAATTTATTTTTTATTTAACTATAGTTGGCATACAATCTTATATTGGTTATATTAGCTTCAGGTGTACAATAAAATGATTCAACATTTTTGTATCTCATAATGTGATCCCCTCACTAATTCTAGCAATTATCTGCCATGGTGTAAACTTATCACAATATTGTTGACTATATGCCCCTTCCCTTTCCACCCTCTCTGCCACCCTCTCTTTTCTGGTAACCATCCCCTTGGTCTCTGTTTCTGTGAGTCTGTTGAAAATTACTTTCTTAAAAATTTTTTAGGTTGATGCACTTTTCTGCATTTTTATAGGCCCTGTGTATGTGTGTGTGTGTGTTGTTTACTCATTCTCAAATGAGTCACTCATACAGAGGCCTTAACCAAAGAGACGTTGCATGGCTTCTCTCTCTGCACGCTGTCTTCTACGGCAAACTCCTTCTTCAGTCTGCAACTGGCTGCATGCAGTTCCGGGCCCAACTTTAAGGATTTGTCCAGCATTCATGTACTGTGGCTCTGCTCACTGGAGTTCCTACCTTCTCATTCTGGTTTTAAAAAAGATGCTCTGAAACGATGGAATAAATGACAAACTGTAGTGCCCTCAGTGATCTGCACAAAATTGTTATTAACTCTTTACTATGTGGAAAGATGTTCAATACAGAGGAGTGTCTACATAAAACCATAACTAGCATTCTAAAATCATACAGGTTTCAAGTGTATGGCTCAACAAAACGTCATCTGCACACTCCATTGTGTACCCATTGCTGCAAGTGAAGTCTTTTCCATCCCCATTTGCCCCTCTTTTGCCCACATCCACCTACTCCCTTTCCCCCATTCCCTGTGGCTATTATACACACACACACACATACATATATATATAATTTTTTTGCTTAATCCCTTCACCTTCTTTCATTCAGTCCCCCTACCTCCCCTCCCCCTCCTCTCTGACAGCTGTCAGTCTGTTCCCTGTATCCATGCCTCTGTTTCTATTTTGTTTTTCAGTTTATCTTGTTCATTAGATTCCACATACAAATGAGATCATATGGTATTTGTCTTTCTCTGACTGGCTTATTTCACTTAGCATAATAATTTCCTGGTCTATCCATGATGTTGCAAAAGGTAAGAGTTCCTTCTTTTTTATGGCATGTAGTATTCCATTGTGCAAATGTACCACAGCTTTTTTATCCACTCATCTGCTGATGGGCATTTGGGCTGTTTCCAGATTTTGGCTATTGTAAATAATGCTACAATGAACATAGGGGTGCATATATTCTTTCAACTTAGTGTTTCAGGTTTCTTCAGATTTATTCTCAGAATAAATTCAAGAAAAAACATAACTAGCATTCTACATAACTGACAAAAACATTAGAGATGTTCTCATTAACAATAGAAACAAAATTTCTTTCTTTTTTGCACCTGCCCATGGTCCTTTTCTTGAAAAGAATTTCCATTCCAGCTACTATCCTGTTAGATTTGCTTTTTAGTGAAACACCTTCCTCTAGTTTAACAATCTTTTTTTATAAGTACCTTCTCTGAATGAAGGTCAAAAGAAGAGAGGTTGAAATAAAAGTCCTTAAAAAGGAATATCATGTTATCAGAGGCATGGATGCTCCACAGTATGGTTGGCTCTGACCCTAGTTTCTCTGAGCCAGGGGAGAGACTATGAATGAGAGACCAGTGTCTTCATATTTTATTTCATGTTGTTTGGACTGTTTACTTATCATTATGCTGTTGTGATGCAGAAGGAGCCACCAGTTGTTTTTCTCAGTCCAGCTCAATAAGTCTCATAGATACAGTGAAAATTCCTCCCAGATCCTGACAACCACATTCTCTGAATGTTTCAGTTTTCAGAGTTGTTTTTAATTTTAAACTTCTCCTCTTTCTTGGTAATTTTACTGAACTGCTGGAAGTAACTGCATCAGAGGTTGCTAATTTAATTCCATTTAAAAAAGAAATTATAGCCCTGGCTGGTGTAGCTTAGTGGATTGAGCACAGGCCTGTGAATCAAATGGTTGCCAGTTCGATTCCCAGTCAGGGCACATGCCTGGGTTATAGGCCAGGTCCCCAGTGGGGAGTATGTGAGAGGCAACCACACATTGATGTTTCTCTCTCTTTCTTTTCCTTTCCCTCTCTTTAAAAATAAATAAGTAAAATATTTAAAAATAAAAAAGGAATTATATTGCAAATAAATTTTAAAATAATTTTTTAAGTTATGTTAAAAATAGTTGAGGTTCACTTTTGAGTTGCTTTAATTTACAGATTAACCTGAGAAGGAGACTCAATTTTATAATATTTATTTTTCCTTTCCAGAATTTTTATTCATAATTTACCATAAATTTTGCATCCTTTAAAACATTTCTATTTTACATTTTTGGTGTTGATACAAATAAATTGTTTTTATTTTAATATCTGACTACTTTTAATATATGGAAGTGGTATAAGGCATACTGTAACTTATGTCTAGCTTGTCACTGACTGCTTAGTTGAACTCTTTTAACGGCTTTTATTATTTTATAGTTGATTTCAGATTTTTTTGTATGCAGTGTTACTATCTGAAATTAACATTTTCTTTTTTCTCTCTAATATCTAAAATTATTTCTTTAATAATCTCATTGCATTTGTAGGAACCTGAAATTCAGTATTAATTAGTGTAAACAGTGGCAAAGGGCACTTAAATTTTGTTTTTGTTATTAATGAGGACATGCCAAATGTTTTCCTCAGTTTTATAGAGTGCTATAGAATTCTAGTTCATGGTTTTAAGTTGATAAGCCTTTGTATTGAGTATTCCACAGTAGTTAATAACATTTTTTGTGAAGTTAAAATGAAATACCTTTCTATTCCTACATTTTATCTTTAAAACTTATAAATAAATTCTGTTGTTTCTTGAAAACCCATTAGGTATATATTTCAATATGATTTTGATTTTATTATTTGTACTATTAATGTAGTATTTTGTTTTGATAATTTTCTTATGTTGAATATTTCTTAAGTTCCTGTGACAAATACCAGTTGTCCATGTTATATTATTTTTTAATAAATACTGAATTCTGTCTGTTAATATTTTTGTATGTATTCAAGGGGGGACCCAATAAATGGAATTTATTTATAAAAATTGTGTATTTATTCTTATATGTTTAAACTTCAGTCACCGTCAAAGTACTCTTCATTTGATGCAATACTCCTGTCGAGACTTTTTTCTCCTACTCAGTTTTTTAATGTGTCAATTTTGATACCTTTTAGAGTTTCTGCTGTTGTTTTTGGTTTGTTTCACCTCTTTCATGCAGGCAAAACTTTTCCCTTTGAGCACTTTTTAATCTGGGGAGACAAAAAAGTCAAGCAAGGCAAGATGGAGTGAATAGGGAGCTGGGGTGAGGCATGGGGGTCACACTGTTTTTGGTCAAAAACTGCTGAACACTCAGCGCAGTGTGGGCAGGTGTGCTTGTAAATCACCCAGCATGCAATGGGCAAATGCTTTGCAAGAGTCTTCAAAAAGAAATTCACTGAAACCAAACTCAGACTCTCACAACAACACCAGCTGCACACTGATACAGACGGGTTCCTACAACCGTCACCTAGTGGGGGAGGCCTGTACTACAAGGGGCCCACTCTCCAGAAGATAATTCCTTTTTTTGGGGGGGTCTCTCCTCATAAATGAAATCAGCCTTTAGATTTTTGTATTATGTTTATCAGGTTTTAGTGTCAAGGTCATCATTTACTTATAGTTTTACCATTTTTGCTATGTGCAAAATTGGTTTATGACACATTGATATTATTCCCTGATCATTTAAGATAATTTATCTATTAACTCATATAATCCCTCTGCTTTCTTTGAAATTAACTCAAATTTGTTTTTTTGGTTTTGTTTACTTTCTATTTTGTAGAAAGAAATTATTCTGGAAATGAAATTCATTTTCAAACAACTACATATTCACTCATTTGATTTTGTATTTTGATTACATTTTTTTCGCACTTCTGTTTATTTGCATTTTACTCTTGGTTAAATTTTTTGCTATTGGTTTTTCTGTTTTTAGCAAATCAGATTGTGGTTTTATTTTTCGCTTACATGTGTGTTCATTTTTCCAATATGCTTATTTAATTTTATTTTCCTGTTTTTCATTTTTGTTTGGGCTTTCTTCTTAAACTCTGAAATATTCAGCTGATACTCTTTAATTTTTAAAGACGGAGATGAATAACATCATTATTTCTTTCCCTAAGAGTTACTTTTGCTGCATTTGGCAGACACATTGATTTTTCAAGGATATCATTTTCTATGTTATCTGATTGATTTTTATTTCTTAGTTATAATTTACATTCAACATTATTTTATATTAATTTCAGGTGTGTAGCATAGTAGTTGAATAGATATACTTTACAAAGTATCCCCCCTGATATTTCCAGTACCCACACACCATATACAGTTATGATAACTTTATCTACTACATTCCCTATGCTGTACTCTGCATCCCCATGACTATTCTGTGACTACTAATCTGTACTTTTCAATCCCATCACATTTTTCACCCAGTCCCCCAACCCTCCTTTCCTCGGGCTGCCATCAGTCTCTTCTCTGTGCCTGTGAGTCTGTTTCTGTTTTGTTTGTTCATTAGATTCCACTTCTAAGTGAAATCATATGATATTTGTCTTTCTCTAACTGACTTATTTCACCTACCATTGTACCCTCTAGGTTCATCCATGCAATTGTATTCTTAATTATTTTTCTGTAAATACATTTTGTTTATAGGATGTTTTTAACATTCAAAGGTCTCATTTATATTCTTCTTATTATTTTTATAATAGTAACTTTTGTGGCCCATTCTAGATACAACTTTGTAAGAGTTTATAAAATTTGTATGACTTGGGGGATGATGAGCTGTCTTCTAAAATTCTGGAGAGGAATGATGGAGAAATACCATGTTTAGCTTTTCTTTAGCTGGTTTATTAAGGTCAAGGTTATTATAACTTTTAGTAGAGCTAACATGAAAAACAGACTTACCAACATATCTCTATGGGTTACATATATAATAAAGAAACTGGTAAACAGCTATATAATGCTATAAATACTTCCACATAAAGCTCACTTTCTTAATCCTTTATTTCTCTATACCATTTCACAGTTTACAAAGCCATTTCATATATACTTTTATTTGATCCCCACAGAACCCTATGAAAAGGCAAGTAGGTGTGTGGTGTTAATCCATTTTGTACATGAAGAAATTCAGGCTCTTGGAAGTCAACACTTTATCAAGTTATCAGGTTAATTACTGGAATATCTGCAAGCAGACCCGATTCTCTTGCTTCACAGTCCTGTGCTTATTGCACAGTGTCACAGTACTTCAAGTCAACCCTAAACTTAAACACTGCAGTGTGGATTCTTTTCTAGTAGTTGGCTACAGATGATCTATAATTTTAATAACATATGCTTATTTCCAGAGAAAGGATTTTACTCCCATTCTTTGCCAATGTTATTTTAAAGTGTGACATTACATAGCAGGCTGCATACTCTTATGTGAAAAAATTTTAGGAAAAAATATTTGCATGTATCTATTTTTGCGGATCCATTCTAATTTAAGGAAACATGATAATTAAAAACCCACATTTCAGAACAAATTAAAATAAAAATCTCTGTTACATCTTGACTTTTACCTCCTTTGAAGCCAATGTGATTCCAGGGAAGCACTTAAATTTTCCACCCTGAATTTCACGATGGAAGTCACAAGACAGGTGTGTGCTGGAATCCTGTACTTCCTTCCTGTCTCCCTGCAGCAAAGCACTCGTCACTTCATCACTGGAGCTGCTTCTTGGTCATGAGACACACTCAAACAATTGTAGTAATGATAATGCCTATCTTCCTCTATTTAGTATTGCAAAGTTTACAAAGCCCATTCCCCGATGCTCTTTCTAAACTCCTATGAGAAAGACAGGTCAATGGCTATTCATTTTACAAATGAGGGAATCAACCTGGGGGTGTGAAGGGTCCTGCCTAAATTCATAACCAGTGGAGTTCTGGCTTAAACCCATCTCCTGTGGCTTACTCAGGATGCTTCGTACCATTTCATACCGCCTTCAGTGTGGTCAGAAGGGAGATCTCCTTGATAATTGCAGTGCTAACATTTTCAGTGGTTCCAGATCCTAACAGCAAAGTCACTGAGCCTTTTGCCAGACAGAAGAACAGAAGGAAGCAATTTTTCCCAAGATGTCATGAAATACCTTAGAATGAAAATGTAAGAAGTTGTGTAGTTTGATGCAGAGGCTTAAAAAGCAAACCAAAACACATGTACCTACCTGACTTGATTTTGATAGTGAATAGTCTGTTTTGATGTTTTGTGCCATGTTTTTAGGTATCTATTGCATTTTATCAGCTCACATGCCTGTGTGCATAAACACACGTACAAACGTGAGAGGTGTGTGTATATGTATGTGCACATACACATACACCCAGATATGTGCGCACTCGTAAATACTAAACATTTTCTGTTGAGATTCCCCAGGAGCCCAAAAGAATGAGAACTACCTAAAACAGAATCAGATGCTTGTTTCCCAGGCCATGTCCATAGGCAACATGAGCACAAAGCCTGCCCTCCAGAGTTTTAGAAAAAAATCTGGCTAGTTCCCTGGGCGGGCCAATAAATCAGGGCGTACTCAGCTTTGTTTGCCTGCATGTGAAGTGATTTGCTGGGGCATTTTTCTCACTTCTGAATACAGTCCTACTGTGGCAATGTTATTTCTTTTCTTTTAAACCTTACTGGGTTCCCCAACTGTCTGGCTGGGTGCTTTTTTGCAGTGTACACTTGGTAACACTCTACTTCAGAATAATAAATGACAGGGAGGAGGCCCTTCATTCTCGAAGTCTGAGTCACACCAGTAGATGAGGACTGGGCCAGGGACGTGCCAGTGCTTTTGTCATCATTTTTCTGCGATTGGATTAGATGCCATGGTATTCTTCTGTGCCCGTGAGATCATTGATATAACAATCCTGACCCCTGCTCCACCATCCACTCAAACAGGGATGCAGTCATTTTTTTGAAGGTCAGGAATGATCCCTTAGTCACCAAATTCAATGCCCTGTTCTTGATCTCCCACCTCCTGGAAGTCTCTGCTTCTCCAGAGGCAGCAAACAGTCAGTTTAAGAGTAAACATAGGTTTAGGAATCCTGGAAAGTGAGAAGGAAGGTAAATCTTTAAGGAGCCGGCAATCCGAGCCTTATACATCATAAAGCAGAAATCAAGGAAATGAGACCTTGTCCCAAGGTGGAGGAAGAAGAGTGTGACAAAGGCCCCTTATTGAAAATTGGATACCCGGGGAGAGGAATGTGAGTCCCAGTGGTGGGCTGGGGCACTGGAGCGGCCTAACCCTCCAGTCCTGTGTCAGGGGTGATCTGGACTAGCCAGGGCATTGCTGTCGAGAAGCAAAGTGTAATTTGAGCCTCAGGTGCAAGTGAGCTACATATACAGTTTTTAAATGTGTGGTAGCCACAATAAAGGATGTAAAAAGAAATCAGTGAAATGAAATGTAATAATACATTTTATTTAACCCAATATATACTCAATATTATTTATATAACATCTAATCAATAAAACAATATAAATGAGATATTTAACATTCTTTTTCCTCATATTAAGTCTCTGGAATCTGGGTTTATTTTGAAATTATTGTGCATCTCAGTTAGGACTAGCCACATTTAAGCTCAAGAACTACATGTAGCTAATAGTTACCATACTGGACAACATAGGTCTAGGGCCTAAGAGGTAAGACTTAGCCTGTGGGTGAGAGTCCAGAAGCCTTTGCTATGGGGGCAGGAGGATGACTTGGACTACGGAGACGGGAAGCAGTAAGCCTGCTACCTGCCAAATTAATTTCATAAAGTCCGGTCCATTGATATCCTCAAAAACCTTTACTATCACCACTTCACACAGGTCAGAATGGCCATCATAAACAAATCAACAAACAACAAGTTCTGGTAAGGTTGTGGAGAAAAGGGAACCCTAGTGCACTATTGGTGGGAATGCAGACTGGTGCAGCCACTGTGGAAAACAGTATGGAATTTCCTCAAAAAACTAAAAATGGAACTGCCTTTAGATCCAGCAATTCTGCTGAGATTATACCCTAAGAATCCTGAAACACTAATTCAGAAGAACCTATGCACCCCAATGTTCATAGCAGCGCAATTTACAATAACCAAGTGCTGGAAACAGCCCAAGTGCCTATCAGTAAGTGAGTGGACAAAAAACTGGTACATTTACACAATGGAATACTATGCAGCAGAAAGAGAGAAGGAACTCCCACCCTTCGCAACAGCATGGATGGAAGTGGAGGGCATTATGCTAAGTGGAATAAGCCAGGTGGTGAAAGAAAAATACCATATGATCTCACCTGTAGTTGGAACCTAATAAAAAAAGCCAAACAAAACAAGTGAGCAAAATGGAACTGGAGACATGGAAATAAAGAACAAAATGACAGTGACCAGAGGGGAGGGGTGAGGGGGATAACTGGGGAAAGATGGGCAAGAGTCATCTAGGAACATATATATATAAAGGACCCATGGGGGAAAATGGGGCAACTGTAATAGCATAATCAATAAAATATATTTTTTAAAACAGGACCCACGGACAAAGACAATGGGGGTGAAGATTAAATACGGGAGGTGGGGGTGGGCAGGGTAGGGTACAGTAATGGGGGAAAAATGAGGACAACTAACTGAACAACAATAAAAAATTCAAAAAATTAAATAAGCATATATATTTATATAAACCTTTTACTATCAAATAGCAACAACAGCAGCAATAACAACATTTTACTATTCCCTTATTGCCAGTGCAATGTTCAGACTCCTCACTGCGACGTGGGAGGTTCGTCCCCATGTCGGCTGAACTTACGCAGACGGTGTGCTCCCCTTCTCCCTCCCACCTGTAGCTGCACCACCTCTGCTACTAATACAGCAGAATTATTCTTCTGCCACGTAGTTAGTTGACCAAGTTGTTGAAAAAAAGTCACTGAAAGGAGAAAATTACAAAAAGGTATAAAATTTATACACACCTTAAACATGTTAAAGCTTAAAAGATATGCTGTACTTTCTTTTTTTTAGGATTTTTAAAAAATTTGGTTTTAATCATTGTTCAAATACAGTTTTCTCCCCTTTATGATATGCTGTACTTTCATATGAGGAATGGATAAGGATATTTCTTTAAGTTTGGGTCATCTAACTGAAGTTTTCATAACATTTCTTGCATAAATCTAATTCATAATACACGGTATACATTAATCATATTTTAAAGAAATCTGATTATAGACCCTTTTAGATTTTTACTGTCTCCTGCAAAATTTTTGTATTTTCTTGACCACATCTAAATTGTTAGCAAAAGTTTCTAGTACCTTACCTTTAAGGAGTCCTTCCAAAGAATTCAACTCAATTTGCATGGCAACTACTTTCATTTCATACCCATACTGGTTTGGGTACTGTTTAATTAAATTCTGTGTTACAATGACAGATACCACTGGCCTAAGTAGGTTTGGCAGGAAATACCGCTTGGCAAGCATCTGACTCACTTGGTGGAAGTACACGTGAGCAGGTGTCCAAGAGTAGCTTCCCAGCGTTCAGCGTGTGTCACCGTAGGTGTGAGAGAGGAACTGGAGAACCTGGTTGATCGCGTGAGCTGGTTAATGGGTTCTAGGGAGTATCCTATAAATTCCTGTTGGTCTGGGCCTGACCTCCTTAAATCCTTTCCCTTTCATCTCTAACCTCTTGCTGTAGCAAATCTTTGGTAGGCAGCATACTGGCCCCCAAAGATATCCACATCCTAACCTCTGGAACCTGTGACTATGTTACCTTGCATGGCAAAGGGGACTTTGCAGATGTGATTAAGTTAAAGATTGGGAGATTATCCTAGATTAGCTGGGTGGGTCCATTGTAATCACAGAGAATACTTCCTGCTTGCAGTCAGAGGGGCGTGCATCTATGGGAAGAAGGCACAAAGAAATGCAATATTGCTGGCATTGAAGGTGGATGCGGAGGGCCACGAGCCAAGGAATGTTAATGGTGTCTGCAAGCTGGAAAGGCAAGGAAGTGGATTTTCCCCTACAGCCTCCAGAAGGGTGTGCAGTCTTACTGACACCTGGGTTCTAGGGCAGGGAGACCCATGCTCCGGACTGCTAAGCTACACAGCTGTGAGATAATAAGTTTGTGTTGTTTTTAAGCCACTAAGAGTGTGGCAGTTTATCAGTAGAAATAGAAAACTAATAGGAAATCTGTTTAATCATCAAGGCTTGTCTTAAACTCAAAATCCTCAGTGAAGATTTTCTTGACTCCTGTGATTTGCTATGCCCTTTTCCTCATTTGGACTTTGTAAACTTTTTATTGTACTTACCTTAATTTTGTTTTATTATAGTAATTAGTGCCCTTTGCTTAACTCTGTTGGCCATAGACTCCTGATCATTAGGGACTGCGCTTATTTTTGTACTATATTTTATAGTCTCCAGGTTTTGTGTTTTCATTAATATAGACCTGTGCTGTGCAAGAATGGAGCACCAGCCACATGTGGCTGCTTAAGTGCAAAGTAAAATAAAATTAAATTAGAAGTTCAGTTTCTTAGTCTCATTAGCCACATTTCAGGTGTCCAAGAGCTACATGTAGTTAATGGCTACTGTATTGGACATCACAGATATAAAACATTTTTATCATCTCTGAACATTCTATTGGGTAACACTGCTCTAGATGGCTAGTTTTGCTAGATTGTTAGTTCTGTCTAGCTGGACAGTGATCTCTTGGCCTTTGCAGAAGTGTTTCTGTTGAGATGCATTGGAGGCCGATTGCTGTGCTCTGACTTTCCCTCGGAGGAGGAGGCTTTCAAAGCAAACGCTGCTGCAGGATTTCATCCCTGTCAGTCAGGGTCCTGGTAGGAAAGCCTCACCACCCCTTCAAAGGAAGGGGCTTTAAGGACAAGTGCACATAGAGTTAAGAGAACTAACAAAAAACACTGAGATGCCCAGAGTTCAGCAACTTAAGAAGCTGTTACCATTTCAGACTAAAGGGCTGTTGGAGTCATGGGACATACCCCCTAACAGAGCTGTGGTCCTAAAGGAATACAGCCTTTAATAGAAATGTGGGCAAAGCAGAGAGGAGGGGAAGGGACTCTCCAACCCCTCTCTTCTCCTGAACTCCATTCTGCAGCCAAACCCAGCCTCCAGCTGATCAGCAAGGATCCTGGGAGAGACAGTCTGTGTGGGGTGAGCTCCCTGTGATGCAGAGTACAGAGGGAGGCAGAGATTGAATTTGGGGTGTAGGAGCAAATGGAAAATAAGTAGCACTGTGGGTAAGGGCGTTATACCACATTCCTCAATCTGACTGAAAAATATTTGTTTTAGAGGTCAGTGATTTTAATAAGTTCTCCTTCTCTAGAGGGATCCTGCAATTCAGCATCATGAACACTAAGAACAGTGGCCAACTTGGCTGCGGCTCTCTGGAAGACCAGGGTACGTTCTACAGTCCACAACTGTACAAGGGCACCAGGCTCCCTGTTTGAGCTTTTTTTTTTTTTTTTTTCCTGGCCTATACCTTTTATTTATATTTTACATTGTCCTGCTGTTTTATTTTTCATTTATATATTTCAATTTTATTATAAATATTTCTTTGTATTTGTATTATGAAATGAGGTGAGAATAAAACAGACAAGTAAGTAAATACCTGTTTTTTAAATTTTCAGAATCATCTAATCATCTAGCATTGTGTCTTGCCCATAGCTGGCTTGTTAAGTGCAGACTAATTCAACCAAGCAGATACGTAATTTACAGGGTACTTTCTATTTCTACCCCTAGCTAATGCTGATTATTTTATTCAGTATCTATTTCTTCTACCTGAATTGTTTAGATAACTTCTAGCTTTCTACACCCTCAGAGGGAATAATAAAGGGAACTTAAACTGAAACTCTGATACTGCAAGTGAAATTTTTTTGAGTCATAAAGTCAAAAAAGTAGTTCTTCCATCATGTCCCGACTGTTTTGGTGAGAGTCAGGGACTTTTATGAGAGAGTTTTACAGAACTTGGCAAGATGAAATAATACCTGCCTAAAATGAATATGCGGTTGGAGGTTAACAATGTAATAATCTCAAGTATTTTCACATTCATTTTTCTGTTTCACAATGAACTGCTCTGCTTAAGTCATGGATTCTTAGATATAAAGATGAGAAAAGACAGTGAAAAAAGGATTCAGGCTTGGAGAAATCATCTTTGGTATCTATGCTCAAGGTTTTTAAGCCTCATGCCTCTAATAATACATAATAAGATTTTTCTATCTAAAAACTATGAAAATTGGACACTCTAAAAATAAATCCACCCCTTCCATCTCTTCCAAATGGATATCCCTTCCATCTCTTCACTCCTAAGTTTTCGACAGATTCATTAAATTGGGCTTTCATATTCTTTTCTATGTTCAGAAATGATGAAAATGATCAAATTCAGAGACTTAGCAAAAATTATCAAAATCTCCCTTCAGTCATTTTCTTTCTGGCGACGTCGTCTCAGTTCCCCTTTCCTGTCGTTCTAACTGGTCGTATAAATAGGTTGGCACTTCGGATATTTGCATTTTGTTCAATCTGGTCATAATGATTCCTTTTTTAAAAAGATGAAAGCAAATTATATTTGAGATATTTAATGGTAAGGGACATTCTAAAATAATTCATGTCTGTCTTTTGAGAGATCATTGATGGATTGCCATGAATTATAATTCAAATTTGTGAGCTGGGATAACACCTTAAGTCTAGACATAAGATATATGTTTTTTTATATTACAAAAATACTTTCCTTTGAAAAAAAGTAGTTATATTTTCAGAAAATGGGCTAGACAAATAAAATGCTCTTTCCAGATTACAAAGTGCATTTTTTGCAAATAGGAAATCTTTTGTACATAACTTCCCTTATCAGATTATTTGACATATTTTTGTAAAATATTTCTTTATTAATAATTTCAAGTGGAATGAAAATGTACTGTTATGTGTTTTTGATTTTGCTCTCAATGGAATTTCCAGCTGCTGAATTCTAAGAAGAGAGTATTTCTTTGTTTTAGCCGGTTTATAGGAAACCTTAAAAGACTGAGGACGGAGAAAATCACTAACATCAGAGTGCAGCATGGTAAATTCTTAAGTTTTCTGGAAGCAGTGACCTCTGCGGTGTCAAGTAGAAAGAGAAAATTTTTATCTCCAGGAATAGAACTGTAGGAAGAGAACAACATGCTCGAAGCTCATTGTACTTTGTCCAATTAATGCTTTTCATGAGCAAACATTAATGTAACACCTACTTCTTCAAATGCTTTCTTTTGTTATCTTTACCTACTTTTGTAAACTAAAGTTCCCCCTAGAGATTGTGATGATCTCCAATGAATTACTAGCATTTGGATTTGGTTTCCTGTGTTGAACTATATATATGAAATTACTATTTGATCAGTTCTTTTGACTTACACAAAAATGGTTCACACTAATATTTCAGAGTATTTCTTCTAAAGACTAGGAGAAAATGCATTTTTTGATAGGAGACTTACCTACCAGGAGTGATTTTAACTGAATATTGGAGATGAGACTGAAATTGCTACATGAGCAATGTGGATTTCAGTAGGTAGGATCTAGAAGCCATTGGAGACAGTGCTCAGAAATTCTCAGGGAAAACAGTGGGTCAGGTACTCAGATATTCCCTTACCAATGCACAGAAAATGTGTAACTAACATAGTAATCTTGAAAGACCATATGTACTGATTTTGTAAACACAGGCCCCTATTCCTCCAGGTTAGTACCACACTTAGGGTCTGAGAGAGCTGTAATGAGTTGAAATTTGTTAAACAATTGTTTATATCAATGGAAATATTCCTTCTGATTGACCTTGTTACATTAAACAAGACTATTTGGGCAACACTATGATGATTCAATCCACATTTCTCATTCTAATACATAAGTATATCATGAGACACTTGGTCAGATATAGTACTGAGTGAGACATAGTACTTTCTACCTGTGGTCTTTTTAGAAAAGTAGATGATATTTGCTCCACCTTGTTGGTGAACTTATGCATGCTTGTGTTCCATAGAGGGGGCTCTGTTCAAAGAACAATTGCCATCTTCTAACTTCCCTGGCTGCTGACGGACTAAGTCCTAGTCATAGTATTTGACCAGTCTACTCTTCTCTAGGATCACTTGGCTAGCTTTTTCTCTTCTGTGGCTTTCAAGATTTAAAAAAAAAATCCAAAACAGTTATGTAAACCAAGAGAGATATAGCCCTTTTAATCAAAAGGACACTCGCTGCAGAGTTGAGGAGGGCTACACGAGGTAAAGTCAGGTTTCAGCGATGTCTTAGTAGATGACACTCAGGGTCTCTGAGGACACCGTCTTCCTTTCTCATAGACCACAAGAGCAGGGCGGACATCAGAGTGCAGTTAATATGAGGACACCAGGGATGGTTCTGTGCTTTATTGATGAAGTGGTTAGTGGATTCATGTTCCCCAGAGCCAGAAAAGTCACCCATTTCTTTATGTGAGTCAGTTTTATAGTTTCTTCAAATCTGGAAGGTTGTCACTCCAAGTGGCTTAACATACAATGTTTCCTCCGATTGTTCAAACTGCAGAGAAGGAAGGAAAGGCAGTGGTAGGCTGGCCTCAGACAGCAGAGAGAGCGGCCACCTGCTGCTGTGGGTGCAGCATTCACTGGGGTCATGAGTGGGTGCTGAAAGTGAGGGGTAGCTGAGATTGTCTGTGAATGAAAAGTTTAAGGAATCAGGACATCATTTTTCTTTATTTTTTCCTGAGACTCCTTTATTCAATTATATTTTTGGATTCAGATCTATGGTTTTTGTGGTTACCTAAGCTAGTTTACTAGGGAAAAGGGTGAGGTGGACATGTCAGCAAGGACATTCAAAATGCCAAATTGCCGTATGTGTGTGTGTGTGTGTGTGTGACATATGTGTGTGCTAGCATTTTATTTCAACATACATTTATTTAACAATTAAAATAATCTATATGGCCTGCTTTACTTACTCTGGACACAGAAGTGACTATGGCTCTAATCACCCCAAAAGGGTCACTGAAGCACTTACAGCCGATCTTAGCAAGAAGTTCAGTATGTCCCTTTTGAGGCCTCCCAGCAAAGCCCTTTCTCTGCCTCATCTGAGAACCCCCAGGGTAGAATTTGTCTGACTTCCAAATGCTCAAAAATAAGATAACTGGAGAGCCTGATCATCACCTCCTGCTGGAGGCTACCAAGGGTGTCGCTGTTGAAGACTAGCTGTGTGCAGTCCGGGTCCCTGTCCTGTGCCCCTGCACACACTTGCTTGGGGTTTCCAAGCTCAGCAGTAGTGCCAGATTGGCTGGGTTGTGCTAGCATTTTAGACATGCCTTTCAACTCCTATGGAACTCATACTAGTTGTTGGTGATCACACCTTTCTTTTCTAGTACTTTCAAACAAAAACATATATTATGATCCTTTGTGAGAGCTGGCTACCTTTATTCAGTTTCTCTTCCCTTTTCCATTTTCGCTAAGTTCACGGGATGAAAAGGCTTTATTTTCTGTCTGCATTTTCTTATAGGAAGGCAGATGTCAATGTTTATAACTTGTGTGGCCTTGAATTGGCTTGTTCATTGCCTTCCTGAAGATAAGATACCTGTTACCATGACCATCCTTCTTCGCTAGAGAAGTTAAATCAGAGGAAACCAGGGCAGGGAAAAGTCCTACTGGCTCAGCTGACCTCACAGCTGCTGAGGAAGCACAACCTGGACACCCCCTATTTCACTGTGTGCACTTCAATGAGGGTCACTAGTATCTCCCAAATAGGGTTGTTTTGTCATAAACGGTCTATTTGCTAAATGAAAATGCAGTTATTTTCATAGCAGCCTTGTCTAGTTTTCTGAGGATGATATACTTTTATAAGAACCATCGATCTATATTTCTTAATAAACTCTACTGTACTTTAAATTTTTCACCATCAAATTTACTCAAGTTCAGGACATTAGCTTTTTGTTCTTAATTCCATCCCCAGATAAATGTTTTCTTTTCCCACTGTACCTACAGAGTTGCATGAGGTGGACAAGGATCCAGCAGTATCTTGCTAAAAAGAAGCAGAAGGCAAATAAAAGACATGCAAAAAAAGGCTTTTTAACCAAACAAAAATGCCACTGCACAATTGTGATGCTCCCAGGGAAACTTGCATTTGTTAGGTGCCCTCTCTGGAAAATGGTGTTAAGGGGAGTTCACACATCCCCAGTAGTTCAAGTGGGGCTTAGCTCTTGGCATGATTAGCAAGTGGGCTTTCCAACACATTTATTTTGGGGATGTTCCCCCCTGTGAGTCTTTAATCTGGTTGCTAGACCTTTCCCTAATTTCATTGTTCTGTGTTTTTCTCTAGTTGAGGATACTATTGGGTAAAACTTGTGGCACATTACTCAGGCTGGCTAGACGGTGAGGGTGAGGGGAGGGAGCGAGGGGTGTGGGGATGACTATATCCTGACATTGACTTTGTAGGGATATTTGCTTGTTTCCCTGTTTGAGGGACTGTGTTGACATTCTCCCTATGTATTGCTAAATAGTCTAACATCTAAGAAAGGCTTTATTCTAAAAGATGACATTTCATCCAAACACCTGCTTGGTGTAGCTATGTAAATGAAACTTTAGACTCCTTGCCACATACCACTCTTGATATAAGAGCAAGCCTCTTGCCTTGTCCTACCTTATCTTGTTAAGCCTTTTTATTTTCTTCTTCTTCTGAGACTAAAATTTAAATCCTTATGTACCTTCCTTCTGAATCCAGGTCCATTTGACTGAATGACAGGAAAAGACTCATGGGTTAGCATAGAACTTCTGCTGAGTTGACCAGAAACCCAGTTTTCGCCCCGTTATGTAGATCCCATGAACTTACCGCTTTTCACTGGTCCACCCTGCCCTCACACTTCCTCAGCCAAACTAGTCTGGTGTTCTGCCTTTTGGCCCTTCAAAGGTTTGGCTATTCTTGCTCCTCTTCAGGTTCACACGTATACACAACCTTATCTTTCTCTGCCTAGCTAAGTGCCTCATCCACAAAGCCTCTCAGGAGACTTCTTGTCTCCCATTCTAAAGTAATCTCTTCTTTTTTAAGTTTGTTACTACTTTATACTTCTCCCTTATGTCTCTGAGCATTTTCTCCCTGTTCCCATAGTCATTTTACTGCATGATTTCCACATTGAAGCTAAGGTATTCAAACAGGAACCATGTCTGATTCTATTTGTATCTGCCCCAGTCTCTGACCCAGATCCTGACACACAGGAAAGGTTCAGGAGTATTAAACACTGATGCAGAAATGTGAAAGAAGGGGGCAGGTCAGACCTTCCCTGGAGCATAGCATTGGGTTTGCTTATAATCATTAAGAGATAGAGTAGGGTTAGCTGTCTTCACTGAATCCTTGTGAAGAGGGAGGAAGCTTAAATCATGGGAGAGAGATTTCATTTCAATGAAATTGAAGTTCTGGAACTTCTTTAGTCTAGAATACTGTACTAGGGAGTATTGGGATTTCTTTTGTTAAAGATTTTTTAATTTTTTATTGTTGTTCAAGCATAGTTATCTCCATTTTCCACCCATCACTCTCCCCACCCCTCACCCTCAATCCTTCTCCTCTTTGGCTTTGTCCATGAGTCCTTTATGCATGCTCCTTGCTGGCTCTTCCCCTTCTATCCCCAGTTTCCCCCTTCTCCCCACCCCTCTGGTTACTGTCAGTTTGTTCTTTATTTCAATGTCCCTGGTTCTGTTTGCTCACTTGTTTTTGTTGTTGATTAGGTCCCACTTATAAGTGAGATCATATGGAATTTGTCTTTTACCACCTGGCTTATTTCACTTAGCATAATGCTCTCCAGTTCCATCCATGCTGTTGTTGAGTGTAGGAGCTCCTTCTTTCTTCCTGCTGCATAGTATTCCATTGCGTAAATATACCATAGGTTTTTGATCCACTCATTTACTGATGGGCACTTGGGCTGTTTCCAGCACTTGGCTATTGTATCTTTTGTTCAAGTTTTTAAGGTAGGCTTTGGAGCTATGGGTATGGATAGATGAGCAGAAGTGGGGGAATTAGAAGAACCCTCTTCTTGCTTTATTATTGTCTCTAGGAAAGTAGTCCAGTTCAGAGCGGGAATTTCCACAAAGTCAAAAATCATGGCTTCAGTGGTCCTAGAGGCCTCCCAAGAATGAGTATGAAGCTTGATTCTACTTGGAAGAGATAGCAAGCTGCATATGTGCTCTCTTAAATGTTGGGGGGAAATAAATAATAAAAATTATTAAAAATACCAGGACAACAATTCAGTTGTAGTATAATGATTAAGGTCTTAACCCCTGAAACTTTTCATGCCTTGAAAAATCACCTATCCAAGAAAATGGACTTTGCTGGTAGGATGCTCCATTTTGGACAAGGTTTGTAAAATTTCTCCCAATCAGCAGTCCTGTCTTTTCAGGAGTCTCTACCACAGTCACATCTTCTAACAAGGTCATTTTCCTCCACTCTATCATGTTGATAGAATTGCTATTTTCCCCCAAAACAAGCCCAAATCTTGGTCCTCTTCGAGTTCTTCTCACACTTTCCTCCCATCCAAGCATTTCAGGTCCAGGTCCTTCACTGGACCTTCACTACTTTCTGTAACAGTAGGCCCTGTATGCTAGAACTGCATACATGGACATGATATTTACTTTTTTTCTAATGGTTTCTCTCTCCTCTCCCTCCTTTCTCCAAAGCATCACTCCTAAGCCCTATGTTCATGATAGCATTTCCATGCACAATAACTTTTAATGATTCTCCATTGCTTACAAGGTAAGTTCTAAGCTCATTAGAATAGTGTGCAAAATCTTTTATAATTTGTCCCTTTACTCTTGTTCTTTCATTTCAAAATTTTATCTATTTTTTAAGATCCTACATCATCATGTCAATTTAAATTTAGTTGTTCGTATGTTTGCTTTCCCCATTAGGTAGTAGCTCCTTAATGGTAGGAACTGAGTCTGAATTATATTTTTATATTTCCAAAGTGGCTAAGACAGTGCCTGGCACAGAGAAAGTCCTGGCCTCTGATTTCATGGGGTAATAGACTTTCCCATGCACCTATGTGATCTCAGCACTCACACAGCTTCTAGCTCTGATAAACATGTTGGATTATGAATGAATAGAAAACAATGTACAGTCACACCTTGGTACTCGTTGGCTTCAGAACTTGTCAAACTCTGTGCTCATCACATTTTGATGAGAAAAAAAAATGTTTCAGCACTCGGTGCTTGCTTGGAACTCGTTGCACTTGCCAGAACTTTTATGAGTCATGACATCATCAGCAAAAGAAAACACTTCATCGTTCGGTACTCGTCAGTTTTGGCACTTACTATGAGTTCTGAAATGAGTTAACAGTGAGTATTGAGGTACCACAGTATTTCCATGAAGGAAGGTAGAGTTCACCCTGCTTCTAGTTTCTCTCTAAAGTAGAGGCAGTATGGGGTCAAATGATGGTTAAAATGTTGACCCCTCTACTATCTAGTTAGACCTTGGGCTTATCGCTATGTTCTGGGTCTCAGTTTTTTGCTTTCATTCAAGAAGAGGAAGTTAAGCTTTATATGTAATTGTGTGTGTGTGTGTGTGTGTGTGTGTGTGAGAGAGAGAGAGAGAGAGAGAGAGAGAGAGAGAGAATTCTATTGGTATTTTCATGGGGAAAGAGAAATAATCTTCCTCATAATTAGTCTTCATTTATATAAATTAGCAAGGGTGATACCAAGGCCAAGAGAAGTTGGAGTTTAGAGTTCAAAGAGTTTCTTTTATCTTCTGAAGCTGGATGAAGCATTGATTTATGTTTGCAGCCTTGACTTGGCTCATAATCTTGGGACTTAATAATGATAAATCACATCAACAACTAAACTCACCCTCTAGATTTACAAGTTTGCCAGCTTCTCTCTGTCTTTCTGTCTTCCTTTCTTGTTTTGCCACAGATATTTTCCAAGCCCATTCAAATTTCTGATAATTTCATTGGAGCTTCATAAACACCTTATGAAGTAGCTCACGTAGATATGGTTATGATCATTTTAAATTGCATTTTGGCTCTATAATTAAATTGTCTTTTAACTTCATAAAATCTTTTTTGTTATGAAAGCATTCTAACCAGACTTGGTTTAGAATGCTAGTTTATTTCTTACCAGCTGAATGACCTGCATCTGGTCACTTAATCCCCCTGAAAGGTAAAATGAGGTTGACAGTGGTATCTACTACACAGGCTTGTTTGAAGAGTAAACAAGGTAATGCTTCTAGAGGACTTATTGTGCCTGAATCAGAGAAAGTTAAATTAAAATAGGTATTATTATTTGATGATTTCATGACCACAGGGAACTAGACCCCCAACATTATTTCCTAAAGTCTTTTTAGCTTATAAGGCAAACTTAGCATCATTGGTTTTGTTTGTTCCTTTTGTTGTCTAACATTTGCAGTAAAAGTTTTCAGTTCTGTGAACTTGGGCTTAATGTTGGTGTTGGATTTGGGTGCTTTAACTCAGCCTCCCTGACTACCATTGCTCTGGAATTTTTTTTTGTTCTTGTTTTACTTTCTTCTTGGAGTTGCTGTTAAGCAGAACTCAGAGCCAAGGCACTTGAAAGAGCTGAATTTCTCATGTCATTTTCAAGACGCATCAGGCTTTATCTTTGTCCATTTTTATATTGCTATCTTATACCCTAGGTCACTTCTGAAATAGAGAAAAGTTCAAAGAGGTCCTTGTACTTTCTCTATAGATCATGATCTTGAGGACACAGAGCCTTTCTTGCCTGGCAGTGATCCTGGCACTTGTTCAAGCACAGTCTTGGCCCATTCTTTACCTATGCATGATTCCAAAAAAGCATTTATTGAAAAGTTATTTTTAAGCTATTAGGGTTATATAGAATAAAGATGTCAGCAAAAGGTGTCACTATCGCCATCATTTTTGGTTTATGACAAGATCTGTTCTTCCTTTTTGCTACTAAAAGTGTGTCCCTTACACCAGCACCTGGGAGCTTGTTAGAAATGCAGAATCACATGACCCTAGACCTACTGAATCAGATCTATTTACAGTAAAGTTTGGAAAATGCTACTCTAACGAACATGCTCTCAGCCCATCCCAGTGATAAGCCATGCCTGAAGGACACATTGGCAGACTGCCTGTGCTTACCAGATTAGTTCCCATGCTGGCTATCATGAACACTTGGTTCTTTCCCCCCCCAAATCTATTTATTTATTTACTTTAATTATATTTTATTGATTATGCTATTACAGTTGTTCAAGTATTTCCCATTGCCCCCTCCATCCAGCACCCCCCATCCCTCAGACAATCCCCACACTACTGTTCATGTCCATGGGTCATGAGTATAAGTTCTTTGACTATTCCATTTCCTATACTGTACTTTACATCCCCATGGCTATTCTGTAACTGCCAATTTGTACTTCTTAAACCCTTACTTCTTCACCCATTCCTCTATACACCTTCCCATCTGGTAACCATCAAAACACTCTCCATGTCCATGATTCTGTCTCTTTTCTTCTTATTTGCTTAGTTTGTTTTCTAGATTCAATTGTTGATAGAGAGATTGATTGCTATTTTATTGTTCATAGTTTTGATCTCCTTTTTCTTAAGTAGGTCCCTTTAACATTTCATATAATAATGGTTTGGTGATGATGAACTCCTTTAGTTTTTCCTTGTCTTGGAAGCTCTTTATCTGCCCTTAGATTCTAAATAATAGCTTTGCTGAGTAGAGCAATCTTGGCTATAAGTCCCTGCCTTTCACGACTTTGAATATTTCTTGCCAGTCCCTTCTAGCCTGCAAAGTTTTTTTGAGAAATCAGCTGACAGTCTTATGGGAATTTTCCTGTAGTTAACTAACTGCTTTTCTCTTGCTGCTTTTAAGAGTCTCTCTTTCTCTTTAACCTTTAGTATTCTAATTATGATGTGTCTTGGAGTGGGCCTCTTCGTATCCATTTTGTTTGGGACTCTCTGTGCTTCCTGGACTGGCATGTCTATTTCCTTCATCAAATAAGGGAAGTTTGCTTTCATTATTTTTTCAAATAGATTTCCACTTTCTTGCCCTTTCTTCTCCTTCTGGCACCCCTATGATACAAATGTTGGATTGCTTGAAGTTGTCCCAGAGGAGTTTTGTGCTGTCCTCATTTTTTAAAAATTCTTTTTTTCTTCCTGTTGTTCTGATTGGTTGTTTTTGCTTCCTTATGTTCCAAATTTTGATTTCATTCTTGGCTTCCTCCACTCTACTGTTGTTTCCCTGTAAATTGTTCTTTATTTCAGTTAGTGTATTCTTCATTTCTGACTGGATCTTTTCTATGCTGTTGAGGTTCTCACTAAGTTTCTTTGAGCATCCTTATAACCACTGTTTTGAATCTGTATCTGATAGATTGCTTATCCCCATTTCATTTAGCTCTTTTTCTGGAGTTTTGATTTGTTCTTTCATTTGGGCCATGTTTCTTCTTCTCCCTGTTTTGGCAGGCTCCCTGTGTTTGTTTTTATGTATTAGGTAGAGCTGCTATGACTCCCTTTCTTGGTAGCATGACCTAATGTGGAAAGTGTCCTGTAGGGTCCAGCGGCATAGCCCTATCACCCAAGCTGGGTACTTGAGGTGTACCCTTTGTGTGGGCTGAGTACAACTTCATCTTGTAGTTGAATCTTGATTGCTGTTGGCAGGTCAATGGGGGGGATTTACCCAGGCCAGTCAGGTGCAAGAACTGGCTGTGAACACTGACCACCAAACTCTGCCTTCCATGGAGGATCAGTTCTGCAGGGACACAATGGTGGTGCTCCAGAGTGGTCTGTAGTTGTCCACTGGATGCATAGGCTCTGGGGTTTCCAAAGTGGTGCAGGCCAAGGTTAATCCCCACCTGTTTTTTGTCCCAGGCCCTCAAGCCTGAATTATAAAGCAATCTGAGATGGTTGCTACTTGTGCTGGGCTTGGAGATTCCCATGAGAAGCCAATCTGAGAATCTAGGCTGGTAGCTACTAGTTCCAGGCCTGTGGCCACTTAGCAAGGGGTATAGGGGCTAGGGGCTCACTAATGCTGGCTGTTGCTCTTTGGAGAGGATTTAGGGAGTTGTGAAGCATGAGCCAAGACCAGCCATTCACGTGGAAAAGCAACTTAGGTGGGCCTGTAAGTTGGGTGGAATGGAGTCTCTGGAAATCTGCAGAGCAGGCCAAACAGTGTTAGCCAGGTTGATAGAGTCTCAGACATGGCACCTGCCTGCTGGTTCTGTTGCTCTGTGGCTTTGTTGAAGAGGGTTCAGAGAAAGGACAATGGCCTCTGCCCACCTTTCGGTCCCTCAGCTTTTGTCTTGATGCCAGATACTTCAGTTTCTCCCTGTATGACACTGGTGTCTTTTAAGCTGCTGCCTTGGTGCTAGAGCTCAGAGGGAGTCTGAGTAAGTCTGTGTGTGGGTTCTTTAAGAGGAACTGCTTGGGACTCCAGAAGTTTCTTACTCCAATTCAATATCCAGAAGTTGTGGGGATTTATATTCCTGACACTGGAACCCTGGGCTGGGGGGACTAGTGTGGGGCTGGGACTCCTTGCTCCCAAGATATTCCTCCTAATTTTTATCTACCACACATAAATGTGTGACCAGCCCATTCCGCATCTTTGCCCCTCCTACCAGTCCAGATGGATGTGGTTTCTTCAATTCTGTAGCTGTCAGACTTCCATTCTCACTTCATTCTTGAATTTACCTTATTTTATTCTGTTTTGATACCTGCTCATTTCTCTGTCTTTCCACTTTCACTATTTTGTCAAACCACTTAAATTTAAGTTTTGAGGTTCTTGGTCCATCTGTTTTGCTTCCCACTGAACAAAGAGCATACTCCCTTTTGGCATGGCTTTCCTGTAGATTACTAGTTCTGAAATTCCCATGTCTAACTCTCTGTTCTCAGGGTCACTTTCATTAGGCAATCTCTCACTACTTCCTTGCTCAAGCCTTAGTCAGCAGGACCTTTAGGAAAGCAGCTATTAAGAATTATGTATATCTGTGTAATGTAAATGCAGCCTGATATACTGAGCCCCTCCCCCCCTCCAGGGTACAGTTATTAGTAAGATGGTCTGCTAATGTAGTAATATGTTTTTAAAAAGTTGATGGCTATCCTGTACTGGCTAGACTTTATCTTCTTACATGCAGGTGTTATGTTTGTCATACATAATTTTTACTAAAGAGAATTTATATGACTGATACTCTATACTGAGTTAACATTTGATTCTGTTTTTCTTAAAACAAATCAAATCACTGTGGGAAAGATATAATTTTAAAAAATTTTATCTGTGAGGGAAAGGGAGGCTTTTGAATTTCTTCTACATTGAAATTTTTTGTGTGCACAGCAAAATAGCAAAAGGAAATAAATTCAGTGCAAAGAAATGAGGAGCATAATGACCTTGAATGTTTTCATCATATTTTTGAAATATTCTTCCTCTTTTATAAGATTTCATAGTGAAATAACACCCTTGTCAAAAATGTCTAAGCATTTCAATAGTCGGTGATAGAGGGATGGTGACAGAGATGAAACAGGTGTTTTTAGCTCAGAAACACAGCATCCAGACAAAGATTTCCACTCTTACCTGCTCCACAGGAGTAAATACTTTATAACTGCAGTCTTGATAAGAGTAAAAATGATTGCAAATACTGTTCACTTTATCTGAAGGAACATTTTAACTTCAATATCATTAAAAATGAGATTTGACCTATTTTTAACCTCCTCTTTGGTTACCAAGGTTTTTGTTTGAACACTGGCAGGGAAAAAACAAACAAACTATTAGTGACTATTCTATGTTAATTTGTGCTAATCATCATAGAAATATTTTCTTCCCTCTATTTTTGGAAATCTTAATGTATATATGAAAAATATTTCTATGAATGAGGGTTATATGTCTGTCATTTAATTAAAATGAGGTGATGTCAAGTGCTCTAGTGCTCCCATCAAATTTTTGATTTTTGCCTTGACTGGTGAGGCTCAGTGGACTGAATGCCAGTCTGTGAATCAAAAGGTGGCTGGTTGGATTCCCAGTCTAGGGCACATGCCTGGGTTGCAGACCAGGTCCCCATTAGGGGGCACATGAGAGGCAACCACACATTGCTGTTTCTCTCTCTCTCTTTCTCCCTTCCCCTCTCTCTAAAAATAAATAAATAAAATCTTTAAAATTTTTTTGATTTCTTGTCCTTTTTTCCCCAGTACAATGACACATGGTTGTGTTAGGATTAAATAAGATAATGACAGAAAAGTACTGCAGACTCTACATGGCCATACAATATTGTTGTGACCTGTAAAACTGTACAAGATGACTTTGTATATAAACTGCCTGGGTAAAGGTTGCTTTGTGACTGCCTCTTGCAATCCCTGGAGCACACCTTGTTGTTGCCTAGCACCGTTCACTTCCGCCTTTTCCCAGAAGCCTCATCTCATTTCAGAGTTTCATTTTTTCCGATAGTTATTTTTACTGATCTAGTCTTCTTTGTGTTCATCATGGGTTCATGTTATCTGCCTTCTTTATCCTTTCTTTTATATACAGAAATTATTACAATGTTAAAAAAATAAAATGCCCCAATTTCTTTCCTGAAAGTTGTTCAAAATTCTTTAGAGCCTACAGTTTAAATTCCATTGCCATGGGTACACACCTTTTATTTGGGGGTGGGGGTGGAGTTCTGTTCTTTACTTTTTAAAAAAGATTTTATTTATTTATTTTCAGAGAGAGGGGAAGGGAGGGAGAAAAGGAGGGAGAGAAATATCAATGTGTGGTTGCCTCTCACATGCTCCCAACTGGGGACCTGGCCCACAACCCAGGCATGTGCCCTGACTGGGAATGGAACCAGCGACCCTTTGGTTCACAGGCTGGCACTTAACCCACTCAGCCACACCAGCCAGGGCTGTACTTTGCCTTTTGAATGTTCAAGACTGATGTCTATACAATTGCTTCTGACTCGCTTTTTAATCAAAGGTGATTTTATAAGTGTATTGGTCTTCTGTTCCTGCTGTAACAAGTTACCACAAGTGTGGTGACTCAGAACAACATATGAACAGTACTAAATTTTTACAGTTCTGGAGGTCAGAAAGTATGAAAATCAGGTACACTGGCTGAAATCAAGGTGTCAGCAGGGCCATCCTTCCGCCTGAGGCTCTGAGGGAGAAACCATTTTTTTGCCTTTTCCAGCTCTCTCGTAGCCGCTGTGTTCTTGGCTTGTGGCCCCGTCCCAGCCAGCAGTGTAGCATGGCCTTCTTCTTCTGTGTCTTCTTCTCTACTTTCCTTTTTTTGCCTCCTTCTAACTTTTCTTGCTCTCTCTTACTCTCTGATGCCTCTGTAGATTTTCGTTTTAGATTTACCAAGAATAATCTTATTAACATTGTTAAGAACATAGTGAGATCTCACTAATTCAGACTGCATTAACCATCATGTTTCATGGATTGAGAGCAAATTTACATTGGTATTATGTATTATTTTTATAAAAAATATGCTTAGAAATTTAGCAATAGGGGTAGGCAAAAGTAGTTTTGCAGTTATGACACAAATAAATAATATAGTAATTAATAAATAATAATATAAGAATAAACTCTGTATTTCATGTACTTACTACTGTAAACCTACTTTTTCCCACCCCTGTATAAATTTGATTCTAAAAAGCATTTATAATATATACCTTTACCATCATCTCCAAAGAGCATTTAAATATCATCTCCATACAGACAATTATATATCAGCAATTACCTCTAAAACTGGCCATAGTCAACATTCAGTGATCATTTGCTGAGTGAGTGAAAACTTTAGACTGTACTTACAAAGCATTTCAATCTATTCATTAAGCAGTGGTTCTCCTATGATCCTCTACTAGCTTGATTCTATTCACTGTGTGTACTTTCAAGTTATAAAATTTCACTTTAGAGAATTAGTCTATAAAGCAGATGTCCTCTATAACTAAATCCAGCCTCTAGGAAGTCTGAATGCATGGTGTTTCATTTCATAAAAATAAGGAAATTCTAAGGATAGAGCACTAAGTTTCTATTGGCTATTTTGCAAGTAAATTTTCTCAGTTTTCTGGCTTCCTTTTATAAGGACATTTGTGATCATTTAAAGCCCATCTGGATAAACCAGGACAATCTCCCCATTTTAAGGTTCTCAACTGAGTCACATCTACAGAGTTCCTTTGCCATAAGGTAACATTCCCAGGTTCCAGGATTAGGACCTGGATGTCTTGGGTGACCATTATCTAACCTACCCTAGTGAGAAAAACAGAATATCAGATTTTAACATTGTATGCTGAAGTTTCCATTGGCATGAGATTAATTATATAACATGGGTAAGTAAGCCAAAATAAGTGATGTATATATTTGATTTATATTTAGGGGCTCAAGGAGATACCTGGTCACCTAGTTTGGTTGTAAACATTGGCTGTGAATTTTGGTTTTGCTTTCCAGTTACTCTGTGTTGATGTGGAAATTTAGGTTATGTGAAAACCAGCCTGCCACTGTCACCTCCGTCTTCCCAGAACCCTCCCTTTCCTTCTTAATTACTTGTTAGAAGCTTATTTCCATTATGTTCAAAGACTACTTCTTGGGTTCATTTACTTTCATGGTATGTTTGTTTGCTTTTTTAACCAATCTGAGTGCTGGCTCTTTAATGAATCTTCTTTATTTCTTTAGCTTTTATGCTCTTTTATGTTTATTTATTCCTTTCTCTTATTTTGAAAAGTTATTCTGTTTTTTTCCTGGATTTTAAATAAAATATTATTTTCCCATCTTTTTGGTCTTATACTGAAATACCTAGAGCATGAGATTTTTTCTAGGAATAGTTTTGGTATTTTATATAAATTTATATATATAGCTTTCTCACTTTTATTTTTAAAATACCTTCAATTATAATTTATATTTCTTCTTTAACAATTGTTTAGCAGAATTTTTTTTTTTAATTTCTAAGGGGCAACCTTCTCCTCAAACTTTCCTTGTTAGTTTATAATTTTGTTAAATCGTGGTGAGAGACAGAGCTTGTGAGTGTTGGTTTGGGATATTGAAATTTTCTCTATATTCTAATATGATAAATTATTGTAAATAGTCTATAGGCCTTAGAAAAGAAAGTATATTTTTATTTGTACAATATCAAATTATATAATTTTATAAGTATGTATGTTAAATAAATGTTAATAGATTAATCAGCACCTTTATACACTTACTTACTCTTTCATTTATGTTAGCTGTCACAGACAGATGCGTTAACATTTCTGAATTTGATCACATTTCTGCCCTTTTCCTCTTTGTACTTCTAACAATTTTTACTTTACATGTGTTAATGCTATATTATTTGGCATATAAATGTGCATGACAATTATATTTTCATTGTAAATTGGACCCTTTACCAATATAAAATGATGGTCTTTCTTGCACTTGCCTGGTATTCAGTGTTAACTGATAGTGACATTGTAGTCATGCTTTATGTTTGTGCATTTACATAACATCCCTTTACCGATTCTTTATGTTTTTATGCCGATTTACATTAAAGTGTGCTTGGTAAATGACATATAGTTAGATTTTGTTATTTCATCCAATCTGATAATTTTTGCATACAGTGTTGAAAAACATTTACATGTTTTTGTTTAAACAGATGTATGTTATATATATTTTTAGTGATCTTTTTTCATTAACTTTTTTATATTTCCTTCTTTTCTTCAAGGGAGTCATTTTCTATAAATGTATGTATTTTTTTCCTTTAATTTCTCCACTGTTTTGGGAAGTATATAGTCTACCATATTTTGCCATGTATAATGTGCACTTTTTTGCCCAAATTTTTGAGGGAAAAATAATGATGCATTAAACATGGGTATAATGATTACATACTATGGGTATAATAATGGGTCTAATAATCTGTGTGTAATGTGCACAAAAATGGGGGTGCACATTATACACTGCAAAATATGGTATTTAAATTTCATAAATCATTGCTTTTGCAGTACAAAGTATTTTCTAAATGATTTTGTCTAATTTTAGAGAAGGGAGTAAAATAATAATATCTTTTGAGTCTTTCCTCCTGAAGTCCAGAAATTTCATGCCCCTTAGACTCATCTTCATTTCTGTCTCGTATTCTCTAATCTTATTATTGCTGTCACTTCTTCTTTTTATCCATATTTTATTGTAGGACATTTTTACACTATGTATTTCTCCTAAATAATAATAATATAATAATAATAATAATAATAATAAATTTAAAAATGTTGATCAATTAATCCAACAAATATTTAGACCTTGCACCAAGGACTGAATAAACATCTGTGAAGAAGATACACACTGCTCCTGATCGTATCTAAACTTTAAAGTCTAGCAGGTGATGGAGACAAGTAAGCGATCATAATATTTCACCTAGTAGCCTGAATGCTGTGACTGGGGATGCTATGAAGGTGCTATCGCAGCACCTAGGAGGGACCCTGACCTCCTTTCGGTGGGTCAAAGAAGGTTTTCAGTATGTATAGCTTTTAATTGGAGGGAAAAATGGCTCCCCACAGTTTATATTTTCCTTCACCTAATAGAGAAGTCTTCCAGACTTCTTCTGACATCTTTGTGCTTGAGTAAATCTGTAGACCTGGGGGAAAATCTCAAAACATTTTTTGAGGCACTACTATTTCATAGGCATTGTGCTGAGCCCTTTACATGAGTCACACATACCTTTTCCCACTTCACAGATGGAGTAACTGAGGCTCAGCAAGGTTAGGTATCATGCTTCCGATTGCATGACCTGAAAGTGATTCCCATCCAGGCCTAGCAGGCAGTGGTGCCCTTTTTGCACAGCAGGATGCTGAAACTGAGAGGGTGAGTCTAATTTTGGAAGCTGGTACCCCCAAGTTTACTGCTCCAGTTACAGAATAGGAAGCTCATCTTTTTTTTCTCCTGGGTGTGTGTGTGTGTGTGTGTGTGTGTGTGTGTGTGTGTGGGCGGTTGGTAACAAGATTTTTCCTACTTCCTAGTTCCGGGGGTTCACTGAATTTGTTACAAGGAATATTAAGTCATTGCTTTTTTAGGAAATTTTTAGAAAAGGGACATTCCCATCATAGTAAGAACTGGTGGAAGAGTTTCATTCCTTTCTTCACTACTTTTTAGGTTACCGACATTGGTTTTAAGTCCCTGCCTCTTTGGAATTATTCCCTTATTTGTTTCATCTTCAGATGTGTTCTCGAGTATGGTTCCCCTCACAAGTGAAATACTTCAAAAGATATTTCTTTGAGACCCTTCACTGTGGCTTCTGGGGGAGACCATTTGTCCCATGTATGGCTCTCTACCTCCAGTAAGAAGGGAAATGGGACCACAACAGAGACCTTCTCTTTTGGCTGCACCCTGAGCTATCTTCTGTGGCTTCCCCCCCTAGAAATTTCCCTGCTTGTTGCCACAGAAAATTGGTTGATGGTTCAGGCCCCGGCCTTACCGAAGAGCTGACATGAACCCTGCTCAGTGAGTCCTCACCTTTCCCTTGTTGGTAAACATGAATACAGAGTGTAAGCCTCACATTTTGGTCTCTTCCTCCACTGTAGACCTTTGTGGTGGCTGCTCTACTGTCGGAAGAACAGATTCTTCTCTGAAAAGGCTTTCCAGGAGAACTGACCTTTGAGCTGAAGAATGAATTGAGAAAGCCAAAGGGCCGGGACAGGGAAGCAGGTGGGAGCAGGAAAGAGTGTGTCAGACCAAGGTGATTCTTGCCCCCCAGGACCGTAGCAGAGATTCCTGAGGAGTACATAACACGCTTGCCAGTGGCTAGCACTCCCCCTCAGCATTTACTATAACTAGAGCTCCCGTGTATCTGTTTACCCAGAGAAATTGCGATTGGTGTGAAATTTCACCTGTAGAATATTTGAAAGAAAAAGGCATTCATTCATTCATTTATTCATTCACTCACTCGCTCACTCACTCACTCATCAAAACTTCTTTAAGTTCTTGTCCTTAACTGAGCTTGGACCTGGTGGGGTCCTGGGCTCTGCTCAATTTCCTACTACCTGTGTGCATGCTTGGCTTACCAGGTGGGCTTAACTATTCAGAGATGTCTGTCACACAGAGGGAGGGCAGAGTCTCAGAGGCAGGCCTGGCTTCCAGTTCAAGATCATGAAACCCCACTGGGTGGCATTTTGTTCCACAGGCATGCCCTTACTGGCAAGGTAGGGGAGACTTGTTGATCAGAAGCCAACATTTTCAATTCTTTTTGCCAATGATTTTGTGGTGAAACAGTCACTGGGCCGGTCACAAAGGAGCGGGCTGCCCAGGTGGGTCATGCCTTAGCACATGGAGGAAATTTCTACCGGTGCCCCATAGAGGGTGGCGAATTTGAGGGGCTGCTTCTTTAGAGGCTGTGCTCTCAGTCTAGCCAGGTCTAGTCAGTGGACACATACCGAGTGCAATAAAGCATCATAAATACGACAGTGGGTAGAAGGCTGTGGAGGGTGAGTGAGTCGCAGAGAAAGGAGGGCCAGTTGTCTGCGGTGGACAGGAAAGCAACAACTCTTAAACACATCACAAATTATAATTTGTTTGTTTCATCTCTGACTTCCCCCTTAGGTAGTTCCATGCAGGTATGGCCTATGTGTGCCTTGCCGAATCCTGTGTCCCTAGTGTTAAGCACGGTGCTTTGCACGCAGTGAGTGCTCAGAGAATATTTGGCAAATGAACGAATCACTGGGATGTCAGGGGGCCTGGAGTCTCTCCAGAGGTCTCTGAGAAGGGCTGAGGGGGCGGTGGGAGGCATGTGATACTGTGGTGCTGCTGGGAGGTCCCCTTCCAGGGATCTTTGATGAGTTCCTCAAAAAGAGCCCAGCAGAACTGTGGCAGCCAGGGCAGGGGGAAACCTGGGAGCTTGGGAGCCCGGCCCTTTCCTAGAATGTATTTTTTAAGTTGGTTTCAGAACAGCCAAGCTTATCCCGAGAAAGAGAAACCTATTTATTTCTCAGTAGAAACACTAGGTATACTCCTGGTACTTCTGAAAGGAAACTTAGAGACAATCTAACTTCTTGAAACTCAGAGGCGGAAAGCAGCTTCTCCTGGGGCACACAGCTAGCTAGGGACCACAATCAGATCCCCCCCCCCACCCGCCGCCACGACTTCCAAACCAACCCGTATGTCATCACCACATACCACACTCCGATTTGGGGCCACTGTTGTAGTTGAAGAGAAATCACTCACAAATGAATGTTTCCTGAAATATCACCTGCAATTTATTGCGCTCATTATTTCACACTGATAAATAACCTCTTTCTCATTAACATGCAGGCTCCCTACAATTAGCACTCTCATTTGCACTGTGTAAACAGCTTCTAACTGTGCCTTTTACCTCTTTGTTCAAACAAAGACTTCTGTTAGCAAAGAAACAAGAAGGAAATTAGTAGCAGGTGAGAGCTTATTTTTAATTATATCGAGATTGACTGTTGTTCTCCAAATCTTCTCTAATTCCCCCAAGATATTTATTTGCAGACCAGAGTTTTCAATCTATTAAAGCAGCAGCCATTTCTGATCTTTATTTACTAAATGAAAACACAAATGGCAGCCGTGGATTTCTGGCTTGGTGCCAAGGGAGTGTCGGGTGGGGGCGGAGGGGGGGTGGTTCGGCTTCCAGCTTCCATCCGAGGAGTCTAGCAGTCTAAGCAAAGCAGTAAATAGAGATGATGCTGAAAAGCACCCATTTCGGCATGGGATGGGTTTAGCATCCACAAGTCAAGGCTTTCTCAGTGATAACTCCCAACCTTTACAACCCAAAGTCAGGTTTAGGTTCTTTCACAGAAGGATTTTAGCTTGTCTCCAGGAATGGGAAACTCTGTGTCTGCCAATGGTGAAGCGACTGGCTTTGAGCTTCTTCTGGTCAGGGTATGACTAAGATTCTCTATTATCACTTCTCACCAAGGGTGCAAATCCCTTTTTAAATATCTGAAAACTGATGTTGCAGGAGTCACCATCTCACTTTGTTAACATGCTCTGTTCTGAAATTTGTCTCCTCGTGAATCGACGTCTGGTCTCCAGCAACTTTCGAACTTCGCGGCACCCACGCTGAAAGAAACTGTCCCCTTCGTAAGTGACAATCCTGTTTCTCTCTAAGCTGGTCAGAGAAATGTCATCATGGTCGCATCTGAGTACATTTTACTGAGCATTGCTGAGCTGTTTCCATTACTTGTTAAATAATTTGAGTCTTGTGAAACGTTTCATTTCACAAAGAGCTTTTACAATGACTCCAAGAGACAGGCAAGGTGAAGGTTGCTAGGCCTGTTTCAAAAATGAGGAAACTAGACCTACAGAGGTAATGACTTAAAGAATGCCTTACTTGTTTTTCAGCTACACTGTAGCTGGATCTTCTTAGCAGAAAATTGATTTGAGAGGGAGCAACTGAGCTTCTGGAGAAACTGAACGAGACCTCTGTCTCTCTAGTCTGTCAAGCAGTGGAGCCGTCATCTTCTCTCACTTGTCCAGTGAGGCAGGTTTGTGGGAGGGATCCCCATCATTGGTGTGACTGTAAAAGATGCAAGATTCACTGACATTGACAGACTGGATAGAAAGGTGACTGTGAAATTTAAGGTAAAGTATGAATGGGAATTCTTTAAATTGCACTAATTTGTAATTTATGTTCTGACTAGCTTCTAGGTGACTTAATTCAAAGTTATGTTTTCAAAGAATATTTTAAGAAGCTAATAATAGAAAGGAAAACAATTATACCTAGAAATCTAAATCAGAAAGAATTACTATCAACTTTTGGTTTCCTAGTTTCCAGGGCAAGAATGGAAACAAAGGGCTACCTAGCTCTTCTTTTCTAATAAAAGGAAGCGAACAGTTAGAGAGAAGTGACTCCTACACCAACGGGAATCTCTCACTGTCGTCATCATGTAAACAACTCTGAACAGCATAATAACATCCATGACTACAGTCACAATGTACAAACTGTTGGAGATTCCTTTCAAGAGGTCTCTCCTGTGTTTTGAAAATTCACACTTTGAAACTGCTCCCAGATCCTCCTGGCCATCACCCAGATTAGGGACCTACTACCTGGGGATGCTTGTTAGCAATGCAGATTTCTGGCTCTGCCCCAGAGAGCCCTGTGCCTGGGATTCTTACTTCTTGGCTGTGCTTTTGATAAGGGTAGTAAATACCTTGTTAACTAACGCTTGGGACTGTCTAATGGAGTCAGGAAGGCAGGCGTACTTAGGAGCAAAGAAGCAAAGAAGCAGCAGCAATGACGCTTTCATCCCACGGGGGTGGATTTATAACCCCGCTGAGACAGAGGATTACTCCCTGCTGTCACGGCCAGGTCAGGATTTTCAAAAGCATGGCCCAGACTTCTCTGATTTAGGAAGCAGTTTTGGTTCTCATCAATTGCTCAAGGCATTTGCAGCCCAAAGGTTCAACACCACAAGAAAAAAGAGAATCTCTTTGAACCAGAAAGATTTTGGAGGAGAGTCCTCTTGGTTGTCTGGCTATTGACAGAAAAAGCTTAATGTGGCTCCAGTGACTCTGCATACTATTGCAGTTGTAAGGTCCCTCTGTACAACTCAATGCACCCCTGCCTAACCTGCTCAATTCACCTGTTAGAGTTATTTAATATTGTGTATTTCAATGCCGGGGAGTGTCTACACATTAGAATTAATGTTAGTCTTGGACATGTTAAATATGGCTCTCCTGAGAAGCTTCACTAGGGTATCATCTTATTGTATGCTGTCTCAAAGGCTTTAATCTCTTTTTCTGCTTTCAGTTCATAGGATAAAAACATGTGAAATCACTGGGATTTATATAGGCAGATTTGGCAGCTCTTTCCTTTTTACTTGGACTGTCAGATGTAAATCAACGTTACAACACTCTTTCCAAGAATGTGTTAGAATGTGCATGTGTTTGGGGAGCAGACATGGTATTTCTATTATAATTTTGTTTGTTAGGTGTGATCTGAATTGTTTGGCTTTGTTTTATAACATTCACAATTTGTGGTTATTTAATTGGTTCTCCCCCTACCCAGTGACTGTCAGTTCTTTTTTTGATGCGGTGTCTTTACTCCTGCCCACAATGCCCAGCCCCTCCCGCCCAGCCTTGAGGACTTAACTCTGGAACCACTTTCCTGATAAAACCCTTTTCTGATGCCTCTATTCTACTCTATAGCTCTTCCTTAAATTAAACTTCTTTAAAATGTGCTGCCAAGACCATATACTTAACATTTTATTGTACATTTTCTAGTTATCAACCATCTGTACTGTTCAATCTAGCACTTTATTATAAACTACTCTGTTGGCCAACAGTTTTACATGTGTGTCTTATTTTCCCAATTAGATTTTTGAGCTCATCGTGGACAGAGTCCACATTTCATGTCTTTTGTACATCTCTCCCTCCCCGATGCTGTGTGCTTACAGCTAGGCACATGCAGATACGTCTTGTTCAGGCTGTTTTCAAACAAAATGACCACAGCCTGGGTAGCTTAAACAACAGAAATTTATTTCACACAGTTTTAGAAGCTGGAAGGCCCAAGATCAAGGGGTCGGTCAATTCAGTTCCTTGTGAGGGCCTGCATGCTGGTTTGCAGATGGCTGTCTTTTCGCTGGATACTCACATGGTAGAAAGCAAAGGGAGGAAGCAAGTTTTCTCATGTCTCTTCTTAAAAGGGCACTAAGCCATCATGAGGGCTCAGCTCTCAGGACCTAATTACTTCCCAAAGGCCCCATCTCCAAACACCAGCACATGGGGTATTAGAATTTTAATATGTGAACTTTGGGGCAATACAAACATTTAAATTATAGCAAGATGTTTAGGATATGATTGTTTTCCTCCCCAACCACTACAGTTTGTAAAGACTTCTATTTGCAAAAGCAATTGGAGGAGCTGGCTGCAGGGATCATTTGATTATAAACTGCGTGAAGGCAAGAACCATGTATGTTCTGTTTATCCCTACATCTGTAGTGTATATCTTCGACAGCTTGAACAGTTGCTGAATTAATTTGTTAAATGAGTCTTTTTGTCTACACCTGAATATACCTCACATGAGTCTTGTGTGTAGAAAGGGAAAGCAAGGTATTTATTTCTGGCAAGGCAGAAGCTTCTGGAGTTTGGGATGAGCTGGGGTCTTTTATTTCTTGCCACATACTAACCTCATCCTCCTTGTCACATCCCAACATGAACAAAACAAAAGAAGCCAAAGGGAGGAAGCCCCGATCCTATGGCGCTGTGGGGGGAGTATCCTCCTCCCTGAAGAAACCCCCAACAAGGCATCTGGTTTTGTAGACATCCCTAATCATCAGGCCTTTCCTGCACTCCAGAGAAACCTAAATTCCTTCATATCCTCCCAATATCCAATCCATGTGAGTTTCACTTAGCAGACAAGGTAAAATCAAATCCCTGTTAAGAATGTCCTAAATGCAGAGGAAGGATTCTAAAGCAACAACAACAAAAAAAGAAAAGCCATTACATAAGTAGCTCGCCCTTCAACTTTGGTGAGGACTGGGGTGAGAAGCAGGAACATACAGACTTTAAAACCTTCCACTCTTGAGTTTTCATATTAGACATGTAGGTTTATTACAAGAAAATATGGGAATGTCCCTTCATCAACCACTCAGTCACCCAGGTTTCCACTTCTTCAATATACATTTCCCATCCACTGTCAAGCAGTTCAAGAGAACTGGTGGCCCTTTCTGTTTACTTGACTCATTTTGCTTCCCAATAAAGCAGATTTGGTTGGGTCAGCTTCCCGTGACTCGCTCAGTAAAGAGTATCTCATGGGGAGCTAGTCTTTCTGGGCCCCACTATTTAAGAGCCTCAGCGTGGGCACTGGTCTTTATTCCAATCCACTGTGATGAGGGTAGCAGTACTGGTTACTTTTAAAAATGTATCTTGAGAAAAGAATAGCAAGAGAAAGCAGGAAAATGGGGTGGGGCTCCTTCCCTTGGAGGGAGTTGGGCAGATGCTTGAGGCTTTGTGGATTGTCCTTTCATACAACCAGTCCAAGACCAGCTACAAATTTGGGGGCTGAGTACGGCAGGGGGCAGGAGGAGCAGTGACCAATGTACAAGGAGGATGCCAGGAAAGCCTTTAGGCTGAACCTGTTGAAATAGGTCTCGGGGTTATTAGGGAAATTACGGGTTTCAGGTAAGACAACTAGTTCTGGGAGGGACCATTCTTCTCTTTATTGTAGGCAATCCTATTTTACTTTTCTCACTTATTTAGGGGTGATTCATAGATAATCTCATTCCAGGTCAAGGAACTAGGGCTTATTTATTAGAAGGTTATATTTCTCTTGATGAATCGTTGACTAGTGTTTATGAGGATTTCAGGCAGTTAGCAACAGTGACAAGGATGAGTAGATAGCTCAAATCCATGACCTATGAGACACTGTAGAATTTCAAAAGGCTTTTTTTTTTTGTCTTCAGATATCTGAAGTCCACCCTGGAGAGGAGGAGCCAGATTGATCCCATGATACTTCAGAAGACATAATGAGAACCAATGGCTGGAAGATGTAAGCAGTCAGATTTGGGCTCCATAAAAGGAATCACCAAAACAGAATCTGTTCAAAGATCACCTCCATCCCTCAGCCCACAGTGAGTTCCCATTCCTAGAAGTGTGTGAGCAACGTCTAGTTGCTCCTTATGAATGCTGGAGAAGAAATCCTCTTTAAAAAAGCAACTATATGAAAGACTGATGTGTTCCACTTTGTCTTTGTCTTCTGTGGCACAGCCTTAAGAAATGGCGATGACAAGAGCAGGGGTGGACCTTTCCCCTTTCAGAGGCTCATTTTCCTTCCTTTCCAAATGAGAAGGCTGGGACACATACCTTCAAAGTTCAGGGGGCAGGGGTGGGCTCTGGCGTTCTGTGCTCATGCTAACAATCTAGGTAATTTACCATTCCAGTTTTGAGGTCATGTTGCTAAGAGCACATCCAGGTAGTGTGTCAGGTCCGAGTACCTTAATTCTTGTCCTTAGGGAGAAGGGAGTGAGAAAGTTCAGCCTTGGTTCCCATGGCCTCACATACTATCTATCAATCAAAGGCCTGGGAGATTTTCTTGGCTGCCTGCCAATTTTCTTGGCCCTTTCACATCTTAGCCTTATCTGTGTGCACCAGGGGCCTCAGCGAAGCCCCAGGAGACATTACTGCCCAGCACCAGGGAGCTAAATGCTTTCAAGAAGCAGTTGAGGACTGGCTCTGTTCTAATAGTGCTGGGGTTTTGGCTCTGATCATTTGATATGTTCCTAAATTGGAGTTTATAGGAACTCCTTTCCCCAGTCCTAGGATCAAGAGGTAGAAATCAATGAAAGGAAAGGCCTAGTCTCTTACATGAAAACCTTTTTGTTGGTAGACAACTACAGCACACTTCTGCTTATTAAATTTAAAAAAATCTGTGATAAATATTCCAAAATAATCTACCACAAAATACATTCCTCATTCGTGCATTTATTTCATCAATACTCAAGGGCTGACCACATGCCAGTCATTGAGATAAGCACTGTATTAGTTTGCTAGAGTTGCCACAACAAAACACCAAGGCTGGGCAGCTTAAGCAACAAGAACTTATTTTCTCACAGGTCTGGAAGCTGGAAGTCTAAGAGCAAGGTGCCAGCAGGGTTGGTTTCCTCTGAGGACTCGCTTCTTGGCTTGTGGACAGCCACCTTCTTGCTTTGTCCCCACATGTGTTTGTTGTCTGTCCTAGTCACCTCTTCTTATAAGGACACCAGTCATATCGGATCAGGGCCCAACCATATGACCTCATTTTTAACTCGGTTCCTTCTTCAAAGGCTCTATCTTCAACTACCAACTCATTCTGAGCTCCTAGAGGGTTAGGATTTCAACATAGGGATTTGGTGAGGGAGACACAATTCTGCTCCCAACAAGCACAAAGTTGTGACTTAGAGGCAGGTATAATCATGAAAATAAGATTTCAGTTGACAGAGAGGTCAGTATGATTTAACTGGCTGCCTAATGGTATGGCAACCTCAAGCTGTGTGACTAGAAATATGACATAATATATATTATCTTAATCAGTTTCCATTTAATTGACTCATTCAATTGATGCACTCTCCTGATTACTTCTGTGAATTCTATGCACCAATGCCCACAGCGTGCTGAATGCTGGTGGCCAGTGGCCTATTCTCTAGCATGTTCAGGCACTTTGCTGCCACCAGGTAGGTTCATGCTCACCAAGAATCACTTGTGTTTATTCACAAATATGGAAATATCATTTCTGCTTGATATTGTAATTATAGGACTTGTAAGACATTATGAAAATCAATGAAAGCTGAGTGTGAAAGAGAATTGTGTCTGTGAGAACTAAACTGAATGTTTTAGAAACACTTGATAATGGTGGGCTGCTGAGAGAATTGGTATCATTGTGGGTGTGAGACAGACATGGTCCAACTTGTGGCTCTGCCCCGTTCTAGCACCTTGCTTTCCCCCTATAAAGCAGTAACACAATGAGCAAAGGCAAGGACCCTGCCTACTGTAAGAGTGGGAGGGTTCTGTACTCCGATTACTTCACAGGTGTCTTTAAATTCTTAGCTTAGTGCCCTGGCTGGTGTGGTTCAGTGGGTTGGGTGCTGGCCTATGAACCAAAGGGTCGATGGTTCAATTCCCAGTCAGGGCACATGCCTGGGTTGTGGGCCGGGTCCCCAGTATGGGGCTCACAAGAGGCAACCACACATTGATGTCTTTCTCCCTTTCTTTCTCCCTCTCTTCCCCTCTCTAAAAATAAATGAATAAATAAATCTTAAAAAAAATTCTTAGCTTAATCCCCTAACTGTGTACTACATGAGGACATCATAAAGTTTCGTTTTTTTCTCACCACACCTAGCACAATGCCTGGCATGTTATAGATACTCAATAAATACTGGCTTAGTGAAGGACCTCTGTTCTGTTAACATTTTGATGTATTCCCCTCCGGTGTTTTTTTCTGTGTGTAATATATACATATATTATATTTTCAGCATACATGGTACACATTTTTTGTTCTCTGCCTTTCCCCCCACTTAACCTGAACATTTCCCCATCATTAGAAATTCTTAAGAAAAAAGAGTTGTGTTTTGGAATGATATCTGGTACTCTAGGAATTGTACCCAATGTACCATCTGCACTAACTTGAAGGTTCTGAGACATCTTGGGTGTGGCCAAGGGGATGCTGTCCATGAACGGCACCCTCCCCATGTAATTGCTGCTTTATTGGCTACAACAGCTTCCAAAGTGTAGATTGGTTTTCCAGTCCTGAAGGCTACTCAGGAAGGTCTCTGCCGGAGACCGAGAGACTAATTCTTACTTCCTGAAGTGACTCTGTCCTGCGTAGTGTCACAGAGGTGCCAGAAACTCAACACGCCCAAATGTTCTTATCCCTCTACATTCCCCAGATCATTGAAGAGCACCTCAACTGTCTTAGTCATTCAAGCTACAAACTTTGGGTTCCTCTTCGACATGTCCCTCTCCCTCCACATTGGTTAAGTCCCACCAATGCCATCTCTGAAAACTCTCTTAAATCCTCCCTCCCCTACCCTCCGTGTTAACTGTGATCCTGTCCTCTCTCAGACCTTTGTCACTGGGGCTTTTGCAGCATCCTCTTCCCACTTCTCATTCATTCTTTACATTCTAGTGAGGCTTTTCCCTGCTTCTCAATAGGGGATTTAATCATATTGAGTTTTTGATTTCCTGCTCAAAATCCTTTGAGGGTTCCCTTCATCATAGAATAGAATTCTCACGCTTTACTATGGCATGTAGGGCATTTTGCTCCAACCTAAATTTCTAGTCTCTTTTCCTAGTATAAAATATTTTGAAATAAATTTGTTAAAAGAGCACTGTCAGAAATATTACAGAAAGGCAGACATGAGCCAATTTCTGGCTCTGCCCATATTTGGGTGGTAACTTTGTGCACATTGTTGTAATACTACAGAGTGGTAACACGAAGGCTGAGAATAAGGACTGGGAAGCCCCTCCCACCTGTCACTGACGGTAAACCCTGGGCCAATGACTTCATATGGGCTTTGCACCTATATGGTTACATTATTGTGAGGATTACATGAACTGACACATGTAATGTTCTTAGAACAGCACCTGATACATAGCAAGTGCTAGATAGGTGTTTGCTATTGTCATATGAGACCTGCTTTCCACATCTGTAAAATGAGCTAGTATTACCCACTTATCACACAGGATAAGTGGGTAATTATGTGTAATTAAAGAAAATGATATAAGATTGCCTATGTGCAAGCACCTAGAACGACCCCTGGCACAAATCCGATGTTCAGCTCTCTTCATTACCCAGACTTCAACTTAGAATTCAGCTCTGCCTCTTGGGAACTTCCACAGCCCTTTTTAATCATGTTAATGCAGCAGTAATCGCTCTATACTATAATCAGATAATAATATTTATTTGTTTTCTATGTACATGTAGGTATGTGTGTATATAAGTATTTTACTGTATATATTTATATGCACATTGTTAGCTTTTCCTTGAGGGAGAGGGCTGCGTATCCTTAACTTCCATGTACTAGCTCATGACTCAATCCCAGGCACACAGACAAGATAGGTAATGGTTTTGAATACATTTTCTTGAGTCAGACAAACATGTGTTCACATCCCAGCCCTGCCTCTTGCTGCTGTGTGTATGTGAGATCTTGGACAGATTACTTAATTCTCTGCTACTACTACCCTCCATGTAGGGTTGGTGGAGGAGTAGGTGAAGTAGTTGAACATAAAGCATAGTGACTTGATCATAACAAGGGCTTAATAAATGTTGTCTGGTAATAATAATTTATAGACATTTGTTAATTTTAATTATCATATTGGGAATGCATAGGTAGCAATACTCTAATTCTTTAAAATTTTTTGATTCTTTTATTCCATTAGATTATAATATGGACAGATGTGATCTGTGACTTCATCATTTAAGTTTCAGTTACTGGAATTTACTTCTTCTAGAAAGATAAGACAAGAGGTAAGAACAGAAATGGGAAGCTCTGTAGTGACAGCCTGGGTAAACCTTCCCTATTTTCACAAAAAAATAATAAAGAGAAGCCTCTCATATGATAAAGAAACAACTCGTTCTACCATTTCTTTGTTGAAATTGAAGAAATGAAATGAGCACTGACGGAGATGGGTGATGTCATGTTGTCATCTGCCATGCCTGAAATCCACTTCCTCTTTGTGGTGGCATGAGGACCAAACACAGAAACACAAATCCGTCACTCACTGAATGCATGTCAGCTCTTCAGACACTCATTTTTAATGGAAGGGTGCCATGGAAGGGTGCCATTGCCAAACACCCGTCTACCTGCTCTTAGGGGGAAAACAAACATAAGATGAATACATAATATACCAACATAAAGGCGATTACTTTTCAGACAAATTCTCCAAAAGTCCTTGTCCATTACTAGCTCCCCCCATCACCACCCTACACACGTGCTTCAACTCAATTCTACAAAAATAAATTCTGTGTGCCACACTTGTGCTAGGCATCATTCTAGATGCTGTGGGAAGTCACAATGGGGAAAATACAAAGATGTCTCTGGTATAGTCATGCCCTCAAAGAAAATTTATGATCTAGTGGGAAGACAGAAGTATTCTTCACTAGTATTCTTCGGCCATATCTTCAAGGATGGAAGTGACACTGTGGGTCTGCGTGATCCACCCAGCCACAGATGGTGTGTCCAAAACATGACTCGTAAATGCTGGATAACTGACCACTTCCAGGTGAAATAGAAAACCACCATGTCATGGTGCTTCAGCCCAGTGGATATGAGTTGCCAGTAATCTGTAAAATAATGCAAATGGACTAGTGAAGACTAAGCAGAGCGTCATGGGACACTGAGGAAGGAGGAATCTCCATGTGGCATGTATTGTACAAGGAATTTTATATATTTTATGTTATTTCTTCCACAGAAAAATCAAATGAGGCCTGTATTACTGATTGTTTTATAATTGGTGAAGTCGAATCTCAAAGAGGTTAAGTAACTCACCCATGTCGTACAGCTAGCTTTCATCAGGTTGGCATCCAGATTCAAGGCCATTTGGTCCCAGAGAGTTGGTGCATCTCTGCTGGAGATAACAAAAGGCAGCATTTGACTGTGGCTTGAAACCATTTCAACAGGTGGAAAAAAGGGTGGGGGGACGTGAAAAGAAGGCTTTCACCTTGAGGAAAGGATGGTGTGTTTTGAGAGAACTTAGTAAACATGGTAGAACCTTACCTGTTGCACCTGTCTCATCTATACCATCCATTCCATCAAACAAATCATGTACACTTTCTAGGAGACAGGCCCTGTATTAGTCTCAAAGAAATATAGGTACATAAGACAAAAATCCTTGACCTCACTCATATGTCATGGGTCAAATATACCCTGTGAATCTTGTGAATGATATGTAGTGTGGCTGGGCCCTGATGTGGCCCTGGTGTGTAATGAATCATGGTTATCTTACCTAACAGGCAACAACGGAAACTGAGAAAAGATAATCATGACAAGGCACTCAACTGGAATTTGGAGGATTTGAACTCTAGTCTTGATTTGGCTACTTCCTGGCTTTGTAACTTTGGATAAGTCACACCTATTTTCTAGGCCTGAGTTTCTTTATGAAAGGGCTGAGGCTTAGTTTAAATGATTTTGACTGTCTTCCTTCCAGCTCAAAGCATACCCTGAGGAGCTTTGCTAAATTTATTTTGTTCTCACAGGTTCTTTCTTCTCTTTGAAGTTTTCTTCTCCACATCTTCCCTAAGATAGCTAATGCTCTATCTTAGGAGCATGTATTGCAAACCCCCAACCTACTTCAGAAGAAGTAGGGGGAAGGGGAGCCAACCATAAGCTGTCTCTGAAAAGGAAGGTAGAGTTAGACACTAGCTCCAAGCAGTGCCAACCCCTCCCTGAGATCAGCTGACTGTGGCTGGGAAACCCCAGCCTGGCAGATCGCTAAGGCCCCTTCAGCTTTGACCGGCCATATCTTCAAGGATGGAAGTGACACTGTGGGTCTGCGTGATCCACCCAGCCACAGATGGTGTGTCCAAAACATGACTCGTAAATGCAGGATAACTGACCACTTCCAGGTGAAATAGAAAACCACCATGTCATGGTGTTTCAGCCCAGTGGGTATGAGAAAATGCGGGGAAAAAATTCCCTGGAGGCTGAATTCAAGCATTTGGGTCATCTATTACCACTGAATCCATTGTTCTTCCTTTCTGTGTTTCTAATAAATGTCAATTTATTCTTGGACTGCTAAATACACAAATTAAATCATCTCTACCCAGGTGTTCTGTTAGAGGGCTAGTTTCCTAGGAGCCCTGTGTCTTCACAGAGCATTTAGAAGCCTTGTGTTTCAGTCGTACCTCCGGTGCTAACTCTCTGTGTTGTCTTGGACAAGCTATTCGTCTGTTTGTGCCTGAGTTTTCTCTTTGGTAAGATGAGGAAGCTGGGTTTATTAGCCTTGATCACATTTTTCTTACTACTGACCCCACATTTTGAAACATCTCACTTTCAAAAATTTACATAAATAATAATGTATTTTTCCTAGTGCTTTCACTTATCATAGATGTATATCATTTCTTCTCAGAACTTGCAGTCACAATGAGCATCAAGTGTGACTGCACAGAGACAATATAATTCCAGATGCATAGAAGAAACTTGGCCTTTGGCCTACTTGGGGAGCCTTATCACAGGGAAACTTGTTGAAAGGCTGAGAGAGCTGGAGGAATCAAATTGCCAAAAGCATAAAGAGATCTGGCTTTAGATCTTCATTTTACCATTCAGTAACTATGTGACTTTGGGAAAGTTATTATTTGAACCTCATTATTCTCATTTATAAAACAGAGATAATCATGAATTGTGTCAAACCTGCCTACCTCCAAAGCTTTTTTCTAGGAGGTAAATGAAATCAGACACTTGGGAATTTGTTCAAAACCACAAAACCTGATATGAATAGAAGTTGTTATTCCTAGTGTATTCCAATTTTATATCTTAATAGAATGTTTGATTACAACTGACAACTTTTCAGACTTAGATTCCGCCATCCATCCTGTCAGGTGTATGAGATGATTTACCTTACCATTGTCATTTGTTTCTTTCCTTTATGCACAAAGTGGTTCTTTAAAAAAAAAAACTTTACACAGCATAAAATTTACATAGCGTAAAATTTACCATTTTAGGGTATACAATTCAGTGGCATTTAATATATTTACAATGTTGTACAACCATTATCGCTATCTAATTCTGGAATGTTTTCGTCATCTCCAAAGAAAACCCCATACCCACTAAGCAGTCTCTCACCATGCATTCTCCCTTTACCCTCCAGCCCCTGGCAGCTGCTCAACTTTCTGTTTGTACAGGTGTGTCCGTTCTGGATGGTTCATGTAGATAGAATCCTATAATAAGTGGCCTTTATGTCTGGCTTCTTTCACTTAACTTAATATTTCCAAGCTTCATCCATGTTATAGCATAGATCAGTACTTCATTTCTTTTTATGGCCGAATAATATTCCATTGCATGGATATACCACACGAAGTGTTTTTTTAAAGATTTTATTTATTTACTTTTAGAGAGGGGGAAGAAGAGAGGGAGAAAGAGAGTGAGAGAAACATTAATCAGTTGCTTCTCTCACACCTCAAACTGGGGACCTGCCCATGACCCAGGCATGTGCCCTGACTAGGAATCAAGCTGGTGACATTGGTTTGCAGGCTGGCACCCAATCCATGAAACCACACCAGCCAAGGCCCACACGGAGTAGTTTTTAAGCTTTGGGGTATTGCCTTCTTTGAGACTCTGACCATACACACAGATACACTCTTCTCCCTCCACCATTGCATGTAACTATAAGGTACATTCAGATACTCCCAAGCCCATTAATGAACCCCAGATTAAGAACTCTTGCTTAAGTAAGAGACTATTCTCTGAATGCATTCATTCATTCTGACAATTCATCCATCACTACTAATTGAGTGTAAGGCATTTTTCTATGCTTTGGGGAAAATAAAAGTGATAAAAAGAAGCAGACAAGAATTCCCTTAATCCATGGAGCTTACCTTCTAGTGATGGATGACTAACAGTGAACAAATGAATCAAGTGGTTTATGTAAAGGCCCTAAAAGAGAAACAAAGTCAGAAGAGAGGGAGTAGGAAGTGCTGAGGAAGAGGCATTGAGATTCTAAAGAGGCAACTGGAAAGCTTCAACAAGAAGGTAAACTCCAGAGGAATATTTGAAAGTGTGAAGAAGGAGCCATGGGTTGTCTTACCTGTGGGGAGGCCTGATGACTCTCGCAGAAGACACCTTAGCAAAGAGGCTTAGATAATGTTCCTGTGTCTGTGACAGGGGCGAGTCCTTCTTTATATTACCAACCAAGAACTCACATGGACGTGGATTTCCACAATTTTCCTTCCCAAAGTCTAAGGTTTACTATGTTTCATGGTAATTTTTAGCACAGGTTTGATCATTAGATTCCATCTTTGCTATGAAAAATCTGCACATGTTTCCAGAAAGCTAGGTACTCCTCTTTCTAGCCTTTTCACTTATTTAATGGGAATACTAACCCAATATATCTCATTGTGTTTACAACAACCTTATTCAATGAAACAAAGCTTCTAAAACACCTAGGACACTTCCTGAAGTACAGATTTTGCTCAGTAAATGCTGGATAATTTTATTTGTTTTCAGAACACTTGTTGATTTTTATTCTCTCCTGAAATAAAATGCTTTTGCATGCGGCTTAACCAGGGGGAAAAAGGAAGTGTTCTTTCACATGTTTTTTTTTTTTTTTTTTCCCTGACTGAAGCTGTTTTTTCAGTCAGGGGAAAAAAAAAAAGGAAGTGGGAAGGTGTGTTATGGGAAGAAACAGCTCAACTATTTCAGTCGCACAGATAAAAACTGGGTATGTCTCACCTCTCAGTATTTATTTTAGGACTCATTTTGGATTTTCTGGAATTTTAGTTCTTTGTGTCTTGTTTTGGCCTTGAAGATAGAATGTCCCTTACCTCACTCTTCCCCTCAATTTTTCAAGGTCTTGTATTCAGAGACTCCTTTCCTGGACTCACTTTTCACCTTTGCGTCCCCAACCCTGTCACCCACCACCCCTTACTCTGCTTTGTTTTTCTTCATAGCACTCAATACTCAGTTCATAGAACAGTGCTTAGCTCTAGCAGGCACTCAAGAACATATTTATTGGATAGGAAAATTTATTGAAAATCTTGAAAGTCATGAATTTTGTATTTCTGCCCATTTGATATTAGGTGTGACTAGAGGACTGACTTTGGCCAATGAACTGTGTAAGTGGAAGGAACGGCATATCACTCTTGGGTAGAAGCTTAAAGAGACGGTATATGCTCTGTTGTCTTCTCTTCCCTTCCATCAGACAAATAGCAATGTTTGAAATGGTGGATATATCATCATCCTGGATCCCGGAGTGAGTACAATGAATGGACCCTCTCCTGATTTCTTGTGATGGCTCTGTAATATGAGCAAGAAGTAAACCTTTGTTGTTTTAAGCTACAGAGCCTTGTGGATTTTTTTTTCCCTGCAGCGTACCCTAGACTATACTGACTGATACAAGTACCAATCAGATAATTACATCTTATTCTCTCTCCCTATGAGAGAGATCTGGTATCATTCACCTTCAAATAAAAGACTAATAATTTTAAAAACATATGTGGCATTTAGTAACTGGGCAATCTTTGGTCATGTGCTTCTGTTTCATGTGCACTTCCAGAACCAGAGAAGGAGATTCAGTTTCAGAGGTCAGGTTTTTCAGGGAGCAGAGGTCTCTCTACATGAGACAGTCCTCTCCTAGCCCCAGACCCTATGCCATTTGTTTTTCCTCAGCTTCTGCTGCAATGACCAAGTTGCTTCTGTCTCTGATCAACTTACCTCTTCTATATTAAAAGGACAACTATCTTAATAGTCAATTTCAGATTAATTGTTTGAAGTTTTAATGTAGTGTGGGGGAGTGGGCAAAACCACCCAAAGATTTAGCATCAGAGGATTTGGGTTTAACTATCTATTACTAGCCCTATGATCTTCAGTAAATTGCTTAACTTTCCTGAGCCAAAGAATCTCAGTTATAAAATTGGGATGACAGTGTGAGTCTATGATCTTTGGAACCAAAATTCTTGAGTTAAGATATGGTTTGGAATTCAGAATTTTTCAGGTATTAGGAAGGTAATGTGCTGCATACAATGTATAGAGAGTAAAACAAACCCAGTAGAACCTGGGCCACCCTCTGAAAGCAAACACATTAATATTTCTGCAGCAAAATGTATTGATACTTAAGTATATAGGATAAAGACTATGAAGAGGCTCATTTCAGATCAAATTAGGCTTTGCAATCATATAAATTCCCCCCAAACTTTTGATTTTAGAGTTTTAAAAATTATGGATTATATATTGTGTACCTGTACTATTTTTCAGGTTGTTCAAAGGAATAAATTAAATGAGGTATATCAAACAGACATTGTGTACAATGTCCTCATAAAAATGAAGATTGTTATATCCTCACAGCACAGAATTGGTAGTTCATTCAACAATATTCAACAACAGCGATAATGTTCAATGAGTATCTGCTGTGTGCTGATCATTGTTCTAGGTGCTGGTACCTACATCATGAATGGATCCAGTGTCCATTGCTTCCATTCAACCTCTTTCCCGGAGGACACATGTGCTTCTGTGCAATCCTTTCCCAGATGTGTGTACAAAGAGTCAGTCTTTCGATAGTTTCTTAGGCTTATTAAGGGGCTTTAAAAAAATATGTCAGATAAATTAAATTTTCTACTTTTCAGAACAAGTTAGCCCTAGAAGGTCTTCTGGTGAGTCACGTTCTGAGCGGGGAAATCTGTCACTGAGGCATAATTAACATTCTGGGTTGCCCCCAGTTTCTATGGAGATGAGTCTAGCCCCTCGGGGGAGGAGTGATGGATGTGTAATCTCCAAGATAAGTAACTGACAGGTAAGAAATTTTCCTTTCTCAAATGCATTCATTATTCACATTCATTATCCATCAAACACTGTGAGTTTCCATTTAGAAATTAGACCAAATAGTTAGAAAAATTCTCCACTCTCCACGCCCCCATAATCAAATTCTTCTGGGGACCACCGAACATCTGAGTAGGTCTGCTGTCTGGCCTGCAGTTTAATGGCATGTGTTTGTTGAATGTCACTGGGAGACAGAATGAAGACTCAACACCTTGTTGACTCCAATAGCAAAGACTTTGTGGGGAATTTCTACTTGCTCAATCCCTGATATTTTTTTTATTACTGTTTCCTTCCTCTAGAATGGAAACTTGGTGAGAACCCAGACCTTGCCTATCTTGTTCACTACAGTATTCCCAGACCCTAGAGCAGGGTATAGACACTTGGTAAGTATTTATTAAAAGAGAGGATGAACAAATGAGGTTTGGTTTGGAGGATGGCAGAGTCTATTGGAGTTGATGCACATACGATTTGTCGTACGGATAATCCAGCCCTAGTACTTTGAGTGGGATTTCTGTCCACATCCTCCTTTCTCTGTCTAAACAATGATGCATAATGAGGCATAGAGAGGAGGCAGTTAGGGCAAGATCCTTAGCCCATTCTCTTGGCACCTCTTGGCACATCTTTTAAATCCTTTCTTATTGCAAACACTGCCACTTAGTCAATTTATCTAAAACTAGACCTCTCCTTTGCCTGACACGAACCCTAGAACCATGGTTAGTTAAGGACTATGGATTGCCTCAGTGGGCCAGGCTGTGAAATGCCACACAATGCCTCATGTCAGTATCCTGCCTTGGCTCAAGGTCAATTCTCCAAGAATTAATTTGCAAAAAATGAATTTGCTAAAGGCTGATTTGTTCAATGACTAATTTTCCAAAACGGTGTTTTCTGCCATCCACTTATAAAGTAGATAGCCATTGGTATTCCATGGGGGTGGTTTCAAAAGCCCTTGAGTTTTTCGTTGGTGTCTTTTTGTTTCATATTCCTGTTAGTTTCATCGGAGCCATTTCTCTATGCCAGGTCAAGGTTTCTTGCTTTGTAGATTTTCTGTCCTTTGGCTCTGTGACATTTGGATAGAAGGACCTTTTTTATGTGTTTCAAATCAAGCATTGTGTGTGTCTCAAACGTTAGGGGTAGTATAAAATACAGAGCAGGTGTAACACATTCTACAATGAACTCAGTTTATTACCCAAATGCTTGTTGACTGGTTAAAACAAATGAGTATTTTGTTTGAGTTTTGAGTGATAGAGAAGTGCTTAGGGATCTGAATTACTAAACATGAGGAAATTGATGTACAGTCCTGTTAAACTGAAAGGGCCAAGTGACAGAGGAGAAACAGTTACAGGAAAGTGAAAAATTAATTGTGCTTTTTAACAGCACATTCTTCCGTTCTTTCATTAATTCAACATGTCTAGAATCTCTCTGTAGTGCCAGCTCTTATTCTAGGCACTTAGAATAAGAGAAAAATTAGACTTGGTTCTTACTTTAGAGACTAGTCTGCTATTTTGGAATCTCCTAGTGAGATTGTAAGGCCCTTTCTGTTGAATTCACTTGACTTTTTCTTTTTAAAAATTTTGAGGTCATTCTTTTAGCTCATTCTACCTTCTGTTTAACAGGTATGACTTATATATCCTAGTTATACTGAATTTGATCTTCATGGCCTATCTTAATTCTCATGAAAATTCCCTCCCTTATCCCATAAATGCTGACTGCATTGTTAGCAACTTCAGTATTTACCCCCTCGTCTGCCCTCTCTTGCCTTGGCGTCCTGTTTCTTTAGAGCCTGCGTGAATCTTAAGATCAGCATTCAAGTTCTGCTCTTCACTAATCAACTGTGAATGTAGTAAGTCATTTGACCTCTAGCATCAAACTCTACATCTGTTAAGTGGGCTAATGACACTGACATATTATTGCAAGTATAACCTTGACCATGGAATGCTCCCTCCAGGCAGGTATAATGGATTTCTTTGCACTGCCAGCACTACGGAATTCTTTTTTTTTTCTCCAGTTGGCTGCTCATTTTGGCACTGTTTTTTATTGCCCATCTATTATTTCCTATGTATATATCTTCTTCTTTCTTCTCTTCTCACTATAGTATAATTTCCTTAAATATACATGTAGAAATAAACAAAGACCACCCAAATGAGACTAAGCAAAGGCTGTTTTTTTTCTTTCAGCCTTTGCCATAGCAAGGGAGTTGGCCACTACAAACTGGGTTTGGCAAAGATTCAAAGGCAGGAAAAAGAATGGGAAGGCTTTATAGCAGAGAAAAGAGAAAGCTTCAGGTGTGCCCTTATTGGAGGCTGTTGGCATGGGGAAGCGGCAGACAGGCCAGCCAGCAGTGGGGCATCCATGTGATTGGTTAAGGGTGCATATTTGGCTTTCTTTGGTTGGTTCTAAATGGGAAGCCAGAAAAAAAATAGGAAAGCTATCAGTTATTAATCATTTGTCACCATGTTGGTCTGATTGCTATAGAAGTTGTTGTGTGGCCTCTTTGACTGTTTGTTGTAATATTGGGTTGGCTTTCTAGACTGATGGCTGTGGATGGTGGGTTAGAATTCTATTTATATATGGTCTAGCCATACATTTAGTCTTTCACAGGGACCATGTTTTATGCTTCTGTTAATACACCAGGCCTTCCTCCATGCTCTTCTGGTCCCTCTGTGTATATATCATGCCCAGTCACAAAATAGCTGTGTGGACAACATCTGACCAAATAATGTAGCAGCATATCAGGTAGAAATGAACACTGAGCTGTGAGTTCTGTTGCTGTTGCTTTCTGGCTTGGGCAAGTCACTCAGTTCTATTCCAGTAGATTCCATTCCACTCCACTCCACTCCATTCCATTCCATTCCATTCCATTCCATTCCATTCCATTCCATTCCATTCCATTCCATTCCATTCCCATGAATAGTATCCCCATCATATGTCAGGCCTTGGGAAATATGCTGATGGCACAAAGAAAAGTGACACAAAATCCCTGCTCTCAAATAATTTTTAGAATATACCTCTTTAAACTTCAGGTTTTCATTTATAAAATAGCAACAATGATTGCATCCCTCTCACTGGGGGCAAGATCAGATGAAGTACATGAAAGCACACATTAAATTGTAAAGAGCTATGAAATGTGAGGAACTTTTGCTATTTTAAATGTTTGTCAACTGTGTTCCTGAAAAGACAAAGTAACTCCAGAAGATGATGCATTTTGATAAACTTTTCCTCCATTTTCTGTAAGTATAAATTATGATAAGGTAACATCATCACAGAGAACTTCCATATTTCTTTTTCTAGATGTTTACTGAGGTACCTGGGGTGCAATTACACCTCTGTCTTTTTAGGAGGTGTTAGAGTTTCAAAAGCCTGTGTGAAGGATTTCTAGTTGCCAAGCTCTCCTGTGAACTGGCCAATATGATTCCTTGAATCATCGCCCAGTGCGGACCCAATTTATATTTGGAATTTTATGCCATCTTGAAGGAACATCATCTGGTGCCAGGGTGCGCTCTGAGCTAATTGGGCTTTGGCAGTGATGTCATTCCATGGTGGGCGTTTGTCGAGATTATGGCAGTGATAACTCAAACTTCGTTTTCGGCAGCGTGTGCCCATGTGTGCAAAGAGGCTGCTCCCCGCCTCACATGCAATCACTCCTCCTGCTGAAATTACACTTCTTCCCTTGCTGAAGATGGGAGACCAGTAGGCTATTTATACTCCATGGCAAGGAGGATTCCTTTCCTTCCATTCTATGTACAACTATTTCTCCTGTTATTAATATGGCTTAAAATAAAATTGGAATGAGAAATAATCAAACTTATCAAACTTTTGATCGTCAGTAAACAGTCATAAACCCCATAGAGGGAAGAATCTCCTAGGATTATACTTTTAATAGGCTTTGGAATCAAGGAGACATGTTTTGAATGACTGCCCAGACACTTTTACCTATGGGCATTGGACAAGTTTGTCAACTTGTATAAACCTCAGTTTCCTCGCCTATAAAATGAAGGTAGTACGCTTTGCCTCATAAGATTGTGGGTTCCATGTAATCCAGATTTATGACTGTCCTCCTGTATCTGCTGCCTTCCTGACCTCAGATTTTCTTTCTGTCTTGGCAAGAGGACTGGGGAATGGGAAAGAATTTTCTTGTGATTTTCTAGGGGATATGTAGAAGAAGGTTTCATCACATGTCCCACTGTGGGATTTTCATAGTCCCCAAGACCCCTCCTAAACACTGTCCTCAGCCTCTGTTGTTTCTGAGCAGTTCAGTTCTGCCCCAAACTTGCACACCATTGCACAGTCCAGTCATCTCACTTCTCAGCAATTCAAAAGCCCTGCTGTGAAGTGAATGTAGAACTATCTATCCGAAGGATTTTAGCACTCATTAGCATGTCAGCTGGGGTCTCATTACTCACTCAAGTGGTCTATCAAGATATGGCTTGCAACGATATTTGTTTTCTTCCTAAGAGGTATTCCAAGAGAAAATATAAAAACAAAGTCCTTCATTTTACTACATTGGTTTTATATTACATAATACATAGAAAAGCTTAGCACAATGTTTGCACAAAGTAATACTCAACAAACCAAAGTTTATTTTTTAGTAAAGTGAAAGCAGTAGTGAGATATGTAGCTTTGAGATATATGTGCACATATATGTGTATATATGCATATGTATATGTACATATATGAGGTCTGTTTGGAAGGTATCCAGTCATGTGATATGAAAAATAGAGACATTTATTGAAGAAGATACAAGAAACATTGTACATAGAAAAATGACACCTCAGTTCCCTTCAAAGTATGTACCTTAGGACCTCACACATTTCTCCTACTCACCATCAGCTTCCCAGTCATATTTTCTTGAATCTCATCAATGATCTGAAATCTCTTCCTTTTCAAAGGTGATTTTAGTTTTGGGAAAAAGCAAGAAGTTACAAGGCACCAAATCTGGACTATGTGGGGGCTGAGTCACCTGGGTGATTTGATGTTTCACCAAAAAACTATGCATGAGTGGGAGCACTGTTGCGATGAAGCTGCCAATCACCAGTTGTCCATAGCTCCAAGGCCCTCTGAATCATCCAAATAGTTTCCGTGGAGGAAAGTTCAAGTTGAACGCAACATTTGATGAAGATTCGTTGCTCTGCAGGCTCAGTTACTTTTAATGTGACAGCCACACAGTACACATGCTCATTCAAGGGTGTCTACTGTCCTCACTGACCAGTACAGTGAAGTCATCGTTGTTTTCACGTGCACATTCCAGTCCACTCTCCTTGGCTACAGGTTACTTTGATGTCCAGCAAACTGTTCTTGTTATAGTAACAAGGGCTGGACTTTTTCTGTACAGACCTTGTACACATACATAATATGGGGCAACTCCTATACTTAGTAATTTATGTCTTCTATTTGTCCCTTGATTATTAACATTCTGTGAGAAAAAGTAAATCTTGGTACCCCTGAGCAAGAGGAGCCCAAGGCATAAAAGGCATCAAGGGTGTGTCACTTCAGGCTCAAGCTCCCATCTGGGGACCTGGAAGCATCCCTGCACAGACAGCTCAACATGGCATCATCTTCTTTTCTTCCTTATACAGAGAGGTTAAATGACTTCCCTGTATTTACATCGGCCTCTAAATTGCAAAGGCATGGGCTATAATATAATTTTATTACAGAAAATAAATACTCAACTGCCATTGTGCCTTCTCCAATGGGCAGTTTGTATTGACCCCAACCCCCAAAGTGTCCCATGGGCTCTCAATGAGTAGTTATTGATGTTCTTAACTGGTTTAGTTGATCTCTCACTGCTGGGCCATAGTGGTCTGTTTGGAAGTCCTCCTATCACAGTGTAGTTTGGTGGCTGTTCTGGTGATTTTTTATCCATTTAGCTACAAAGAATGCACTCTGGGCCAGTCAGCCCAAAGCTGGAGAAACAGAGGGGAGAAAGCACAGTTCTCAGATGAACCCAACTATAAATCACATGAAATGGTCAGCTGTATAGCAGTTGATGAGCTTAGTGTTTGAAGCAGGACAGGATGGGAAGGATTCATCTTGCTCTAGAGAGTAGGGACCCAGGGAAGGTTTCAGAAGCCCTGGTGTTAGACATGGGCTTTGAGGACAAGAAGGGATTCTGCCAGGTTGTGAGGCAGGTGATGACATCCCTTCCAGACTTCCTGGGTGTGCCAGCCAGAATTAAAGTGAGAACTCCCAGGGGAAAAGGAAACTCAAGGGGACTGACTTAAGGACTTCTATCGCATCATCACCTCTCATGTGGAGAACTAGCTCGGGTACCGGAGTGGGGTTGGAGCAGGTGTCTTCCTTGCGTAGGGAAGACTATTCCCTTATAAATGAAGGCTCTTTCCTCCCACACAGAGAGCTTAAATGACTTGTCCAAGTTGGTATACTTAGTAGGTGGCAAACAAAATCTAAACCCAATGCCTATCATAGGGCCTAGCCCCTAGTTTGTGATCAATAACCAATATTTACTACATGAGGCCCTTGTGAATCCCCAAATTCATGAAAACATCTATAATAAACATTTTTCTTAACATGATAATTTTGCATAGTTCAGGGAGTCCACCAAAGAGTTTTTTAAATTGCTTTCTCTTTTTCCTGCCTCCAGTCTCAATGCCTTTCAGTTTCTCATCAGGGATTTGGCCTAAGTGTACCTCAAACCACACCCCTCACAGGCTGTCCATGTGGCCTTGTATGGTCTACAGGCCAAGGGTGCTTCCCCAGCCCAGGGTGGGAGGCTCCAACCTGCTGTTGCACCCTTATCTTTCGCTTTGTTTGTCCTTGCATTTGTTCGACAATATTTACGGAGCACTTCTGAAGACCTGGACCCTATACTGGGTACTGAAGAATCACGGGTAAAGAGGAAAGACCCACAGTTTCACCCCATGGAGCTCACTGTCTAGGGGAAGAAACAGTAAAAAATGGAAGTTACATTCTATAATGGTTTATATTATGTAATTGTAGTTTTGATAAATACCACAAAAGGGAAGTATCGAGTGCCGAGGTCGTTTAGCAGGGGAATCTGATTTGTTTAAGAGGGTCAGAACCAGCTTTCCTGGGGGAGTGCATTTAGGGAAACAGAAAATGGCTCAGAAAAGAGACAAGGGAGGGCATTTCTGACATAAGGCACAGCACAGGTCAAGGCCCTGCGGTAGGACAGAACTTACTCTTCCCAAGGAGTTTTAAAAAGGCTGGTGTGGCTGTAATTTCTTGCCTCCGCCAGAGCCTGCGATGGCTTCCTATTGCGCCGAGAGCAAATCCTAAGTCCTCATTCCAGCAAACAAGTCCCCACAGCCCAGAGCCCTCCTCTAGCTTAGGCCTCATTCCCTCGCCCTCCTCTCTCCTGCTCTCCTCCTTTGCTAGCCCTCTAAAATGACTGATGCAGTTCATTTTCTGGGCACTGACAGTTTTCTTCCTTCAGCCTCATTTTAGATATTTTCACAGCTCACTCCCTTACTCCACTTGGGTTTGTGGTAAAATGTTACCTTTCCGAAGGGGCCTTCTCTGACTGCTCTTTCTGTGACAGTGACTCGCTCCTGCTCCCTGTCCCATCACTCTGCATGTTGTTTTGTTCTCACACTCACCGCCCCTGGCGTATCATTTTTACTTGGTAATGAACTGGATTTCTCCATTACCTTGTAAGGGTCATGAATAAAGCTACTTCCTTGATTGCTGTATCCTCGGCCCCTAGAATAGCACCTGACTCATAGTTGGCACTCAACAAATATATATTAATAACAATTCAATGGGAAGACTGATACAAAACAAGACTAGAGAAAAAGCCAAGAGGCAGACTCTGTGGCACATGTGTGCTTTCATGCCTTTGGGACTTAACTCAGGCCTTTTCCTCTGCCTGCAGTGTTCTTCCCTAGCCCCTTCTGTCACCATCTCCACAGTGGAAGTCCCATTGACATATCCCATTGTGTGAACTTCCACATAGCACTTATGTGATTTCTCTTTGGATTCTGGTGAGAGGGGTATGTTTGACTCCTTCTTCAAATAGACAGCTCATGATGAGTAAGACCATATTGGATCCATGCCTTTCCCCCGTCCAGCATAGGGCTTGACCCAGAGTGGGCACTCAGAGAAGTCTGCTTGTTTGGATGGCAGGGGGCAATAATCCAGGAGAGCTAATAATCCAGGTTACAGATAATAGGAATGTTATAATAATGCCAGGGAGCTGAGCCAATGTCACGATTGGATTTCAAAGAACATCTAGTTAAGAGCATGAATTCAGGTTTGGTTGCCTGGGTTTTGAACTTGGCACTGTCAGTTAGTTATCTGTGATTTACTCTTAAACCAAGAAAATGGACATACTGTAAAATGGATGTAATAAGGCTACCTCTCTCATGCAATCTTTTTGAAATTTACATTAATCACTATATGGAAGTATTCAGAACAGTGCAAGGAACCTAATGAGTACTATATGCGTGTGTATAGGAAAATAAGTAGAATTTTGTCTTTAAGCCTAGAATGTTGTCTTTAGGAAGGAGACCTCAAAGTCCAGGGGAGGCCTGAACTTGGAAGAGGGACAGAATTTGCAGATGCGCTTGGGGACCTGAACAGGATGATTGGAAGCAAGGAGTTCTTGGGACCCAAAGCCCAATCCGGGCCAGAGCTCCAGCCTTGTCTCACAGAGGAGAGACCGAGTTCAGGAAGCATCTGCCCCAAGCTCCTGTCCTGGCAGAGGAACGCGGGCAACTCCAACAACCCCACTCTAATGCTCTCCCTGCTGTTTCCTCTCAGTTTGTCTGTGGGAGCCAATTACTGGTAGTTTATTATTTCTTTTCTTATTTCCTTACTCCCGATCTTATTTCTCATAATTTATAAGAAGCAATAGAGGACAAGCTATGGATCAAAAGCAAACTTGGGACTAGGAAAGGTATACATTAAAATAAAATAAGGTAGGGCAGGAGAAAACACAGATGACAACAGGGTCCAAGCATCTGCACTTTTATGCAGTTGTTATTTTTATGCATGAATCAAGTCCTAAGTTTCCCAATGGCCGAGGTGAAAAGGCTCATGGTCAGTTATGTAAGAGAAGATCAAAGTGTTTTCTTAGTTGTTTCACCCTGAAAGTTTCTCATTTGTGCCATGCTATTCAGAAGGCCACTGAAAGCAAACTTTATCTTCTGATGATCTACCTCCATTCTTATGCCCTGAGGCCATCTTGGCTGATAAATTGTCCAAATTTCTTCCCTAAGGTGGTTATAACTTCTGAATTTGCCTGAAAAATCTTAGCTTCTTGTTCTGACTCTGCAGTGATTATGGAGTTCCCCTGATCAGCCAAGAACATTTGTGATTCAACCTCTTAGAATTTCATGGTTCTTCAAGACCTTAAAGGTCATCAAGTTTAACATCCTCATCCCACTCACCTTATGATGTCTGAATCTTCTCTGCAACAACTCCATCAAGTGGCCATCCAGATTTTTTCTTGAATGCTCCCAGGGCAGGGAGCTCACTACTTCAAAGGCATCTCATTTTATCTGTCTGTGAAGTTTCTTGTTTTCTATGGAGTTGATATCCAAACCCTAGCCATACTTATTGAAAAGAGGCATTTCATCACTGAGAAAGGAAATCAAGTCAAATTGGCCAGCAAGAAGAAACACTGGGAATCCTGAGCTTCATTAGAAGTAGACTTTTGTTCAAATAAAGTGTTAAAATTAAAGTAGTATATATCTGAGTGGGGCCAATTGGCATTAACTCATCACAGCATATGGTGTGCTTCCTTTTATATGCATGTTTAGCAGCTACTGAGCACCAAACCTCACACGGCTCTCAATTGCTAGCACTAATGAAGGATCTGTTTGCTTTGGGGGATAAAGATGGTATCACTGATTCACAGTTGTTTTTCCAGGAGTGATGAACAGATTTTACTTCCTCATCTACTCTCTTGCTGAGTCCTTTCTCAACCCCACTACCACGTCCTACTTCAGACCTCATTGCCTCTTGGCAGGACTATCCACTTGCCTCTAAGTGGCCTCACTGTCTCAGTTCTGGTCCACTCTGGTCTGAGACTACACTGCCAAAGCCTTTTGTCAGGCACAGGTTTGCCATATCACTTCCAGCTTGAAATCCTTCCATGGCTCCTGTTAGCTCCAACATGGAATCAAAGCCTCTTAGCTTGCAAAATGGGCTGGGCAGGGCAGGGTAGGGGTCACTGTGGCCATTGAGTAACACAAAGCTAACTGTCCCTCACTCGGGGACACTTGAGCCCCTAAAAGTAGTATAAGACCTTCTGGAACAATAACTCACGTTCATATGACTTTACAACATTCACAGTCTACGCACTGGCAAAAATTAACTTCATGTCCAGTTAAAAAAGGAAGAATCAGAAATTCTCTCAAAACTATTCCTACTAGTACTACTATTGTTGATAACAAAAATAGTCAGTATTTTTATAACACTTCCTGCATATCAGGCTCTGTTTCTGAGCACTTTATTATTTCATTTAATCCTCACAATGCGGCAAAGGCACATGCATGACCCTGAGAGGGAGCACCTCCTTAAATTTTGTGTCCTGCTGCCTCCCCCTCCTCACCCTAGTCCCCATCTGGGCACAACTTGTATGTCCATGACATAGGGAGCAGGCCTTGAGGGCACGGGGAGGGGGGAATCTCAGGCAGAAAGTCTGGTCCAAGCCGAGGTCCAGCCTCATTGTCGGCAGCAGGATCATAAAGACCAGGCCAGAGATTTGCAGTCAGGATCAGAGAGCCAGGAGCCCATTTCCACAGTGGGTAGCAGGGTGGAGAGGAAGACCACAGTGCTGAGGTCTGGGCCGCCATCTGTGTGTGCCACCAGTGGGAGGCCACAGGCAGTGTTTTGTCTCTGGGCCTCAGCGTCCTCCTCCGACAACTGAGCACCAGTGGTACCCCTGTCTCCATTCCAGACAGGTTTAGTGCGATGATGGCAGCAAAGGCAGTATATATGAGGTGGGGACAGGGTGTCCAAGTGATCGTGAAGAGCCTGGGGTCTAGCTTATCCCCATCACTGACTCGCTCACTACTGACACAACTTCCCCCTTCTGGGAAGACTTCATATCTCGTTAAGGTCAATGACACAGCTCAGCCTGACAAAGGCAGCTACACGTCACGTCCCTACCAGGAGACCAGCTCCTGCCCCACTGTCCCAGCCCGTAGGCAGCCCACAGTCATAAGCCATGTGGCCTTCACATCCCAGCCCCAGCTCTGCCCTCATGACAAACACTTCTTCCAGCTCAGTCACAGTGAAGTGTCTCCTTCCATACAAACCTGGGGCTCTGCCCGGACCTGCCTGTCCCATCACCCGCACTTCCCTTACATCTTAAAACATGCCACTTCCTCAAGCCTCAGAGGCCCACCTTAGGAAGTGTGAGAGCCATGCTTGTCACTAGCTAGGAGGCTAATGGAAAATACTTGGGGGTTTGCATGTTAGCTCTGTCAAATCTAATAAAAAATCATTCTTATCTACCCAAACCAGTAGTTACACAAATCTGCCAGTAGCATTAATTAAAGGACTTCCTTACTTGTCAGAGTATTTATCACAAATGAGGAAGAGAAACATTCAGGGGCCTATTTCACTGTCTCCAGGAGCCGTAACCCCATCTGAGTTGATGCCGTACAGGGGGAGTCTACCCCAGAGGGTGGGGGATTTTGATCCCTTTCGGTCAGATATTTGAGTTCTGTGTTTGTGTGGTACTATGTTTACCAGGTGTCACCTTTGATGGGGCAAGCTGTCCCCCAGGTGGACTTTAGCACTCCTCCTATCTTCACTTGCCCCCGTGTCGTGGGCAGAGTGGGTGCTGTCCACAGGACAACCTGAAATCCACTGTCTATCTCCGATCTTCATGGATGCTCTGTGATGGTTATCATCCCCATGTTTCACGAGAAAAAATTAAACTTCCTTGCTATAAAATATGGTTGATCAAAACTTTTGTAGAGGGTCAGATAGTAAATGTTTTAGGCTTTTAAAGTCTCTGTCACGACTCTCTACTCTGTCATTAGAGTGCCAAAGCAGAGGCAGACACTGAATAAAGGAGTAGACCTGGCCGTGTTGGAATATAACGTTATTCACAAAAACAGATGGTGGCCCATGGTTTTCTAACCTCTGTTATGAAGCACTGAGATTGTTGCGGGGGAGGGTGGGGGGGACACCTTGGGTAAACAGAAAATCTTAATGAGGGGACTTGCTATAAACTCAATAAATATGTCTGAGCATTTGCTACCTGTCCAGCACTGAACGGCACCCGTAGATGAATCATGGAGCTCGTGGTGTGGTGAAGGAAATATCTGTATGAATTCACGTCACTGTCATGAAAGGCCCAGAATACTTAGGGCTGTTAGAAGAGGCAGATGGGAGTCAAAATTCAAAACATCTGGAACATCAAGGAACTTTCTGGAGGAGGTTACACATTATCTGGGCTTTGCAGACCAGTTAGGAAGCCTTGTCCGTGGGAAGCTCAGTGTGAGCGTGTTTCCTCTTCCCATTTTGCTCCTCCAACATGAGAGACCAGGTATGCCGGCAGTCAGTGCCGAAGTGAGAGCCCTTACAGAGCTGGTGTGGCGGGGAAGGGCCACTGCGGGCCTGGGCTCAGGTCGGTGCTCAACAACTATGGAAGGAGAGATCCAAATTAGGCCGCGCCAGAGCCAGCTGAAATGAGACAGGTAGCTACAGGCAGCAGAGAAAGAGAAGTGGGGGCAAAAACAGTCTCATGGCACTGAGTCACAGGGAGGCGGCTGTGGCTGTGTGGAACCTCAGGTTGTAAGTAGTAATGCTGTGGCTGCAAGCCCTGACTCTGGTCCCTGGGCCAGGAGGAGCTCCCCACGTCGACGACGATGTGGATGACCTCACTTCGGGCTAGTGCTTGGGGTGCTTTGAGACCACAAGGCATGCTCCCAACTGCTATCCGTTCATCTTCACAGCAAATCCAATGTGGTTAGAATACTATCACCTTTATTTCACAGGGAGAGAAACTGAGGCTCAGCATGCACTGCTGTGCCCGAGAATTTGAAGCTAAATCTGTGAGACCTGGAAACCTGTGCTTTTCTCACTGTTCTACACGGTCCCGTAGTATGTGTGCCAGGTGTCAGAGAAGCGTGAGAGAGTAAGAAAATGTAGGTCAGAATCCCAACCAGGAAAAGTCACTGCAGTGGACTCAGGGCTTGGGAGAGCGCTATGGGAAGGAGACGGATTCCCACCCCACAGCAACCTGGTTCCCATGGAATTTGCCTTCATTCTTGCCGAGTTGGCCAGCGGCACTGAGAGTGACTCAGCTCCAGGCTCCCTCCTTAAACCCTCAGAGCAAGTCCCCACATAGGGCTGTGGGCAGGTGGGCTTGGGAATGCTTCTGGCTCCACCCTCTTTGTTTCTAGGTTTTCCTCTCAGCCTGGTATCTCTAGCTTCTAGATCTTTCCAGCCAGGACCTTTGAATTAGTTATTTCTTTGGGCAGTTTTTCAGGGTCCAACCCTCAGAGCATCCACAGCCAGGCCTCTGTGTCTACCCAGAGGGCCGCACACTCACGCTGGTGACCTCCAGCCAGGGTTACGCCCAATCGCAGCAGGGCACCGCCAAGCCTGGAGAAGACCTTCAGCATACAACTGGCGATGGAGCCTCTTTATGAGGCCTGAGACCTGGTGGGGTAATAAATAAATTAAGAAATTCTATAATTATCCTTGAAAAGGACACAAACACACGTGGCATTGTGCGCGAAGTTTACAAGTCATCATTTTTTTAAAAAAAGCAAATATTTCAGAGAAACCATGGTTTGATCCAGTTTTTTTTCTTTTTTCTTTTTGCATTTCTTTCTTTTTATTTAAGAACCAAAGTCTCAAACACAGAAATACCCACCATTTCTCTTTGCCCCCAAGCACCCCAGCTCTCTGGGCATAGGAATCAGAGGGAAGATTCTGCCGCTTGTCTCCTGTCCAGATCCTGGTTAGCAGAACAGCCCTCAGCTCAGTCTCCCAAGTTAGAACCCCCTCTCCAGGCAGTGCTGCTGCCCACACGGCCACTGCCTTCATCTGGTCTTCTTCATCTTTCTCTTGGACTGTTATTTAAACATTCTGGAACGTGATCCTTCTGTTACCAGTTTCCTTCCATGCACTCCGCTTTCCACACTGCTCTTTGAGTGGTCTCTATAAAAAGCAAATCTAATCATGCCCCTCCCTGGCTGAAAAACTGGGGTGCCTTGGTTTTACTCCCAGCCTAGTTGGGGTGTGGGTCTTTGCTGCTGTCACAGTCCATGGTGACTTCTCTTACACAGCAGTGCCCGTGGAGGACAGCACCCCTCCAGTGCCAGAGAATGGAGGCAACTCAGGCCAGTCCCTTCCTGGTGTCCCCTCCCCCTCCCCCTCCCTGGCCCGCCAGCATTCACCAGACCCATCCACTGGACAATGGTGTCATTATATGAGGTTCTTTCCCAGGTCTAGGAAGGGACATAATAGTATCAAGATGCGAAATCCGGATACTTAATCATTGTTCTTTTACATCACATAAAAAAGGCCTTTGGTTCCCCTAAAGTAGATGTCGGCCTTTCTGCTAATACTTCCCTCTCTCTACCGAACCCCTTTCCCCACATGGTTTCCTCTTTAGTTCTTCAGTGTGGTGTCCTTTCTGTACATCTCTGCCAGAGAGGCAGTTCTACCTTTCTCCTATCTTGCAAACGTGAGTGACAACTCGGGTTTCAGCAGGTCCCAGAGTGAGAGGTGAGGGTGGCTCTAGTCCCTGGGGTGCCTGAGTCCACAGCTCAGTCCAGATTCCTCCTGCTGAGGGCGGTGGCTGATTTCTTACGTGGCTAACTGAGAGGTCAATAGGCCTCACCCGGACAGCAGTGGGGTTTTTGGTCTGTTTTCTAAATGAGTCAATCCCATTTCAAGTCCTAGGGAGGAAAGGATTTTTCCTTCTATTAGCATACTTTGGCCACGTGTTAGAGACCTGGGTGTCCTTAACTATTGTGTCTGGCTTTGACTCACAAGCTGGCTCTCCTTGTAAAGGAGCCAGGCCAGCTCTGTGTGGCTGCTTTCTTTGCTCCCCGGGAGAGGATAGCACAGCTCAGATCTACACCTGATAGAAAGGCCTAACTGGAAGGGGGGAGAAGAGGACATTGGTGCACCCAGCAGAACACCCTGAATTCCGGCTACAAGGAACTTCTGGCCCTGTTTTAGTTTCCTAGGGCTGCTGTGACGAGTTATCACATATTTGGTGGCTTAAAACAACAGGAATGTAGTCTCTCACTGCTTTGGAAGCCAGAAGTCTGAAATCAAGGTTGGCAGGGCCCCCTTGGACAGAATCTTCAAGACCTCCGTCAGCTCCTGGGGGCTCCAGGTGTTCCTTGGTTGTGGCAGCATCCCTCTGATCTCGCCCCCACCCTCTTGTGGCCTTCTCCTTTGTATATCTTCTCCTTCTGTCTTGAATCTCCCTTCCCCTTTCTATTACAAGGGTTCTATTCATAATAATCCAGATGAATCCAGAGTGAACTCATCTCAAGATCCTTAACTTAATTATATCAACAAAGACCCCTTTCTCAAATGAGATCACATTCACAGTTTCCAGGTGTTAGGACAGGACAAATATTTTTGGAGGGGTGTGTAGAATTCAACCATTGCACCATTCCAAGACATACCAAGTCCTCTCACAGATGTGCTGTGACACGGATTCTGTTCTCTCTGCCTTTGATGTCCTTCACCGTCTCCCGACCTGTCCACCGTCAGCATGTTTTCTTCCCTCTGCGAACTTGTTTTATGCATAAAGGACAAGTTGAAACATCACCCGTGCATAAAGCCTTCCCTGACTCCCGGAGGCACTGTTACCTGTTTCCTCCTCTAGGACCTGTGGCACATTGCTCACTTGCCTGGAAGGCAGCTACTAACCTGAGTGCGGGAACTGGAGCCCATCAGACAGGCAAGCGCACGGTGCTGGGCGGAGAGAGCCGCATTTTGAGAGAGGGTACAAAGGGCATCCAAGGAACTTACTCTACAGATATGATCACCTCCAATTTTTAACCCCAGCCAGTGTCTGCTTCTCTCTTTTTCAAATTTTTTGTTGTTGACACTATTACAGGTATCTCCCATTTTCGGCCACTTTGCCCACTTCCACCGATCTCCTGTCCCCCACCTGCTTTCCTTGGCCTTCATCACACTATTGTCAGTGTCCTTGGGCTATGCATACACGTTCTTCAGCGAATCCCTTCACCTTCTTTTATCCCCTCCTTCTTTTTACCCCTCCCTACCAGCTGCTGCCCGCCACTTCTCTGACTTCCATCAGTCTGTCCTGTGTATCCATCAGTGGCTGCTCCTTAAAGGGATCAAAAATAGAAGGGACCAGAGAAGAAGGAAGCAGCTGAAGTTGTAGAGGTCATGAGAAAATCCTCCCGCTTTCACTAAATCTCTCCTCCTTTTTATGAAATTCAGAAATTCCTGACACGGAAACAAACTAAGTATTTGGAAAATGTGATGTATGAGATCTGTCCATAAGGTAGCCAGTCAATGAAAAACAGAAACATTTATTGAAGAAGATACAAGATACAAGAAACATTGTACATAAAACAATGACACCTCAGTCTCCTTCAAAGTGGGCACCTTGGGACCTTACACAGTTGTCCCAATTGCCATCAGCTGCTCCATTGTATTTCCTTATCTCATCAATGGTCTGAAATCTCTTCCCTTTCAAATAACCTGAAGTAGGTCATATGATTTGGGTTTTGGGGAAAGCCAGACATCGAAGGGCACCAAATCTGGGCTGCAGGGGATCTGAGTCACCTGGGTAATTTGATGTTTCACCAAAAAGCTCTGCACAAGACATGATATATGAGCGGGTGCATTGTTGTGATGAAGCTGCCAATCGTCAGTTTCCCATCGCTACAGGGCCTTCTGAATCATCCAAATAGTTTCCCAAGAGGAATGTTCAACCTTAACACAAAATGAGATGCAGATTCGTTGTTCTATGTGCTCAGTCATTTTGAATGCAACAGCCAAACAGTACACATGCTCACTCAATAGCATCTACTGCCCAACTGATTAGTATAGTGAAGTCATCATTGTTCACACATGCTCATTCCAGTCCACTCTCCTTGGCTGCCAGGTTACATCAATGGCCCGCAAACCATTACCATTATATTAACAATGGCTTGACTTTCTCCAGACAGACCTCATGTGTGTGTGTGTGTATGTGTGTGTGCATATCACATATATATATTTGGAATATTATTCAGCAGTAATAAAGAAATCCTGCCATCTGGGACAACAGGAATGAACCTGGAAGACAGGTTCATTATCCTAAGTGAAAGAAGCCGGGCAGAGAGACAAATAATGTATGATCTCACTTATACATGGGATTTTAAGATGTTTCACTGATAGAGGCAGAGAGTAGAACGGTGATTGCTGGGGGCTGGGAGGTGGGAGCAATGGGGATGTGTCAGCCAATGTTAGTTCACAATCTTGGGAGTTCCCCAGGTAATATCTGAAACTGGCCCCCATATACAGAGGGCAAGAAGAGACCGAAGAAAGAGGCAGGCCACTGCAGGTTGATAGGAGGCAGTTTTAATAAGCAAGGGAACTTACACATGAGGCTTGTCCTGGGTGACCCCAAGACAAGTAGTGTTCTGCATCCGTCCACCAGAAGCTTAAGTTTATATAGAGGCCTTAATAGGTTCAGTTGCGTATATTGTCCAGACGATCTCAATAACACGTTGCTCTCTTAAGGCCACATCCTTGAAAATGGCTCCTAGTATGGGAACAGTGGGTGGCACATACATTCCAAGGACAGATGAGGAGCCTCCAATTGCCTGGGTTCGGCTCATGGGTCAGTTGGTGGTCAGATGCTCTTGATGACCTCCTCCAACATCCAAAGGGTGCAAACTTACAGGTATAAGATGAATAAGTTCTGGGTTTTTAGTGTACAGCATGGTGGCTATAGTTAATAACACTGTATTTCACGCAGGAAATCTGCAAAGAGAGTAGATCTTCAGTGTTCTCACCACACATAATAAATGGTAACCATGTGAGGTGATGGATGTGTTAATTAGCTTGACCGAGGTAATCATTTCATAATGGATACACTTGATGTATCAAAACATTGTGTTGTATCCCTTAAAGACATACAGTTTTTATTTGCCAGTTATCCCTGAATAGAACAGGAAAAAAGTCCTTTAAGAGGAATAAGGCTTTTCCCTTCCCACCCAAGGTAACATGGGAGAGATACTCATCTGCTCTGTACACAGTTTCCATTTCAGCCTTCTTCCGTTAGCCATGGGGGAGGCAGAGCATAGGAGGGCTCCCAGAAGGTGTGGGTGGCAAAGGAACACACCACTGACACCTAAGATGTCAGAGGTGGAAGTCAGTCCTGCTTACCTTCAACTCTCCAGGCCAACAGGAAAGAGGCAACTTACTATCATAGAGTACACCGTGAATTAGGAAACAGCAGTTTCAGGACTGACCTCTGTCCTAATGGCCATGACATTCCCTTCTCTGGGCTTCACTTTCCTCTCTAGTAAAATGTGGTGGTGGGTTAGGTGAGCTATGAGAACTCCGCTTCTAGGAATAGCTGTTATCAAGGACCATTTACTTCTTCACGGACTGGCTAGAATGTTTATCCAAGGCTGTCTCATCACTCGACTTCATAAGATCAAGATAGGGGAAATCGGCACTGTCCACATATTTTTTTGGAATCACTGGAGAGTCAATAAACACTTGATGATATGAGGACAACGCCAGACTCAGAAAGGCACTCAGAAGACAGAGACCATCCTGGCTCTCATAGGGCTTATGATCTAAAGTAGGGGACCCATAGCTTTATGCGTGACCATAATTCAGATCAGACAGTGATGCATGCCATGATAAAGCAAGTTAAAAAGACTCAAGAGGACTTTAGAGAGGAGGTGACATTGTAGCTGGGCGTAGTAGGCAAGCAGCAAAGGAGAAAATGAAGGCAGGACATTCAGGCAGAGTGGCCAGTCTTAACAAAGCACTTGGTGGTTTATGGTGAATGGGCTGATGTGCCCAGACAAGGATGATGCTAAAAAATGAGCCCAGGGAGGCAGGTTTGGGGCCTAAATCAATTATAATGCATTTCATTTCTGTTAATTAAAATCAGTTCAAACTTGCTTAACCATTCCAAGGGATTTATTGGTTTTGAGAACTGGAAAGTCCAGGAGTAGGTTCAGAATGGGTTTATTTCAGTGGTTTAATAATGTTCTGAAAGTCTGTCTTCTTTCAGTCTTTCTTCTCTGCCTTCTTCGAGGTCAGAGCTTTATTTTAGGCTGGTACCCCTCCAGGCAAAAGATGGCTGTCAGTTACCCCCAGGGCTATGCTCTTCCTTGGGGACAAGGTTTTAGTCCGGACGTAGATGAGACAATTGCTCCTGGGAGCTATCTTGGAAGATTAAGGTAGTGTCTTTCACCGAGACCTCAAGCAAGTATCTACTCTCATTTCATTAACCTGAGTTAGGTCATATGTTTATACCTGGACATAGGTGACCAGCCACAGGGACTATGCTCACTGCCCTGGACCAAGTCACAAGCATGACTCATAGGTTAAGGCTAGAGTCAACTTCCTCCAAATCCAGTGTACTACCAGGTTCACCAAAACCAGGGTGGTTACCAAGACAAAGAAATGGGTGATAGATATTGTAGATTCCACAGCCTCCTTAGCATTTACGGGATCTACACATCTGTCTCGGGAAGATGAAGCGAACAGTGTGCGGTGCTAACTATGTGGACAGGTTGGCTCTCTGACCGGCACAGTGTTGGCGGCATCTGCTTCTTCTGAGGCTACTGGTAGCTTCCTAGGCCCCACATGCCAGAACTGTCCTGTGAAGTGTTTGGGAGTTCCTTTGATAGCACTGCTCCTGTACGGGTTCTCTCTGACTCTGTGAGCATCCAAATCTGGTTCTTGGGCCCTTCTGGAGATACCCAATATTTTTTCACAAATCCCTTTCTGCTCACCTAAGTTGAAGGGAAATCTGTTTGCAACTAAGAACCCTGGCAATTACCGATACCCTCAATAGAATTTGATGGTGGGAAGTTACTTTTATGGTAAAAAAAGAATGTGGCTTTTATTCTTTTATGTGAAGGACAAAAATCATTGATAGGTTTTAAATGGGAAATGGCAATGATAAGACAAGATCTTATTCCTTTTTTTTTTTAACTCCCCATTCAATTGAAACTGCTCCTCTCAAGGCCAACAGTGACCTCCATTTTGACAAATCCACTGGTCACTTCTCTTCCTTTTTTTCCCTTAAACTAAACTATTTATCAACATTTGACAGTTTATGGCTCCCCGCTTCTTGATCACTTTCCTCTTCTGGCTCACTCTGTGACGCGCTCCGTCTTCCTACTCCTGAGAAGGCCACTCTCTGGTCCCTCCTCCGCTGCTGTCCCCGCGGACACGGGAGTGCCTTAGGGCTCTTCTCTTCGTTCTCCGTCCCTCTCCCTGGGAACGCCCTGTCTTCAAGTGACAAGTGTGGAGGCCAATGGCACTTACATTTATATATTCAGCCCAGACTTTCTATTTGCCTGTGGATCTGTGTATTCAGCTACAGACCAGACATTTCACTCGACTGTCTAATAGATACTTAGAATGTAACACAGGCAAAGCAAAAACACTTTTTTCTCTCAACTTAGTTCACCTTCATCGTCCCCACTCTTCCATCCACTCAGTTGCTCAAGTCCAAAATCCAGACTCATCCTTAATTAGTTTCCCCCAGCTTCCCATGTCAAATCTACCAGAAAATACTGTGAACTCCACCTTTGAAACACACCTCGCTTGTGCCCTATGTATTTTCTTTGCGGCCACTGCCATCCCAGCTCCTGCCTCACCTCTCCCCTCGTTCCTTTACTCCCCGTCTCCCAGCCCTCTGCACCTTCTCTGTGCTCTCCAAACAGCCACACTCCTTTCTGCCTTCTGGGTCTCCTGTTTTCTTCGTGTAGAATGCTCTTTCTCCCGGATCTTGGCACAATTTCCTTCTTGTCTCTGAGATCTTGGTTCAAATGTGACTTACCATCTCAAGTACCACCCCCTCCAGGTCACTTCCTATCCCAAGACCCACTTTGATTTCTTTCTACTATTAATCAGTTATTTGAAGTAATCTTGTTTGTTTACTTACGTAACCTCTCCTCTCTCTAGACAATCACAGATACTTGTCTTCTTTGAACACTTACCATACCTAGAAAAGTGCTTGGTGCCTGATGGCAACTGAACATGTATTTGTGGAGCAAATGAATGTACATCTCAGAAAAAAACACTCTGGTGACAATTTGGAAAATAGACTTGGAGGGAGGAAATCTGTGCTTCAGAAAGTTCTCTCTGGCTAGAGCATACGGTGTGGATTGAACTTAGAAACACCGCAGTCTCTTGGAAAACCAAACCTCATAGGATGTTTGGTGAGGCAAGTTTTGTATGATTATAGCCTCAACAGGATTTAGGAGATTTCTTCATTGATTCCAACAGGTGGGTTTCTTTTCCTGTGCCTTTAACTTGAGTAGTTAAAATGTGGCCAAAATATATTTCTGTATTTGAGTTGCTGACACCACAAGTGTGTGAAAGTGGAATTAGATACCTTTCCTGTGGCAGCTCCTGACCCAAAACTCACGGACAATTGCTGTGGGGACAGAGTCACCCTCTGAGAGCGTTGTTTGGCAGCAAGGAAGCGAGGGGAATGAACCTGCAGCAGGGTGGACTTGCTCCTCGAGTCAGAGGTCCCTTTGGCTGGCCTCGTGGTGCATAATGTGGGGACAATTCTTTTCTTTCCGCCTCTTCATCACTGCACAAAAGCACACACAGACCTTCACAGAAAAGGGTTAGCCAGGCTCCGTAACTTGAGGACCCTTCTTTCTCTCTTTACCCCAGAGCCCCAGTTCTCTTGCATCCTTTTTAAAGCACGGTGCAAATAGAAAGGGTGCTTAGAAAACTGGATAGAAAGGAAACAAAATAGAAATCTCCTAGACTTGCCAGCCTTTCCCTGAATCCCATGTCAGGTAGAATTTATATTCAGCAAGAATATTTTTTTCAGAACAAATAGAAAACCATCCCAATGACCACGAATCCCTCTCCTTTTTCTGTTTTTATTTTCTGTAGACTTGATGGAGTGGCTTGAATTCTGAGGGCCTCTCTTTCATTGTGCACACTGAGAAATTATAAACCTCGTAACTGGGAGAGCTGAGTGATCTGAAAGAGCGGGAGAGCTGGGCTCGAGGAGCTGGCAGAGACAGCTGATCCGCATCGAAGCTGAGCTTTGCTGGTCCACACGGACAGTCTCCTCTCTAAAAGGCATATGATGCTCTACTTGGCAGCACAACCAAGTAGAAAAGTGTGGAATTAGAAGACAGGAAATCTAGATTGCAGTCCCCACTACTTGGGTGACCATAAAAAGTTGTTGAAGTTTCTGAGTCTGGTCTTTCCTGTCCTTAAGTGAGAGCAGTGGTGTTCCTTTTCCCTTGGTACAAGGTTATTCTGGGAATTAAATATGTATGTGAGAGTGATTAAAGAACTGGGAGGACCTCTGTATATCCTAGTCATTATTTCCCAGTTTGTCAAATCAAAGTCTTAACCTAGAATGGATACATCTATTCACAGTGAATGTTCATTCATTAGACAGACTGGCTGATGATGAGTTGGGATCTGGATTCAGACCAGAAGACAGAAATAAACCTGCTCTCCATGACATTTTAGAGCCTCTCCAATTTAATATGACTTAATTTTCCCATTTCGTCTAGAACTTGAGTATTAGGACTGAAAATGTGGCTATTGCTACATTCTAGAGATAGTGAGAAAAGATGGCTTCATCTATTATTCACATTTACTCAATAAATACTTTTAGGTGCAGGTAAAGTGCCTATAACAGTGCTTGGCACATGTCAAGTGTTCAATAAATTCCACTGTTATTATTGTGGTTGCTCTTTGCCAGGTGCTGGGATGAGTTTTGGGATTGCAAACAGGCAAAGCCAGGTCTCTGCCCCGTAGGACTTCTGAGTCTGGTGGTGGCCATCAGCAAGTGAGGAGATGAGTTCTCACCAGGAACTGAATTGGCTGGCACCCTGATGTTGACTTCTGGTCTCCAGAATTGTTTAGGTTTAAGCTACCCAGTCTGTGGTTATGGCAGCCCATGCCGTCTAAGATACTTGCCCTTTCTGAGCCTCAGTTTCCTTTCCTGTAAACCAGAGGGTGCTTTCAGTTCTAGTGCTTGGCAAAGTATGATTTAGAAAGGAATTGTTAGAAAGCATATATCACTGCATTCATGTAGATTAAAAAAATTTTTTTTTTATATTGGCAAAGTATATATAACATCCATTTTATCATTTTCACTACTATCTCCAGCACTTCATGTTCCCAACTGAATTCTGTACCCATTACACAGTGATTACGCCCCTCCTCCCAACCCCTGGCAACTGTCATTTGACTTTCTGTCTCTATGACTCTGACTACTCTAGGTGCCCCCATACATGGAGTCATGTAGTATTTGTCCTCTTGTGACTGCCTTCTTTCACTTAGCCAACTGTCTCCAAGGCTCATCCATGTTATAGTTTGTGTCAGAATTTCATTCCTTTTTAAGGCTAACTAATATTAGTCATGTGGGAATGAATCACAAGACCTGTGCCCAAATTCCACCTCTTCTACTTATGAGCTCATGTGACCTTGAGTGCGCCCCCAGCTTCTCATTTCCTCATCCTTAAATAGTGAAAATAGTACCTACCTCACAGACGTGTTGGATGGAGAATTTGATATAATGGATGTGAAAGCTCTTTGGAAATATTATGATGCTATGGCTATTTTTAGCACTAAAAGCCTACTAGGTTGGCTGCCAAGGGCTGATTCCTTTCTCTTGGCCACCCTAATGACATCTTTCTAAGCAATTCCTTGGCCCGACTGCATAGCTGATCCAATTCACTTATCATGGAAGTCAAATAAACTAACTTGGTTGTTTTCCTGTCAGCTCCTCAATGTGTCACATCAGCATAGCTGAAGATAAGGACCCTCTGTCTGACCCAGACACTGGGACCTGGGTGCCTCCTTATAAGCCAGGGAAAGTATATATACTGGAGAAAGCCCCCTTCCCCTTGGCTTTTTGCTGCGTTCTAAAGCAACATCAGGTTCCCTGTTTCTGGGCTCGATGTCATGAAGTCATTCTACCCTGGAGAGGTGGGAGGATGGATTAGTGGGAAGTGACATGAGGCAGCTTGGCCTGGGAGTCTAGGGGAGGAGGACTGAGCAGGATTTCCTATGGACTCGCTGTGTGATCCTGAGCAAGGCGCTTTCCCTCTCTGGGTTGGTTACCCTCCTTTATGTGAAGAGGTGGGATTTGATGACCTTCAAGGTCATTTTCAGCTCTGACCTTCTGTAAATTATGAATTATTTATGAATTACTGTATGACTTTCTGTCAGTGACTTTTGATCTTTCCTTTGTGCCTCCTCTTCATCTACTTTACTTGTCCCCAAGAGCTGCTCACTTCAGATACTTCAACATGATCTGTACCCCTAGCTCTTCACCCAACTCTTTCCTCCTCCCTCTTCATTTGATCCAATGTTCTGCTGTTCTGATCCAATTTTCTGCCATCTTGAAGTGCTGGCTTTAGTAACATCTGCTTTCCTAATGCTTTCTGAAAAATTCATGGCAGATTATGGCTTCAGTTCTCATTTCACTTGCATTTTAGGAGAGGAGCAATACTTCAACCTCAAAAGAATGACCTCCTCACAATAGCGTTGAGACACAGAGTGGGCACACAGGCTCAAAAAAGTAGATGGGGATCAGATAATGGAGGCTTCCAAAGACAAACTGAGAGGTTTGGACTTCATCCAATGGTCACAGGGAGCCACTGAAGGTTTTGAGCTGTAGCTGAGCTGTATCTTCAAGAGATGACTCGGGCAGCCTTTGAAGAAAGCAGAGGAAGGCAGGAGAAAGAATGCAGGATCTAAGCGAGAGAGACCAAGAAGAGTGACAATAGGAGAGAAGAAAAGGAAGAGACACATCAGGGAAGTTTTAGAAGAATCAACTTTTCCCCAGTGAATCTGGGGATGAGAGAGAGGGAGCAGTTGAGAAGGACACTGACATTTCGAGCTTGAAAGGCTGATGCACAGTTTTGTTTGTGGCTGATACAGAAAACACACGCCCTGACATTCTCCCCTCGCTGCTGATGCTGCAGCCATGCCCAAGTCTGCTCCTGCCGCAGGGTTTTTGCACTTGGCTCACATGTCACCTCTTTCAAGAGGCTTCTTTGATCAGTTAGTCAAAAGGAGTCTCGCTGCCCTACTCATCTTCCACCTCAGGCTTTTACTCACCTCATTCTTTATCTCTAGCTGAAATGAGCGTATTCACCTATTCGCTTACTTCTACTGGAATTCAGATCCACATGGGTAGGGGTCTTGTCTGTCTCAGTTCAGTATATCCCTGGCACTTAGAACAGGGCTTGGCTCATAGCAGAAGCTTAGTCAGAAATTTGATGAAGAGGAAGGGAGGGAGGGAGGTAAGGAAATAGGAAGGAAGGGCTGAAATCAGAGGCGGCAGATTATTTCCAAAGACAGCTGCAATAATATCTCTCCTCTTACATGCCTTTTGCAATGAGACTTGCAGCTCATCTTAGCAGGTTGAGTCTGTTTTCTCTCTTCTGAACATGGGCTGGCCCAGTGACTTGCTTTGACCTGGAGAATGTAGCTGAAATGACACTGTATGGCTTTAGAGTTGGGCTTTAATAAGCCTTGTGGCTTCTGCCCTGGCTGGTGTGTGGCTCAGCTGGTTGGAGGGCTGTCTGTAACCAAAGGGTTGTGGGTTTGATTCCCAGTCCCTGTGCTTATGGGAGGCAACTGATCAATGTGTGTGTCTCTCTAGCATTGATATTTCTCTCTCTCCCTTCCTCTCACTCTAAAATCAATGAAAAAATATCCTTGGGTGAGGATTTTTAAAAATGTAATTTTAAAAAAAAGCCTGTGGCTTCTGTATTCACACTCTTGCAATGCCTCTTTTCAGAAAAGTACCTTGAGACCACGATGCTGTGAGAAAGCCTAAGGCCCTGTGCAGGGAAGCAGAGCCCTTCAGTAAGCAGCACCCGCTGAGCGCAGTCCCCCGGAAGATCCACTAGCTGAATGTAACCACACTAGTAATCTCAGGCAAGAAGAGCCACCCAGCCAAGCCACAGGGTTGTGAAAAACAACAAACTGTTTTAAACCACGAAGTTTCTTTCTCCACATTGGGCTTTGAGTTTAAGGAACTGGTAGGCATCCAGCTGGAGATATACAACAGGAACTGAATATATTATCTTTCCTTCATACACGCACATACATATATGTATACATATTTATATATGTATATATGATTACATATATCTGTGTACATACACATGTATGTGTATATATGTATGTATTTCTGAAAAAGTTGGGGATGGCCTATGACTTTTATATATGCATATATAAAATTATACACCTTTTATGTGATTAAGAAAAAAGTTCTTTTGTTTCTTAATTGGATTGTAAAAACATTGTAAGAACAGTGTATTTTCTTATTTGCACTCTGAAAATTTTTCAAACACATGTATGGGGGTCAGTTATAGATAGATAAAGAGTTTCCCATCCAGTGTGGTTTAAGCATTCAGGGCCTGCCCAAAGTCTCTGTCCGTCCCACTGCATTCTGCTCCCTGAGGACACTCTTCTGCCCTTACTATTGTTGCTACTCCAGCCAAGAGTTAGGCTGTGGATGCAGAGGCATCTATTCTAGGTTGCCCTCAGATCTATGCAAACATGCAACTTGTGTCTGTCACCTTATAAAGCAATTTTCCCACCATCATCTCATTTATTCTGTGGCATTTGTTCTGCTTTTTTTTTTTTTTTTTTGTAAATGGGGAAACAGAGGATCAAAGTAAAAGTCACGGGTGCCGGGTAGCAGAGTGAGGAGTATCCAGCAACCTCTAAACTCTTGGGTGAGCACAGCGTTCAGACTGTTGACACTCATTCCAGTAGAGCACTCTACGAGCTTCTTGACAACTATTTCCATAACAAAGACAACGACCTTGGTCTTGAAAGCCATTCATTGTCACAGGAGCCAGGAGATACCATCTTTGGGCAAGGTCTTCACCTTTCTTGTAATTTAAGTAAAACTTTCATGCTAATTTCCTCTCCCTTCCAGTGTTCACCCTGGCTCCTGGGAAAGGAAAGGAAGTGCTTTCACACTTTATAGACAACCTTGGCTTCAATCACATCATTTGCTCCATTTTTTTCCTCCTATGAAATATGAAAAAGCAGATGTAAAAGCTTCTCTGTTTCTCTTTAAAGGAAGAAGCTAATAGTCATTTTGCACATTTTAATTTAGCATATTTAAAAAGACTGAGAGTTGACTTTTTTAATTGGAAGATTTATTTTGGATAAAAAATTAATTTTGGATGAGCTAAGAATACTACTTTTGAGTATTGGGAGACAAGAGGAAAGCTCTTGAGATCTGTTTACAGGCCTCCAGCAGCCCTTACCATCTTCCTGAGGCCAGGCAGACGCTGCCTGAGACCCTGGACCATTCATGGACCACAGTTAGGGTATTTGATTGGGGGTGGGTAGCTTCTAACCAGGCATCTCATCTCAGTGATTCTGTTTCATCGTGCAAGGCCACAGCTGACTGTTTTTTTTTTCCTCTGGTTGGTCTTCCACTCATTTCTTGACTGATCCCAGTTTTGTCCCACTATTGACTTCCCCACCCCAATCCACTATGCCCCTGAGTCCCTGCTCCATGGTGAACCAGTCCCCACTCACCTCTCTCACTCGTGAAATTGGGATTGCCCTACGTGGACTTCCCTGGTGGAAGCTACTTGTTCTTCCACTTCCCATGCACCATGGACCTGGAAAGGGGGTTCACAGTCTCCCAAATCTTCTCTTATGTTCACAGACATTACACTTTCACCCTAGTGAAAAATTGCTATTTATTTTGAGTTTCATTTTATTTGGCTATACAAAGCAGTCTCTCTTCTATAGCACTGTCATCTACTAGCCTCCCAGCCATGGCTGTTCATGTATCACAGACTTGGCCCCTGACTCATGACCTTTCTCTCCATGGCAACCCCTGCCATCATCATCCTAGGAGATTTCAGTGACAAAAATTGGACCATCCAACATCCTAGTCTTATGATTCTGGAACTTATTTCTGGAGACCATCACTTTGCCTCAGTTTCAGTCACATACTCAAGGGCTGTCTCCTGGGAGAGTTTCCCTTCGAAGTCTTCAACTCCATTCTAGTAGCCTCACGCTTCCGCTTACTCGAGGCTCTTCGTGCTTCCATTTTCTCTCCATCAATTGGCTCTCTTCCAACCTTTATTTCTTCATTTCTTTTCTCTGGAGTCCATGATCAAACATATTATTCTTCTCAGCAATTCTAAATATTTACCACTCTCCATGAGTTCCACACACAGCCCACACCCCACGCTCTGCATCTCCACCAGGATATACTGTCTTACTCAGTTGAGAAGCTATCCATCTCATATCAACTGCTCTCCCTCCCAGCTTTCAGCATCTTACAATTTATTGTCTCTTCTTCCCCCCGCCTCAGAGGATATGTATCCTCAGAGGACACGTGCCACTTTCTTGTCTCCTCCTGTACCTTGTTCTATCAGTCATCAACTCTCTACAAGTCTTATTTCTTACTATGAAATCTTTTCCCTCAGGGTGTAAAAATGGTCAAGTTTTTCCCATCTGGTAAACAAACAACAAGCAAAAAACTTAACTGTGTTTATCCCATGTTTACCTCTAAATAGGTAATATCTTATTGAACTGTCTCAAAAGGGTTACCCACACTCCCTGCTTCTGGGTTCCCACTTGCCATTCACCCCTCAACCTGCTTCAGTCTGGCTTCTTGACCCAATCATTCCACTGAAACAGCTGCTCACCATCTCCAATAGAAGTTTTTCAGTCCTTATTGTACTGAACTGCTTGTCAGTATCTAATATTGTTCATCATTTTTTTTTCCTTCTTGAAACTAGATTTTCTTGCATCTGGGACCCTCATTCTTCTAATATTCAGAGTAGCTGGCAATTCTCTCTCTCATTCTTCATAGGCTGCTCTTCCTTTTTCATATTGGAAATCACCAGAGGTGCCTGTGGTTTCACATGCTTCTAAGTGACCTCTTTCAACCCCATGACTTCTATTAACACCAACAAGGCACTAACCTCAAAGTAGCTCCCTTTCACTTACATCTCCCCTGAGTCAAGAATTCAACTTCCTTCAAGACAGCCTAGCTGACCCCTCAAACATAACAAGTCCCCAGACCATCACTTCCTCCTCCAGAATTTTGCAGTTCAATCACCCTTGCCTAGGCACCAAGCTAAGGCTCAGAAGCCACCCTCAACCTTGCTTCTTTCTTTGCCAGCAACATCCTATCTACTGTCAAACCCTGCCACATTGTCAGCTTCCTCTCTGTCTCCTGGATTGCTCCAATTACCTTTATACAGGGCTCCCTGCTCCCATTCCTGTTTACTTCCAATACATCCTCAACACAATGTCATGGAAATATAAATCTTACCAGGTGAAGCCCATATTGAAAATTCCATGGGGTCTATAGGAACATGTTTGGGCTCTTCTCATACAAGGGTTTCCATGATCTACCATCTGCAGTTGTCTCAGCCTCAACAAGCAGCACTCTCTGCCTGATCCTTCTGCTTCAACAACAATTAACTGCACAAGGGCCACACCTGACACTGTGCCCCCCACCCCCACCCCCAACCATGCAGGCCTCTGTGGCTTTGTGTTCTGTCCTTGAGAGGAATCTCACTCATTCTTTAAAACTCAGCTAAAATTCATAGAAGCAGACAACAGTAGGGCGATTGCAGTAGAGGGAAAAGAGTATGTAGGAGGTTGAAGAGAGTAAAGCAGGGATAAATGTTGATGGAAGGAGACTTGAGTTGGGGTAGTGAACACACAACACAATATACAGATGATGTATTATAGGATTGTATACCCAAAACCTATATAGTTTTGTTTTAAGATTTTATTTATTTATTTTTAGAGAGGGAAGGGAGAGGGAGAGAAAGAAACATCAATGCGCGATTGCTGGGGGACATGGCCTACAACCTAGGCATGTGCCCTGACTGGGAATTGAACCTGCGATGCCTGGTTCGCAGCCTGCGCTCAATCCACTGAGCTACACCAGCCAGGGCCCAAAACCTATATAGTTTTATTAACCAATGTAACCCAGTAAATTCAGTAAAAATAAAAATAAAAGCTCAGCTCACAGAACCTCTCTCAGCTGACCCATGAGCCTTTCTGCAGAGCTTCCATAACACCCCATGTATGCCTCCATCACACTGCTTTGTACTGTCTTCTCTGTCTGTTCTTCCACTACATCATAAGCTTCTTGAGATCTCATTCAATGTGCTGCCCTCTTGCCCAATCCCGAAGGAGCATAGAAAGAGCTCTGGATTTGGAATGAAGAACTAGGGTTCAAATTCTTTCTTTCCCATGCAGTATCCCTATCACATAGATAAGCTGCTTTTCCCGTTGGAGCCATGTTTCATTATCTATTATTATTCTGTTTACCTTTCAAGAAAAGTTGGACATCAAATGAGATAACATAAACATTCCTTGTAAACTGAAAGGTACTATGAAAATGTTTATTATATGGAATATGCAGAAATACATAGAAAAATAAAAAGATCTATCACCACATTATGGATCCTGTACAACATTTTACAAAAGTCTACGGAAGTATTTTTGTATCAGGGTGGTAGTCTGCAAAGTGCAGTGGAAGAATTATCTCTTTGTTTCAAAACCCTAGTCAGTGTGCTCAGAGGCACTAGAGTTGGACTTACCAAAATAATCAGCTAATATTACTTACTAGCCATGACAACAGCACTAATTTAGCTTCAACATTAGCAGCATTAAGAATCTCCAGAGAATCTTAAAGGACCTATAATGTCACATCTTCTTTCCTCTGTGCCTTCAGATTGTCCGACTGTTCCAACAGTACATTCTGCACACTTCTCGATTCTGTGAAAATCATGCCATGAACAAGGGATACTTCAGATGAGATTTCACAAGCCAACCTGATTTACCTTAAGTGAATGCATGCCACTTGTCCAGTTCTTTCTCCACTGCTTGGCAAGGGTGGAAGGAAAACAGTTCCATTCTGCAAGAACAACTCACAATTCAGAAATAAATGACCAAGTAATCACTAGAAGTGATCTGCTCTAACAACGAGTCAAATCTTTATAGAAAACGGAAGCTAGAAAACTCCTAGATCCAGGTTGTGCAAAACTTCAAGAAACTAAAAGCATCAGGCGGGAGGAACACAACCCTTTCCCCTCCACAGGGAGGGGGGCTGTGCAAGTACTCCCGAAGCAGGGAGATTATATGGGGGAGGGCGGTGGCCAAAACCTGGGCTTTGGAGATAGTGACTTCCACTACTGATCAGGTGGCCTTTGGTGGGCTATTTGACCTATTGGGACTTCAGTTCCCATGTATGTCATGTGGGGATCAATCACAATATACTGTATCTCATAGAGTGGTTGAGGGAGAGAGAGATAAAGATAGGGGGAGAAAATGGCCTGTGTTCAGTATGGTAGGCATTATTTTAATTAAAGTTAATTTTGAAGAAATGTGAAAAGGCAGAGGAACAAGGAAAGATTGGGAAAATATATTGGATTCAGATCGTACAGCTCTTGAATTCCAGGTTACAATGTTTAGATTTTGTTTAGACAACGGGAAGCCTTTGAAAATTTTGAGCAGGTGTGTGACAAAATGACAGATGCTTTTTGAAGACTGAGATGGGAGCACTGTATAGAATGAACTTGGAGGGAAAGATCAGAGGCAGAAGAACCAACTAGGAAGCTCTCATTTTAGCCTAGCGAGACCTGATGAAGTCTGACCCAGGGTACAGGTAATGGGGATGAAGAAGAGGGCTAGAACTGCCAAGAGGGAGACGTTAAAGGTGGCTCCTTTCCCACCTTCGTGCCTGGGAGAACAATGGTCTTCTTTATTTCAGAAACAGAACGCTTAGGTGGGGAAGTGGGTTTGGGAGCATCCATGATTTAGTGTAGGATCCAGGTGATTCAGATGCTGGTGAGCTTCAAGACAGAAAGAGCCAACAGCCATTTGGATCTAGCACCTTCTCTGTAATCAATATTTTGGTATACTTTGTTGAGCTATTGGTCTCTATCTTAAAATGACCTCTGATTTTTTTCTTATTTTTTTAAATTGTTTAAGCTGTTACAGTTATTCCAACCTCTGTCTGATTTTTTTTTTAGAATGCAAACAGTAGAAATATAGGATTCCCCAATAGAAACTGCCCCTATAGCAAGTCTGGCAAGAGTGCATCTCTTCCATTAAGTGGCTAGAAACTCCCAGCCCACTGCTACCCAGTTTAATCCCACTTGCTTGCTGCTAGGAAGATGTTTGAATTCAGGCAAGAGCCCGTGCAGACTCCTCTATCTCTTCTTCCCAGAGTAGCTGTGTTCTGCTCCTGACCCAAGCTGGCTGAAAGCATGAGCAAATCTGATCCGAGTACAACCACGTTGAAAGGTCTGTTTCTTCATTCTCTTTATCAAAAAACTCTCCCTGGTTGCAGAGGCTCAGCCTCCCCAGGGAAAACCATGCTGAGACCTAGTGTCACAGCCACCTTATCTGTGTTGTACTAGTCGGTCCTTCTTTAAGTCTCTATCTGTTGTCCTGACACCGAGGTAAGGCTTAATGGTCTGTAATTCCTACGTTCCCAGGGGTGCCTCTGAGGAAGACTGGGCCCACATTAACAACTTTCCAACTTCTGACAGCACTGGCTTTTGTAATCCCATTTCTCTGTCGACCATTTCACATTCTGCATTTGTCTAAAGCCCAGACAAGAGAGCAAGGGTCCCCCTGTCCTTGCTGGTGACTTCCAGCTGCCAAAGATAACTTTTTTTGAGAGAGGCTTTATTATATTAATCAATGTATTTAAAAATGTGTGTTTGGATTTACTGTGTGCAAAACGTTGAACCAGATAGTGCTGGAGGCCTCCTCAAGCAGAAAGGGATGCAATTTTTTTTCAAGTGAGATTAGGATCCAGTGTGGAGATGGACATGTCACCAAATGAGACAAGTGAGGCTGAGTAGGGGTGGCTGAGGACGAAGAGGGTAAAAAGGTGAGCACACATCGAATCTGAAACTTATCAGCTATGAGACTTTAATTTTATATTTTTATATTAGAAATAGGGTACTTACAATCCCTTTCTCTGAAGGATGACTAATGATAGAATCTAAGAATTCTTTGGAGACAGGCAGGGGACTCATTTCAATGCTGTTCCTGAGGCCTATTAAATGCAGAGTGTCCTTTTTGGCTAGAAGAGAGGCCCAGAGGTCTAGTGGAAGGGACCATTTTGTTTAAGTGAAAACAGTAAACACATTTTAAAAAAGTAGCTAAAATACCATCTTTAATGATATAAAAAGGAGATCAAGACAGCACGTTGCTTAAGTAATTATGTTTTGGATTTCTACCTAGAATTTAAGTAAGGTTTCTGCTAATTAGTTAATTTGTTGGACTTTGTTTTCAGACTGAGGAGCTCATTAATGCAGGCTCTAATGGAAGAAACATTTTGTGTAATGTTCCTTGTGTACAGAATGTATGTGAAATTATTGTGCGTGTAAACAGGGCAGATCTCAGCTAAAAAAAATTAAGGGACTTGCTCTAGTTTCCCCTTAACCAGAGGGCAATTTTCTGGAAGTCAAGGACCACTCTGTGTCTTCACAGACCAGAAAAGAACTGAACTGAAGAAACTGAGAAGGAGCTGCAGCAAAACCTGAAAAGCCTTCCTCAGTTCTGTGCTCTTATTAAAGAATGGAATCGTGACCAATGTTTGGGTTAAGTGGGTCAGCTGGGACTACACACTGGAACTGGAGACATCACTAGAATCCTGTGATGCTGAGAGACTTCAACATGACCAGAAACTCAGAAATCGCTGGGTTCATGCAGGAGATAAAGACTCAAGTCCATAGGTCCAGGACTAGAAGGGGATGAAGTCAGAGGAAAGGGTCAGTGGGTTCATAGCTATGAGATCTCTGATGTGTGCTTTTTCATAAAAAGAATGTCTTCAGGCTCTGCTGCTTTTTTATTTCTTTTTGCTTTTGTTTCAGTCCTCACCCGAGGACATTTTTTCATTGCTTTTACACAGAGAGGAGGGGAGAGGGAGGGGTGGGGGGGTGGGAGAAGTAGAGAGAGAAAGAGAAAGACATCCATGTAACAGAGAACCATCAATTGTTTGCCTCTCATAGGCTCCCCAGCTGGGGACTGAACCTGCAACCTAGGCTTGTGCCCTGACCAGGAATTGAACCCACAGCCTTTCAGTGTACAGAACAACATTCCAACCAACTGAGCCACAACAGCCAAGGCAGACTCAACTGCTTTTATATGTAGGTTCCTACAGCCTCAATCTCATTATTCTAACCCTGAGGTGAACTTCTGGGAGTTTCAAGCAGTTAAAACATCGTGGAGTCCTCTAACTAGAGATACACCTTTACCAGTGTCCATGTCCTTAGTTAAGCCAGGGCTGGGTCCTTTAGTGGGACTTCAGTTTCAATAATGGGGACAGTCGCCACAGCAATCTGGTAAACTGTATACCAAAGGTGACAATGTGGATTACGGTTGAAACATCCTCTTGGGAAGAACCGGTCCTACCTTCTTTAGGACAGGTTCAGAAAATGTGGCCTCTAGTTAATTAAGTTAAAGGATTCTAATTTAACATGTAGGGGACACTTGCTTTAAACCATGGAATGAAACAACATGACAACAGTGCATGAAGCCTGTGCTAGCATGGGCAGCGTGAGGCAGTATTATTTTGGACTAGGTCCCCAGAAAACATAAATTCAATCTTGGCTCAGCCCCTTCTTTCTCTTATGTGTTTACAAAGATATATGTTTACAAAGAACAAAGGCAAAGAACATTTGATTGTCAACTGGAATTGAGACCACTTCCAATGCAGAGAACTTGGACAGGCTGGGCCAAAGCACTTTCCCTCAACTATGTAGCTTCAGCCAAGGGTCAGTTCAACATGCTCATTAACACAAGGACAGAAATAAGCAGAGAGAGAGTCATCTGGGTGCCAGGGTGGCCTGAACTGCCCGGGCAGTAGCCTCAGGACGATTGCTGTTAAATTCATCAATTTTTCTTTTTATGTCTCATGCCTTTTGTATCCTGAATAAAAAAATCTTTGTCTATTTTAAGGTCTCAAAGATTTTCTCTTGTTTTCCTCTGGGCTTTTTATAGTTATAGTATTATGTTTTGTTCTGTGATCTATTTCAGGTTAACTTTCTGTGTGTGATGTGAGGTAAGGGTTGACACTCATCTTTCTCCATATACATATCCAGTCATTACTGCAACGTTGGTGAAAGACTGACTGCCCTTTCCCACTGAATTACCTTGACACCTGTGTTGGAAACATGCATGTGTGAACTCTTTAATCTGTTTCATCAATCCATTTGTCTGTTATTACACCAATATCACACTGTCTTGATTGCTACAGTTTTATAGTAAGTCTTGAAGTCAGATGGGTAAGTCCTCCAACTTTGTGCTTCTATTTCAACATGATTCTGGATATTCTAGATCATTTGTAATTCCATATACATTTTAGAATCAGGATATCAATTTTTACTGGAAAAGACTGCTCAGGTTTTGATAGAGGTGATATTGAATCTGTAAATCAATTTGGAGAGAATTGATACTTTAATAGTCCTGAGACTTGCAGTTCATAAACAAATGTATATATCTTAATTTATTTAGATATTCTTAATTTATGAGCAACATAGCTTTAAGGGTACAGGTTTTACATTTACATGTGTTAAATGTATTCCCAAGTATTTCATTTTTTATTATTATAATTGGTATTGCTTCTTTTTGTTTTTAAATTTTCATTGATAGCACATAAAAAATACAATCGATTTTATATATTTACCTTGTGACCCATGATCTTGCTAAATTCATTGATTAGTTTTAGCAGGGCTTTTTCAATTTTTTGTAGATTTTGGATTTTCTGCTTCGTAATTGTATTTTATTTCACACAGCTTTCTAAAGCAATGATACTGCCTGTTTGAAAAACGGCTTCATTCTCATCTTGGGAACTGGCCAACACACAGTGGTGATTTCTCGTCTTTGGGAAAGTCATGTACGGTGCCCTGGGAGGATGAGGGCGTGGTGGTTTTACAGTGAACCAGGGACCAGCAGTCACTGGGAGTCTGAACACATTTCCCTGATTGAGGAGAAGGTAAAAGAGCTTGATGAGTGCCCGTTGGTGTTCCTTCTTAAGGAAGAGGTAGATGAGGTAGAGAAAATCAAGGAGTAAAAGATTTGAAGGAAGTGTGGGTTGGGCCAGTCATGGAATTAGGAGAGTGCTGGCTGACTCCTTGAAGCATGTGTCTGGGCTGTGGCAGAGCCTGCTAAGATAAGCCTCTCTTAATGAATCATTTATGTGGGCAAATGTTACCTTCAATATCTCCAGGGATATTCTTCTGTGCTGCAAAGGACACAGCAGCACTGTGGGCACTGGGATGGCTTTCTTCTCTGCTTCTTCAGGCCATTATTTGGAAGGATAACTCAGAAGAAATAGAGTCATCTGGGAAGTATTCACTGCCTAGGACACATATCTGGGTATCAAATTTGGATTTGGAGATCAAGAGATTAGAAACCAAAATTATGAGCTCTTAGTTTGAGACAAATGTGTCATGGAGTTAGGTAAACCAGGGTTCAAATCTCGGCTTTGACAGATTTTCTCCATTTTCCTCCAGACCCACATTCTACCCTTCTCCACCTTGTTCTGTGTGCTGGGAGGCAGACTGAAGGTTTGCTCTCTCGCATCTTGATGGGTTTAGCCAATGGGAGGTACTGGATGGTAATCAGAGGGTGGGAAGTGAGATCAGGATATTTATTTTCCCAGCTCTCTCTCTGGGCTACAGTTTGGCATGGCTGCTCCTGACAGGTGTCGTTCTCCTACAGTTTTCCCTCCAGGCCCTAGTAACCACTGACACTCTTGCCCGTTCTTACCTAAGGATAGCAAAAACTTTCTGCTATTTCTATCCATGGGTTGCTTTATACCTCCTTGCAGGTTTTTTATAACTCTGCCCACACCTTAAGAGGGTCCCTTCACTAAATTCTTCAATCATCTTTCATTTGTTAGATGAGCCTGTCCACTTAGTAATGTTGAGACTTCGAGAACATTATTCAGGCCCCTGAGTCTCAGTTTTTCCATCTGTAAAGTGGGGGTGAAAATATCCCATGCAAGGATAAGAGATGATACTGTATATGTAAAAAGCACATCATAGCTACCTGGTAAGTGGTACCTGCCATCATCATTATTAGTAAGTGTGATGACATGAGGACTGGCAATAGCGTCTTCAAGAGACATTTCTGATAAAATTACAGAGCTGGTTACTACTTACCCAGAAGCATAAACAGAGGGGAAGAAGCTCAGGGAATGAAAGATGAAATCTAAGCAGGGATTAGAAAGACTTATTAGTATTGAGAAATAGAATTGTTGTGATATCTTAATATAAGAAGGAATATATAGCTTCAGGGTTCTCAGAGACTTGATGGGAGGATTCTCATACCTAAATATGGCAACGGAAGTGCTCACCCTGTTAGAAAGGAGCAGATTTTCAGAAAGAGAGGTAGCATAGTGCGACATTGATCCATGAGTCAAACCTTGAAAAAGGCAAAAGTATAAAAGAAAAGAAGCTATTATTAACACAGGGGCCTCCTGAAGATCACCCAGCCAGATGGAAGAAACATATTTCTAGCCCAGGTCACAGGTCTGGTGAGGAAGCAAGGTGTGTAGGTGTGGTGTCTGGATTGTCACCAGCCTACTTTTATAGCGTCACTTGATGCCCACTGCTGCTCTGGCTGGCTGGTCCTTTCCCTCCTCCACATCTTAGTCTCTTAGAGAAGCCCACAACTGATTTTGGTGGAAAGCTCTTTCAGTGGACTCACAGCTCCCATCTTTCTAGGGTGTAGCCATGTGCCTGGATGGTGAGATCCGAGTGGGCTCAAGTATATCTCCCAATCTTGACACTAGGAGCCTCTCTTCCCACGGACCTTCAGATTTCATCACTGAGTCTGACTAGTCATGCAGGCTTCTCTTATTGTGAAGTAAATCATCTCCAAAAGATCCTTCAAGTCCTTTTGCAATTTACTTCCTGTTGCGTTCCCCTACCTCACTTACTCTGATGTGCCATGAGCATCTGTTTGAGTTCTTTTCCCAGGAGGCTCTCAACTGCCATTAATTCAAAGGACAAGGACAGAAACCAAAGGGTGTCAGGCCTAATCAAATCTCATAGTCTACCCAGCTTCTGATAAATCCTTTCTTGCCCCAAAGTTTTTTTCCTCCCAGCATGTAGATGAAGTGATGTGATCCTCCCTGTATTGAATTTTGATTTTTTTAAAAAAGAGAGAAATTTGAAAGAATTTTTGTTAACCATGGGGGGAAAAGAAATCCAGAGAAGAGATTCAGCTAGCTTGACATTCTGAAGTGGTAGCTGCCTCACAGGGTTGGGAAGGTCCCCGTGTGGATAGTTTGTCTATGAAACTGTACACAATCCTGATGAAGAAGAAACAGAGTGGTCTCTAAATAGAAAGAATCCTCCACTCTTTGTGAGCTGAGATCATCAAAGGACATGACCAGAAACCAAAGCAGGTATATAAAAGATAAAAGATGATAAAGATTTGTGCCAATGACGTCAGAAAAGCAAAAGTTCAGGATAAATTGCGACTCATAGACAATGCTCAGGACATCATAAAAGACACAAAATTCTGTTTCAAGCAAGCTGAAGAGTGAAAAAGGCAAAAACGCAAGTGCCTTGGGCAAATGCTTTCAAAGCTATTCAAAAACTCTTGGCCTTTGTGTGCTCTGCCAAGGAGAGCGACCTTATGAATGGAAAGGGTAAAACCAATGAGAACATTAAAAAGATCATCGAAGGCCAAACTGGTGGAGAGACTGTGAGTGAACCCAAAGCTCCAAGCCTCTTGCCCAGGAACATGGTATTCTGGGGAACTACGAGACCTTGCAGAAGAGATTACTGAGCCACTTCTGGGTATCTCGGAGGGAGCTGTGAAAAATGGGGGATGTGTCAAAGGGCTGGAATCAGCTAAGCATAATCATGATTTTCTAAAAGAGGGAAAAGTGGGTTATGTAGAGGGCTTCTAAACAGGAATGTTCATGAGACCAAAATACAACTTCAACAAGGTGAAATAGTGTGGATGGAGACCCCAGTGAGCTGGAAAGGGCAGGCTCCCTCTTGAAGGGACAGCTGTCATTTAGCTCTAGTTGGCTGCAGCCATGACCCAAATTGCTAGAACTGCAACATTTTTTTATGTTAAATTTTATTATTTTCCAGTGGGGATAAGTATTGAAAATTTAAAAATGTTTTGCAGGCTGAATTAAACAAGTCTGAAGACAGATAGGGTCATAAGGCAACAAGTTTTTGACTTCTGTCCATAAATCTGTCACTTGGAGCAAGTCTTTGTTAAGGATGGTCATGTTCTCCTTGGGGACCAGAGGGAAAGTTCAAATGGAATGTCAGTACTTCGAGGTAGATTCTTGGCGATCTGAACAACTGCACTCAAGGCCGATGAATAAATAAACCAATATTGGCCAATAAGAAAGTTTGTACACTCTAGTTTCTTACCAAGTAAACTTTTAGAGCCCAGAAATGAACTCAAGAATTGGCTTATGGCTTGATGCCTGAAGGATGCAGTGAAAATAGGAACTTCTCGATAGTGGCTCTATATTGTATAGCCCAGGGGTCATCAAACTGACCCAGGTTATATATCTAAAGTTTTATTGGAACATAGCCACTCCCAATTTTTTACACAGTGACTCTGACCGCTTTTGAAAGACAATGACAGAGTTGAGCAATCAGGACAGACTGTATGGCCTGTGAAGTCCACGGTATTTAGTGTCTCTCCCTTCGCAGAGACCGTTTGCCAACTTTCTCACGTAGCTAAACATGTTAGTCATCCTAGTGACATTATTACATTGTTAATTAATACTGGATTTGCCAGTACTGGTCAATGGAGTCCCAAAATCTATATTATATAAATTACTACCAAGCCACATCTGGAATCCTAGATTGAAACAATTGATTTAATGACTCAAAGAGCAGAGTGTTAAATGATTGCTGATAAAATTTAGTTTATTGTTTAATAGGGTTTTTTCTTTTGTCCAGTGTGTTGATAATGTTTGATATCCAATGCATCCTGTTTTTGAGGAGGGCCAGGGTGGGCCCTCATGGTGGGGTAAGATTCAGAGACCTGAGCCCAGATGGAAGCTCAAACTGAGATAGAAGTAGATGTAATCTGAGGGCACGTTCAACACAAGGACTCAGGAGAACCTTAAGGACCAAGGTCAAATAAATCATCCATCAAAATTTCAATGGACAGACACAAGAGATCAGGGGGTGAGTGAATGCAGAAGTAGGACTGGAAGTGAAGTGAACATGAAAACAAAGCAAGAGAGTTCTGGATCTTTTCTCTTCAGGTGACAAGAGTGCCCAAAGCCCTCTCTTTCTGGATGCTGATCACAAGAGGTAAGTAGATTTAGATGAATGCCTGAGGGTGGGGCCTGCTGATGGCATTAGTATCTTTATAGGAAGAAGAAAAGAAAGAGTTTACTCTCCGCCTTGTGAGGGCACAGCAAGAACGTGACCATTTACAAGCTAGGAAGAGGGACCTCACAAGGAACAGTCTGCCAGCACCTTGATTTTGGACACACTGACCTCCAGAACAGCGAGGAAGAAATGTCTGGTGCTTAAGCTGCCCAGCCTTTAGCATTTTGTTACAGCAGCCTGAGCTGATGAAGACAGAGGTCATCGATTTTACCTTTTTAGAAAATTGTGGTATAAAACACACAACAAAATTTACCATCTTAACCATTTTTAAGGGTACAGTTCAGTAGTATTAAGTTCATTCACACTGTTGTGTGACAGATCTTCAGATCTTTTTCATCTTTCAAAACCGATACTCTAAAGCCATTAAACCACAACTCCCTATTTCCTTTCCATTGTACTTAAAAAAATATTAAAGTAACCAAATAGAAACATTACCAGATATTTAAGAAACTGTACCTCAGAAGCAAAATTAAAAAAGAAAAACAGAAAAGTAGATGCAATTTTGGTCTATTTTCATTGTTTGCTAATTAGTATCCTCTTTTCCACTTAAACGTTTGAAGAGAAAAAATGTAATTTCTTCTTCCATTTACCATTAACTTGAGGGTTGAGAGCTTCAGTGGCCGGGACCCTGATTTTTGGCTCTTGGTAGAAGGATCCCACTTAGTGTCCTTTGCTGCTATGACTGGCACGCAGGAGAAAACTCCCAGGCGGATGTGATGTGTCTCTTCTCTGGCGGCATGCCCTAAAGACTTGTTTTGAAAGAATCAATTCCTAGTGTTGCCTTCCTTCTTGCTACTGAAGAAATTGCCTAGGGTTTTAGAATTCCTTCTCCCCAGAGTTCTCTATTTTATATTTCTCCCATATGGCCTGACCAGAGCCTGGAGAGATTACTACCACATGCGTTCCAGATGTTCTATCACGGCACGTGGTAATTCTCTTTGCCCTGGTGAGACATGGCTTCCCAATATGTAAAAATTACCTGCAATTTTCCAGTTTATTTACTAAGCAATTTCTCCATATGTGGAACTCTCCTGTAGATTTTAGTGGTTTTTTGTTTTTAAATACAGATTGCTATTGGAAAGCTCCATGAGCTATTTTTATGCCAGGCAACTTTTTAAAAATGGGAATATTTTTGTATTATACGTGATTGTTGTAAGAAAAAAATCAATGGTTAGAATATACAAGGCGGGGACCCCCAAAATAACTGGAATTATCTTCTGGAGGGCAGGCCCCTTGTAGTACTGGCTTCTCCCTCTAGGTGAGTGTTCCAGGAACCCGCCTGTATCTGTAGCTGGTGCTGTCGTGAGAGATTGTGTTCAGTTTCAGGGAATTTTTTGAAGACTCTTTCAATGTGTTTGCCCATTTCGTGATGGGTGATTTATAATCGCACCTGCCCACAGCATGCTGAGTGTTCAGCAGTTTTTGACCAAAAACAGCATGACCTCCATGCCCCGCCCCCCATTCACCCGAACTCATCCCGAGTGACCTCTTTATTTTCTGTTTGCCTGGATGAAAAAGTCCTCAAAGAGAAATTTTTTTGCTGAGGTGCAAGAAGTGAAACAACACTAAAAGGCATCAAAATCAATGAGTTCAAAAACTGTTTTGAGCATTGGAAAAAACATCTCAATAGGTGTATTTCAACAAATGGAGAGGACTGTGAAGGTGCCTTAAGTTTAAACATGTAAGAATAAATACACAAATTTTTATAAATAAATCTCAGGTTTTTCTGGGTCCTCCCTTGTAAGTGAAAGTCCTTCTGCATTAGCATCCTAAGAGATTATCTTTCATGTCTTAAAAAAAAAAAAAAACAGACATTTAAACAGAATTCAACAAGGGCTTTCAGATACCAGGTCAACAGAATGTGTCTTTACTAGGTCAACGAGCCGCTACAGAATATGTGATATCGATTAGAAGCTGGGTGGTTAAGGGCCAAGATCCCAAAGCACGAGAGACCTGGGCTTGACTGCTGTCTCCCTGTACTAGCGTGTCCCCTGGAGCCACTTATTCCTGTAAGCCTCAGTTTCCTCATCTTCAGAGTAGGAATAATAATAATATTTGATGTTGGGATAATTACTCACAGTTTGTGGGGTGGTGGACATGGATGATCTGAAGCTCTGAGAATTAACATGTGGGATGTAGCTGATGCTCAATAAGGGCACTATCATAATTACAACTCTTTTAATTTTTCCATTTTAATTATGAAACACACATAACATAAAATTTATCATCTTAACCATTTCTAAAGTGTCTGGTGCAGTGATTTCAAGAACACTCACATGGCTGCGGAAACACCACCATTCATCACTATATTCCTTACTAACATGGCTTTAATACCCTGTCCTGGGGTGTCGCTTCCAAGGACAGACGCCTTCCTGTCTCAAAATCTTTTGAAATCTGGTTATATCTGTTTGTGGCAGGATTTTGAAACCCCCTTTGTGTGAGGTGTTCAAGGCATCAGACAGATTCTGGTGTTATCTAGTGTTCATAGATGTAGACGTGGAGGCTGAACAGACCGACACAGCTACTCCAGGGTAAAATTAATTCCCAGATGCCCTTGCTGACACTTTGCAGTGTCTTTCCCGGCAGATGTTTCTGACTGCTGCTGGCCTAGGCTCCGCTAATGGAAGGTTTATAAAGGCCTTCACAATTCCTATGGTAACCCAGGAGAAAGGCTGTTGCCATGGGGATGAGTCAAGCCTATGTAAACCTTCCATCTTCATCAGACAGATGAGAACGATGTGAGAATGAATTCTTTACTAGTTCACCTTCTGAAATTGCTAACAATTCTCTCTCTCTCTCTGAAAAGGATTCATCATTTCTTTCAGGTGGAAACACATTCATTATTTCAGCTTTAAATAAATATTCTTTAAAAGCTTGCTTGATGATCTTGGTGTCAACTACAGTCACCCAGAGAATTAAATGGCTGGTGATTGGAAACCATTTCCAAATCTCTACAGTGTTATCAGTCACTAAATAACATTTTTCACAAGCACATGAGCTTCATATTATTTTAAAGGAATAATATGTTTCTTTAAAATGTATTAAACCCAAGCCTGTGCCTATTAATACACTTTGACACTGTTTTACAATTGACTGTGGGAGAATTTGAGCTCCTTGAAGGCAGGCTTAGGTTTCACTTATCTCCAGGTCCCCAACATCTAGCCCATTGTGTTGGAGCATTAGAGATTCAGGAAATGAATGAGTCAATGAATTCGAGGTACACCCTCATGCTGATGATGACAGGGCTAAGGGGTATTAGTGCTTAAGAGTGTAATAAGTAGAAGCTACCTCTAAAACATTTATTTATTCATTAAAAGATGGTTTGTGAGTGCCTACCAGCTTTGTGCATTCAGTGATGGCACAATTCCTGCTTTTAATTCTGGGAGCTAGTCTTCAGGTGTATAACACTGGACAGGACAAGGTCCCCATCTTCCTGAAGCTCCTCATCTGAAGGCAGAGACACACATAGACACACATAGACACACATAGACACACATAGTCAGAGTAAAGTGGGACTGGTGTTGGAGTAACCACCAAAACCATGTTTAATTCTGACTGGGGTGCAGAAAGAGAGAAGACGAAGGCCGAGCTGGGCCTTAGCTCCACAGACAGATGAAGTGGGTGAAGGTGGTTGTGTGTGAGGAGGGGATGAGGTATTTAAGGCAGCAGGAAGACCGTATGTTAAAGAACCCTATGCATCTAGGGACTGGCAAATATTCTCAGGTGACTGAAATATAAGTTTTCTGATGGCTGAGGCAGGAAGCTGAACTGTGGCTAGATTATTATTTGTTTAATATATGTTTTTACCCACATTCTCCTCCGAGGCAGGTAGATACCCAGAGCCTGGCCATTGCAGGGGTTACTGGCAGTGAGGGCTGTGTGAGGGCTTGCCCACAGGTGTGGAGTGAAGAGACAGAGGGTCCACAGAGTGCTTCCAGGATGTGAAGGCCAGACCAGGCCTGGACCTACAGTATGAGGAGGCCTGTCATTCAAAGGGCCAGGCAGTGAGACAGAGACAGACCCACCCTGGGACAGCTGGAGTGAGTGGGGAAGGGGTCCAGGAGGTTGGGGCTGATGCAGTAAGTCTGATCTCTTCTAGAGTGTGCTTATGCCCCAGCCTGGGGGTAAATGTCTGGGACTGGGACAGCACTAAGAAACGTAAAGATTGTTTTTTTCAGCAGAGGAAAGACGTATTCACAGAATTCAGACCTGGGTTTTGCAGACAACCTCCTAAGGCAGGGTCACATGTTGCGTTTAGTCACTGTGCCGCTTTACTCTGCCATAGTTCTTGGCTCCTTCCACGACCTTGACATTTTTGAAGAGTATAGTCCCATTGCTTTGTAGAATGTCTCCCAGTTTGGATTTGTCTAATGTTTCCTAATGATTGGATTCAAATTATGTGTATTCATCAGAAAAACAATAGAAGCAATGGCCTGCTGTTCTCAGGGCATCACATCAGATGGCACCTAATGTCAGTTTGTCCCATTATTGGTGATGTTAAGTTCTGTCACTTGGTAAAGACTGTGTCTGTTAGGTTATCCAACTGGATTGATAAATAACTATTTTGTATTAAGTAATGAATATGTATTTTGTATTTACTAATTAATATTTTATGGGGTGATACTTTCTTTGGGACTCTGTAAATATCCTGTTCCCCAAACTTTTACCCATTTATTTTTAGCATCCATGGATGATTTTTCCTGAGTCAGATATGACTGAGATGGCTACCAAATGACAATTTTCTAATTTTATCATTCATCTATGTTTATTAGTTTGTATTCTGTTTTAAGGTACAGCTTACCTTTTCTCTCATTAATTTATTTTTATTCATTTATTCATTTGTGTTAGTATGGATTCATAGATTATAATTGTATTCAATGGGTTATAATCTATGACTGTCATTGCTTATTTTGCTGCTCAGATTTTCTCCAATTTGGCTGAGCATGACTGTGGGTGTCTGGGAGACCAGACGCAGGCAGGAGGGAGCCCTTTCAAGATGATCTTGTGGATTTTCGACATGTCCTAAGATTTTTGAGCTCTGTCTTACTTTTTAGAACCACAGATGTTCCTGGCTCATTTTATCTTTTCACTGCCCCAGCTCTGGAATCCTCCTTCATTCCAAAGGGCTCTGATTTCTTTTGGTACAGAATGGTATCTTAGAAACTAAGGCATGAGCATGAATGTGATCACTGCTACTCGTGTATCAAGGATTCTAGGCCTCTTGGTGGGAAGAACCAGGAAATATATTCACATGCACACCTCCAAGCATCCACATAAATTCTGTCTACCTATATTAAAAAACATTAATTCACATTGATATGCACAATTCCAATCCAACACCCCCTTCCATATTTCTCATGCCATGAGAAATCTGGGACTTGTTATCCTCAACACATATACTTATTTAATCAATCACCCCTGCATGTAAGCAATACTAGTCCATATGGTATCTGTGCAAAATAGAAAAAGATGCCTCTTCTGAGTAAATTCACCCTGCAATAGAGATATGTAGCATTTTGAGTGAGCGGCTGGACTTCAGGTGCCAGCCCCTCAGCTGGCTCCTCTGTGCACCGAACAGCATTCGTAACCTTCAGCTGCCCTGTCATGTCCACAGTCTGTGCTCCTGACAGTCAGCCCTTACTTCTTGTTTTAGCATAATTAAAATTCAAGTGTGACACTGATGTAAATGGCACAAATATACAGCAATTCAAGACCAGTAAGCCATTTTATTTTCTTTTTACCTAACTAAAGTCTTGTGTATGATTTCTTTTTAAAATTTTTTTTAAGAATTTATTCGAGCAAAAAATCTATTCAAATCAGACAACAACAGAAGTGGTTAGGAGCACTCCCCTTGTGTGTGATGTCTTTGAAGTTAATCATATTTTTAGGACTAGAGAGCACAAGGAAAACTTGGATGTCTTACCCTGCTCCACGAAGGCCTGGTGTTACTGCAGCTGGCACATGGCATGCCTTTGGGCTCAGAAAGTTTAGAATATATAAAATTAGGGGCAAAGCTCTGAGGGACAGAAAGAGTAACAACAAGATTAGAAAGATGTTACATAGAAGGAAAGAGAGAGAAACAGAGAGAGAGAGAGAGCTAAATATACCAGTCTGAGAACAGAAGGAAGTTGAGGGCTCTGATTGGCCTATGAAGAGTTGCGTAATCTGATTGAGAATTATTCAGTCCTCAATTTCTTCTTTCCTTCTTTACTAATTTTTCTGATAGGCACCCAAATAGGGGAGACATACATTTCATGGCCCAACTTCAATGTTCATTGCCTTCATGAAACCTTCCCTAATGTCTACTACTGCATACCCATGCCCTAGCCCCAAATCTTGGCAGAAATTGGTGTGCGAGATGACATGAACCTGAGCCAGAATGGAGAGGAGGAAAGAGTGATCTAGAATTAGAGAGGGCACAGTGACAACAGTAATAACAGCTAGTGTGTATCAGGCACTCATTATGTGCCAAGCATTTTTCTCCACGTTATCCATGTGTTTACTCTTTTTAGCTCACAGGTACACTCTGCGTACAACATTGTCATCATCCCTGTTACATACATGAGGTTGCAGACTCAGAGCAGTTGAGTACTTTGGCCAAGGTCAGATGGTTATTGAGTAGTCGTGTGGTCATTCTAGAGCCAGAAAGCAAACTCAGGTCGTTTGACCCTGGGACCTTGATCAGTGTGCCATGCTGCCTCTGACAGCGGGAAAGGAAACTGACGTCTCCAACAGTCACTTCTGCCCCGCAGGAATGCCTGGCTGTCCAGACGCAAACCTGGCTTTCAGGGGCTGTCCGAGCACAAGCAGGGGGGTTTGGAGGACCAGAGGCAGGTGATGGGAAGGTGTTTGCAATGACAGAACCAGCGCTAGACTGAGATATGTGGGCACCTTTGTAAAGGAGAATCTCTAAATATTTGTTTAATAGTTTAGCAAGTTTGAGTAGCAACTGATTTTCTAGTAATAAAAACTGTATCTCTTTACATTAAAAAAAGACATTATATCTACTCAATGTAACATAATACTTTATTTAGAATTGTCTAGGAACTGTAATATTTTAGAATCAGATAGCATTTTGGGAGGTATATTAATGGGTTTAAAGTTTGAATAATAAAATGAATCACTCATTCTCAATGAACAGCTCTACACTGTGTACTGTTTGGTTTTAGAATATTGGCTAGCTGGCCTCTGAGTTGGTGGTGCATTGCATAGTTGCGCTGGACACTTTGCATATGCAAAGAACCAAAATACTCATCTTGGATTGGTTGGTGCCAACTAAGAACAGTTTTGAAATTTTTATTCCAGTGTGCTATCTATATTGGTTTCAACAGGTTCCATTTATATTTTGTCAGCTATTTAGAGGACTTGCATGGAAACCTAAGTTAGTTGGGACCATATTCTTACTTATCCCAATAATGTTTTATCATCCCTTATAGATTGGAATCCCAAGCAACTAGAGCTAGAACAGGTTATATATAGCAGGTTGTAGGGAGTCTCAACATTAATTTCTTCTAACAGACTCATTAAAGTTTGAATCCTTTCCTTAGAAACAATGAGTAGGCTGGCAGATGCCTTTGGTGGCTGTGGGGAGCAGTGAAGCGGAACACTGGGTGATTGACGTGCTATGTCTCTCCGAAATGTTAGAGTCTGTAGGCTGTGACTCTGTGTACAGATGCTCTAAGACCAGAAGAAAGCGCCTCAGGGACATCTCTAAGCCTAGTTCAGTTTATGAAGTACAGTGATCATGCGAGGAACCTAAACTTGAGGAGCAGAGATAAGCTAGGTAGCTCCATCTTCATGGAGGTCACAATCTATTTGGTGAATAGGTGGTGCTTTGTTTTTTCCAGATAGCTTTTGTCTGCAGGTATCGCAGGGAAAAGCTGGAGAAGGAATGACTATCCAAGGAGTTGATCTAGAAAGAATGTGTCCTGTAATTCTTCTTGAGACTTATCGTCATTCATCTAGCCATCATCTTCATCACCGTCATCATCATTGTCATCACCACCACCATCACTAAAAGAATTGGCAACTTTTGAGACTCCTAATGTGCCAGCTTCTACTTAAAACTCTGCCTGTGATTTCTTTCTTTGACTTTTTAATACCTGGGAATTTATTTTTCTTTTGAGTCCAGATACATATTTTTTAAATGTTTATTTATAAATAGCCCAACTTGTATGTGTTGGAAGAGGGGAAGAGAATTAGTTAATTCCTGTCATATAACTAGCAATTGCTCATAGAAATTCATTTATCCATTCAACAAATGTTTAGTGATTGCCTACTACGTGGCAGATATCTCTCTAGGTATTAGGGATAAAACAGACAAAAATTCCTTGCTTTTATGAAACTTGGATTCCTGTGGAAACATGCTCAGGACTTACTATGTACTAGAGGCTATTCTAGGGTTTATATTTATCAACTCATTGAATCATTACAGTCACCAAAATATCTCAACTTTACAGATGAGAAAACTGAGACATACAGAAATGAAGCCACCTGCCCAAGGTCATTCAGTTAGCGAGTAAAGGAGTTAGGATGCGAATGCAGGTAGCGTTGGTGCTGTATTCATGGTTTAACCACTGCACTGTATAACGTTTCTGTGCATGAATCTATGCCTAGAATATAGTGAGCTCTAGGTAATTATTTGTTGGATGATTAAATGAAATAAATGAAAGATCATACTGTACCACATCATCTGCTGTTTGTCCTGCGGTGAGATTCTGAGCCCCTTCAGGATAAGGACGATGTCATCTCTGACTTCGTAACTACAGTGCCAAGGACAGGGCCTGCCTGGAGTACCTGCTCAGTAAAACGTCAAACACCGGCATGAACGAACTGCCAGATGGTTCCTAGGATGAAGATGCTTCTCGACCTTCGTGGGTGTAAGACCACTGGGGCGTCCGGGAAAATGAGGTCTCAGTTCCTGCCACCTTCGTTTTTAACAGGCCCCACAGGTGGCCTGCGCACTTCCCTCTGGCCGTTTTCTGTAGGGGCTGCCAGTGAGAGGCAGTAGGTCACTGAAGTCTTGACAGTTGGGGAGCTTTGAAGCCTCATTTTAGAGAAAACTCTTGAAAATCAGCAAAAAGTGGTTTACTCCCTGGGGAACCCCAGGAAGTTGCTTTCAATGTATAGAATGACTCAGACCTGTGGAGCCCCAAAGTCATCGTCTCGGATTTGGTGTTCCACAGGTTGTTATGAAGAGCTACATTCTGCGATGCAACATCGCTGAGTGAGTCGCCCGCAAGCTTATCAGAACACACCCCAGTGCCTGCTGTAAGTGATGGTCGGAACAGCAGCATTGGTCTTTGGAAGTCTTAGTGTAGGCATTTATATGAAAACACTTCAGACACAAGAAGGAAGTGAAAGGCTATCATATAATTAAAAAAAAAAAAACACCGGGTAAAGAATCCTTTCTCTTCACTGGTTCCCAGTATGCTCATCTGCTAAAAGGAGAACAGCAGATTAGATGATCGTTGAAGATCCTTCCATAATACTGGTAATTCCCTTCATTTACTGCATGCCTCGTGTGTGCCAAGCACTGTCTTGGACCCCTCCATATATTGTTTCTGATCGCTAGTTCTCAGAACAGTGTGACAGTCTAGTTACAATGCTCCCTGAGACATGTGTTGTTTATTCATTTACTCAGGATCTACTGATAGCTCAGTGTGCACCAGGACCGGTGTCAGGCTGGACACTGAGTACTTCGCAGGACTCTGGGGCATGTGTTGTCTGATGTCGCGAAGCCAGGGAGTAGCAGGGTGAGCATCAACCTCAGGTGTGTCCGGCTGCGTCCAAGCTCTTCTTCCTCTCACACATTGCTCCCAAGACTGAATGTCTATAAAATATGTGTGAGGTAGCTGACATTTTTCTCTAATTCCTACCCGAGTGATTACCCTGGTTACAAATTAGAATCATCCAAGACTCTATTTCAAAGCAATTAATTAGAGAAGTGTCTCTGGGGGAGGAGGGGAAGGCAGAGGGAGGACTCAGAGTCTTGTTTTAATCCCCAGGTGATTCAAATGTGTTGACAGAAGTAAACAACTAATCCTGTAAACTCTATTTTTTTTAAATTTATTTCTAATTGTGGGAAAATACATATAATATGAAACCTACCATATTAACCATTTCAAAAGTATAGTTTATTAGTGTTAAGAACATTCAGATCCCCAGAATTTTTTTCTATCTTCCCAAACAGAAGCTCAGAACCTATCAACCAATAATTAACACTGCCCCCTCCTCCGGCCCCTCGAAACCACCACAGAACTTCCTGTCTCTATGAATGTGCCTATTCTAGGTACCTCACATAAGTGGGATCATACAGTATTTGTCTTTTTGTGACTGGCTTATTTCATTTACCATAATATCCTAAAGTTTCATTCATGGTGTAGCATGTGTTGGAATTTCCTCCCTTTTTGAGACTAAATAATATTCTACTATATGTCTGTTTCACATGTTGTTGACCCATTCATCCATCAGTGGATACTCCCCACTCTCAGCTGTCGTGGACAATGCTGCTGTGAACATGGGTGAACAAGTGCCTGTTCAAGACACTGCTTTTTATTCTTTTGTGTATATACCCAGAAGAGGAATTGCTGGATCATATGGTACTTCTATTTTTAATTATTTGAGGAACTACCAAACTGTTTTCCACAGCAGCTGCACCATTTCACATTTCCAAGAGTGCACAAAGATTCTAATTTTTCCATATCCTCACCAACACTTATTATTTTCTGTTTTTTGGTAGCATCTATTTTAATGAGTGTGAGGTTTCAGATTCTAATCTTTAATTCAATTATATTTTCATGTGGGAGTCGATTTTATCACATAGTTTTAACTGTTTGTCTGAAGTTTTTATTGTTTCACTTTCATTTTGCATTACATTTCTTCCCTCCTCTGGAGAACCTCCTAAGATGCAGTATTGATGACTCAGAGCTGCGGGGAGGGCGCTGGTGTTGAGTGCGCATAGGCACTATCTCCACTTCCAAGTTGCTGTGGCCTCTAGCTGGGAGTTTGCTTATAGTCTTGCTGCACTTTTCACTTGGTTCAAGTCCTGCTGGCTCCTACCTGGTACTTACTAGTTTGCTCAGGTCCTTGAACAGTGGAGATGACTAAATACATACTATGGCCAAGTAAAGGATAAGGAGATATTCCATGCATTAAAGAATCAATGGAGTAAATTGTGGAGCTGGTATTTTGGAAAGAAGATTGGCCTAATTAGAACTGAAATTCACATGGGAAAAAGGGGGGAATTAATGTCAGATCAGCCAAACATCTGAGTCCAGATTTGGAAGCATCTTGACAATCAGGTGGGGCATTAGGAACCATGGGGCAGATTGTAAGACTGCTGATCAGAGCAGGGCATGGCAGGCCATAAGCAGTGTGAGCATTGGTGGGATGGAGAGGAGAGGGGCTCCCCCAGGGGAGAGGCCATCTAAACAGGAGCATCACCAGGGATGCTGGACTGGAAAGGCAAGGCTAAAACTTATCCTTAAGGAAGCAGCTGCAAATTCTGGATACAGGCTGAACATGGGGACTTCAACAGAGAGAAGCAGCTGTTTTGGAAACTGTGGACTATTCTGTGGATAAAGTAGTTATCTCTTCAAAGGAGATTAGAGCTGGGAGCACATTGAAGAGGCCCAATATTGGAATTAGTTAGGCTTATGCTTGATTTCAAGGGACAGAAGAACCAAAATATCAGTGATTTGAACAAGATGGAAGTTTATATGTTTGTCATTAAGATAAAGTCCAGAGAGGAGCAGACTAGGTTCCCATGGTCACATTAACCTCAGTGTTGCGAACACCCAGCTCATCTTCCTGCCTACCTTCTCTCTTTCTCCTCCTTTCACTTTTGTACAACTGTGGAAACCCAGGCTTTATCCCTTCCGCTTCCCCACAACCAGGCGGGAGTAAATGCCATTGTACGTTTGCCATGTCTCTGTTCACCCCTTTCACTCGGCCACTCCTGGCCCTGCTGTGGTCTTAGCTCTCTCCTTCGGATTTTCACCGTGACCTCCTCAAATGGTCTTCCAGTCTCTTCTCTAATCCATCCACCTCATGGCTGCCAAGATTAGCCTTTCTAGAGAGCACGTCACTCCTGGCTCACAGCCCTTTGGTGATCTCTCCTATAGCTTCTAGAATAGTTAGAATGATTTAGCTTAATGTTCAAGGCTCTAGGTCAATAATTTAAAATCTCATCACCTAAACCAATAGCTTAATTTCATTTTAAAATCCTTATTTTAATCTCATTTCATTTGCAAAACACTTTAAGGGAGATATCTTTAGGTAAATTTCTCTTTAAGAGAATTACTGACTAGGAGAAACCACTTTACTTCAAGTGTTTTCACATTCAAGGCCAAATAGCAAGCTGACTGCACTCTACTTTTCCAAATGTAGTTGAATTTTCTCTTATGAGATCAAGACAGTATTTCTAGCTCACTAAAGATCCATGATTTTTTAGGGGGTTTTCTTGTGGTCCCCACAAGTCAAAGTTAGGAAGTTAGATCTGAGAAGATAAATGCATTAGGTATTTGTCTTTCCATTTTACAAATGGGGAAACTGAGGTTCAAAGCAGGGTGTTCTGACTGCAAACAGTGTGGTTTCCCAGGTACCACAATGGCACTGCCTCTTGGCTCAGTGCCAGCTCACTCTGGGAGTGGAGACAAGTTCCTGGGCTCCATGTCACCCAACACAATGCCACACACTGGCATAATCTGTGAGTAGCTCTTGGTGGCGGATGATTCAGACCTTGAGAAGGAAGAAGAAACTACTGAACAGGGTGTGTGGTTCGGCCAACACATCTTCGTCTGGCACCTACTAACGTGTGCCAGACACTGCCCTGGGCTCTGCAGACTCAGCAGTGAACGAACGCTCATGCTCGCTGTCCTCCTGGAGCCTGGAGCCTCTCAGGAAGACATGTAGTTAACCAACAAGTACCAAAGTTGGATGACAAGCCCCAGAGCATGATGTGTGCAGAGGGGAGGTTCCAGGTGATTTGGGTGGGAAAGGTGGAAAGGTTTCCTGATACTGGAGGAAACCAGGGAAGGCTTCCCTGAGGAAGTGAGGCTGCAGCTGAGACCTGTCAGAGGAAAGGGGAGGGACTGATGCTGGAACGGAGGGTGGGCCCAAGAGTTACAGGAAAGCTGGAAAGAAGACCAAAACAAAGGTTCTGTTTTACTTCCTTCGTAGTAACGCCAACTTCCTCAAAGGGGCACCTTGAAAAAAAACAAATGGTTTTAGGAGCTGTTATTTTTTGCCTCCTCAAACTTGAAACTGGACCGAGTAGAGGAAGTGTAATGTGAAACTTTTAACACATGGCGAGTTAATTAATTAATTGAATGTGAAAGTCATTTACTGTATAAGCAAAGGCTTCAGAATCAGCCGGTCCCTTCAACAGACAGACACCAGGGCTTTGTTCACAATTGTGAGGCACGTCCCTCGCCCGGTCCTCAGAGATTTAGGAGCTGGCCTTTCACTCGCCTGAGAAGCATGAGGGTGTGTCCCAGGGGTGGGGGTGTGAAGTGCATCCTCTACCCCTCCTTTTCCTTCTCGTTAAGGCTGTCCCAGGGGATCATGGTGTACACAGATACTAGAGACGTAATCTGAAAAGTCGTACTTAGTTCTTTTTCTTATTAACTCCTCAGGCACAGTTTCTTCACCTGTACGCATGGATGATAATGCCTAGTTCATCAGATAAGGCTTTTGAATTTTCCAGCTTCTGCATTCTATACATATAGCAACAAGACTCAGAAAATTAGGTGATTTGTGCAAAGTTATGCAGCTAGTAGCAACAGCGAGGAGTGCAGCCCAGACTTCTGTCCCTAAACCCAGTGCTCTTTCCACAAGCAAAACTTCAGTCTGTGTGCCACGGCTTCCCAGTGTGTCGGTCCCCTGGGGTGACCGAGTAAGGCCTGGGCTGTGAGGAAAGCGGTTCAGAAGCCCTGCATATGGGGCACTAGAGTTAAAAACAAATAAATGACAAAACAAAAACAAAAACCAACCTCAGATGTGCTAGTTTTGCTATCATGTAACATCACTGTCCATATCTTCAAATTTTGTTATTGGTTTGGGCCAAGCCATTGGTTGGAAGCAGAATTCTGTCTTAGAGCCTTGGCCTAGGAGTGTCCCCTGCTTTCTACATTAAACGACACAGACTGCTTTGTCTGTGGTGTGGTCGGGTCTCCATTTCCCTGTGTGCTGGCAGTTGAAGGTCATCTCTCCCCAATCTCAACCCTAGGCCCCTGAGTCACGGTGCAGCCATGTTGGCCATCCTAGTACCAGGTTCAGATTATGGCACAATCTCAAGGAGTCACTGCCACTTCTGTTATTTCCATGACTCCAATTCCAAATGCACCAGGGCTAGCTGCGTGGCTACTGCTGTCCTCATGCGGAGTTCATTACGCTTCATGGAATTTTAGGCCACACTCCTTTTAGTAAGAAAACATAGGTGAGTTCCTCTGTATTTTTTCTTCACTGTTAATTCCCTTACAAAATGAGAGGAGAACTTTAAGCATTTTGAAAGAGACAGTTAATCAATACACATTATTCTCCAAACATTCGAGGAAATTCAAGGAAATTATAAAGTGCCTCCTAAAGACCTCTTCAGAGATCTGTATGCCTGCCCTTCAGATAGAAAGTTTCCTCTTGGCACATAAAGAAGTCAAATTAAGCCCATAAGAGACTATCCTTGTTGGCGCGTGAATGTCAAAGAAACAATCTTCAGTGAAATAGCTCTCTCTCTCAGCATGCTCTGGAGAGAAGAATAACTGTGGTTATTGAGCCTAGCAAGAGGCACCCCAAGTACCGATGTTTGTGGGAGATCGGAACGTGCTGCTGAGGACTTTCACTGAGCTGGTCTTCGGTGAGACGATTCACTTCACAGTGCACTAGGATTTGGGAGAAGGGACAGGACCCGGCCTCTCACAAGACAGGAGAGAAGTGTCTCTACCCAGGCTTAGTGGTGCCTGCTTGAAAACGTCTCCTTCCTCAGATGTGTGGACAAGCATTGGCCCATCTCCTTTGCCAGCTTTGGAGGACCTCGTAAGCCTCTCAGGTCAAGAGGTCATCTCCAAGAGAAGAACCCCCGTGAAGAATATTCAAGAACAGTTTCCTGGTGACACGCTTCCACAGCTGAGAGATTTCAAGAGAATTAGAAGGAGAGGCAGTCCCTAGGAACTGAAACCTATAGAGTTTCACAATCATTAACTAAAGTTCACCCTTTCTGTGGACAAATCCCATGATACCAGCTCGGGCTGGGCCAATGGCCTGCACTCTCATATACTCCCAGGGCCTGAGAAGAGGCTGTACTCTAACAGCCTCCTGGGTATCAGAGGTAGCAGTTACCACAAGTCCTTGGAGCAGTCATTGTGGTCCAGGCTTCATGTCTCTGCTTATCAGCTCTAGAAATTCTATGGTACCCATTCACTCTGCAGGAACTAACACAGAGGTCCAACTCACCTGCATCTGGGGGATACTGCAGGGATGTTCAATTCAATTGGAATGCATTAGGGAGGGGACGTTACTCCATAAAGTGCAGAATATGGTTCTGTAGAAGAAGAAAAAGTTTTTCCTTCACCCTCGTAGGTTCTGTGGCTGGACCTGAGAATTAAATTGACATAAGACAGGTGAACAGGAGAAAAGCATGCAACTTTTGTTTAATATTTTTACATGTACATAGAAGCCATCTTAATGAGAATGAAGACCCTGAGAAGTGCTTAGGACTGAGAGTTTATCTACCATTTTTAAACAAAGAGGGATAAATTTGTAGAAAAGTGACCAGACAAAGGAAAAGGCAGACTTCTAGGGGCAATGAGTAGTGGGAAAGTGATGGAGAAATATGCAGGGCAACTAACAGACAGTGCGCACTGCACTGCAGTAGGTTGGCTTGTACCCATCCACTTTGGTGTCGACTCTCCCAGGCGATAAGAACATCTCTCTCTTCCTGCCTCTCTCACAGGAAATTTTATAACCTGTTTTTAGATTGAAAGGAGAAGGTCAGAGAGCTCTTCCTGCATCTGCTGTTTCTGAAGTGCTTTCAGTTCAAAAGAATCAATATGCCAGAGTGGTGTGTTTGGGGGTGATATGTTTGGAGCCCCTTCAGTTTGAATCTCTGTTTTTCTATTTTCCATCTTTATAATGTTAGGCAAGTTAGCTCCTGTGTGCTTCGGTTTTCTCACCTGTCACATGGAGATAATATCTCATTTCTTAAAAATGCAAATGATATAACACATGCACATTGTTTAGCATCAGGCTGAGCTTGATGTAGGCCCTCAATAAATGATAGGTTAAAAATATGTCAGCAAAAGAAGAGATGGAAGTGGAAGTTTCTCCTTGGTCTGCTCATTTACAAAGGGCAACGATTTTCAACTGGTATACCTCGAGAATTTTTCAAACATGCAATACCTGACTATTCAGTCAGGGACACTGACATCTTTCCCATCATATTGTCAAAATAAAAAGAGGACAACAACCAACACACCCAATAGCCATCAGTGTGCATGCATCAAAATTATACCTATTTTTTGTCACATTTTGCTACAGAATTTTAATAATTAGTTCATGTATGCCATGAGATGACAAAGGTTGAAAATTACTGACTTAGGGGATGGCCCTCTCTCTTGGGCTTAGGACAAATAGAAGATCTATATTTGATCACGGACTTCCTTGGGGAATCAGATCCGAGAGAACTGGGCTTAGAGAGGGTACTACTGAGGTCAGGGCCCTTTGATTCTCCAAGGAAGTTCCTGCCAGGACCCTCAGTGCTGGAGGTCAAGGCAACTCTGTCCTGACTGTGCTGGAATCCACCAGATCTTCATTCTCTTTAGTCACTCCTTGGTATTACTTAGCTGCAGGGGCAACACCTTTTGATTGATATGTGGTTCTCTCTAAACCCTTGATTGTACCCTTGACCAAACTGGATTCAGTATGACCCCAGCTGAAGGGCAACTTTGGTCTCCTGGTGAGCTCAAGGATGAATCACACAGCCTCTTATAGCATCTACCATGTACCAGTGTAATGTAATGCCAAGGGTATGGCAGTAAATAAAGAAGAGCAAATGCCAACCCTTGTGGGGCTCACATTCCAGTGGGGAGTCAGACAATAAACAAGAATATAATGTATAAATAATGTGATACAATATGGTATAGTGTGGTATAGTAGAATAGAATAGAATAGAATAGAATGTGTGGAACAATAATAGAAAATATAGAACATGATATGATATAATACAATACAATACAATACAAATGGTGTGGCATGATATAATATAAATAGTATAATATAACATGGTATAATATATACTATAATATAATATGAATCAGTGCTGAGAAAAATAAGCAACAGTGGAAATCAGGAAAGTCCTCTTGGAGGAACTGACATTTATGCAGAATCTTGGATAAAGTGAAAAAGTGAAGCATGAGAATATCTGGAGTAAAAATGATCCAGGCAGGGGAATGACAAGCACACATTTCTTGAAGGAGAAGGGTAATGGTTGGGTGGGAACACTGGAGTGGCTGAAATAAAGTGAGGAGATGAAAGGAAATGAAGTTGAGAGGTAGTGGGAAGCCAAATCGGTTCACTGGGTGGTCAGGGGGGTGGGGGAGGTTCTTGTAGGCCATGATAAAGACTTTGGCCTCTATTCTGAATGAGACTGGAAACTATAGAAGGTCTTCGTGATTGGCCTAACTTACATCTTTAAAGTGTCGCTCTGGTTGCCATAGAGAGACAATAGACTGAAAGGGGTCAGGGAGGAAAAGGAAGACTGGAGGAAGACTCTTTGGCAGTGTTCTAGAAAAGGGATGATTGTGGGTTGGAGTTGGGTGGCCTCGATGGGGAAGATAAGAAGTGATGGTATGCACGGTGTATTTGGGAGGTAGAGGTGAGAGTACTGGGGGATGGATTGGATGTGAAAGGGGAGTGAATGGAATAGAAGAGTCAAAGATGGCTCCCACTCTTATGATTTGGGCAACTGGACGAATGAGGTTGCTATTTACTGACACTGATTTAGGAATAGGCTGCAGAAATTTGAAATCCAAAGTCAGCTTCCAGATGGCTGTCAGCCATCTGGATTGGTGGCTGTGTGGCCTCTTGCATGTAGGAGTGCTTGGAAAACTAATTGATTGCCTTGCTCTCCCAAGTCAGGGCTGCAGCAAACACTCCCAAGCCCGTGATCACAGAACTGAAATCTTGGGGAGGACCCACCAAAGGCACTCTGAATGCTCATTCTTAGGAAAGAGGCAGAGAGGGTGTGACCAGGGCTGGGGCCACTAAAAGTTACATTGAATTAGTGATGCATAGTATTTGAACAGAGACAGATGTTCAACACTGCATGTGGATTTGGATTTTTGTGTGAATAGAAAAGGAAAACATTTAATAAGCAATTTTAAACCCATCTTCATATTTGCCCTATAAGGGAGGAATTATTATTTTCATTTTAGAGACAAGGACATGGAAATTCAAAGAAGTTCAATGACTTATCCAACGTCACCCAATTAACACGTGAAGGAATCTTCAAATCTAAGTTTTTGACCCTAAAAACATTTTCATTTTATTATGTTGTTTCCATTTTGTCATGATTATTTTGGAGTAGTCACATAATAATTATGCTAATATAAAAACATCAAATCAATAGTATCTAATATAAGCTTAAAAATGTCCTCTTTTATCCCTTACTAACTGCAAATAACACATGTGCTTAGCCCTGACTCTCCCATCCCAACCCAGGGGACTTCGCTCCAATCCTGGCTTTTCAGGCAGCTTTGCTTCCTTGACAACTAAATGGCTAATGAGCTTCACCCCCAACTCCTGTCTCTCTCAATGAATTTCTTTCTATCAATGGCTCCTTTGCACTGAAAGAGGTTTTCATGGCAAGCAATATTTTGGGGAACATTTTGCACATCCTGTTGCTGAAGTTCTAAGAGAAGCGAAAGCTGCTTCTAAAAGACCCCAAACCTTTTCCCCCGTTGGATCATTTCAAAACACAATTAGAACAGTTTTTCAATGAGCATTTCAGTAATTCCTGAAAAGTATCACCAAAGCTGTATCTCCATGGTGCTACACATCGGGATGACAAATAAAATGGGATGCATTGGGATGTTAATGCTGGGTTGAACACTAGCCTTGGAGTCCTCAGATACAGTGAATGGTTGCCCTTGGGTCATCCAAACCCCCTTAGGGTCTCATCCTAATCATGTCAGTGTATGAAGGAGTGGGCTGAGTGCTGGATGTGAAGAAAGAAGTTTGGGGTGCAGGTCTTGACTTTGGCACTTCCTGATGCTCCCAGCCTTAACTTCCTCATCTATAAAGCGGACGTGCTTATGCCAGCACAGTTTCCTCAGGTGTTTATAAAGAATAAATAAAGCAGCCCAGCTAGTGTGGCTCAGTTGGTTGGGCATCACCCTGCAAACCAAAGGTTGCCAGTTCGATTCCCGGCTGGGGCACATGCCTGGGCTGTGGGTTCAGTCCACAGCCGGGGCCTGTAACCATCAGTGTCTCTCTCCCATCGATGCTTGTCTAACTCTCGTTCTCCTTCCTTACCTCTCTCTCTAAAAATAAAAATAAAAATAAAAATAAATTAAAAGAATAAATAAAGCAAATTTTTAACTAGGTAGGGTCCTAGTGTATTTATCTTGGTATGTCCACTGCTGAACACAGGTCAGGCAATAGGGACTGGTAAAAAAATTAGGAATAAGTGTAGTATAGGCAAATCTATAGTTCTAGCACCTGCTATTTATGTAGCTCTATTGACATTTACCAATTCCCTCTGGCACTTAAACAAACTTACCATTCCTAGAATATGAGGGCACATAACCTAGAAAAAAATGATTACTAAAAGCATGAAATACATTGTGCTAGGTGTAAATAATTGTTCCCGGTCATCCCAAGTGGTGAATAATCCCAGCTTTTGTTCTATTTGGAGCACCTGTTTGTAATCCATGTCATAAACATTTTCATAACTATTGCTTCGTAGTCAATGAGATTCTTTGTTGGCACAGAATTTAAGATATTTCCCTAATAAGGACACCCAGTGTTAAAGCAATGAATTTCTATAGCTATGCAGTTCAGAGAGTTACCTAGGAGATGAAAAGATAATCTGTCTGGAATTTCTGCCCTTGAGACCAAAGATACTATAAATTTGCTCAGGAGGAAAATAATCATGGTAAGCATCTTAATTTCTTCCATCTCGTTTCCAAGCAGATGTCGCTGTGTTTTAGCCTGGAATTCATCATCTCTCTGATACATCAACATTGACATATTACATCTTCATCTCTTATTATAGAAAATGGAAATGAAACCAGAATGCGAGCGTGTTGAATGAGTTGGACTCCCCAGAGAACGTGGAGAGAAGAAAGCCTCCCACTCGCCTTTGACTTTTGGAGTTCTTGTTTCCTTCGTGTTTGCCTTGCACTTTGAGAAGTCAATCTGGAAGTTCACATTTTATATTTTGCAAATGCAAGTAGAGCTTATTTTGCGCCGGAGGAAGAAACCTAGTGGGTGGGGAGTGGGGGGAGGTCAGAGAATCGCCTCAAAAATCCAACGACGGTATTTAAACTCCAGAAATTAAACTCTATTTATTTCTGGGCTTGACTTTGCCATTTTGCTAGTTTGGGTGAATGCATGGATATGCTTAGCCGTTTGCTTCTATCTATTAAGCTCTGCGTTTAGAGGATGAGTTTGGGCAGGTGTGAACCCGTGCAAATGTCACCAGTCCTCTAATACCTTTGTAGTGCTGAGTTATCAAAGTAGCACTTGCAGTGTGCCTGAGACTGCAGCCACCCACGGTGGGCACCAGGCCACTTAACTTGTTCTGGCCTCAGGAAAACATTTTTAGGATTTCAGGACCTATTATATGTTGAGTGAATTGCGTTCTTCTTGAATTCCTTACGAAGTCACTCTGGTCCTTGGAGATTAGAAGTTTAAAGTTTGAAAGCTACACCTCACCGAGCTCTCTTCACTTTGGTTCCCCAGCTGTTTCTGTGGCATCCAGACTTAATCCTCTTCAGACATATCAAGCCAACCATCAGTCAAGGTGGTCTTTATTTCTTCCCACGTGCTGCAGAGATTAAGGCTGCCTGATTTTCTCCTATGTTCCCTGGCACCCTGACCACAGACTCAGCTGCTGTCTAAGGCTGATGTAAATAATGCTTACAACACAGCCCCAACTTGTCGGCCATTTTCGGGAAGAATCCATCTTCCTAGAGTCACAGAAGCTAATGTCGTTTTGACCAGAACAGAAGCTGGATAGACCATTAGCACCCTAATCTCTTTGTAAATTTTTGGACCAGCCCTGGCCACATGGCTCAGCTGGTAGGAGTGTTGTTCTGTGTATCTAAAGGTAGTGGATTCAATCCCTGATTCAGGGCACATGCTTAGGGTTCAATCCCCAGTTGGGGAACACAGGGAAAGCAACTGATGTTTCTCTCACACATCGATGTTTCTCTCCTCTCTCTCTCCTTTCCTCTTTCTAAAAATCAATAAACATATTCTCAGGTGAGGAAAAAAATATGGACAAGTTAAAGAGTCAGTACAAATAACTGCCCGTTGCACAAGTGAATGAATGCATGCATAAATGAATGAATGAGTAAGTGAATGCATGAGTAAGTGAGTGAATGAACAAACACTCCACTAACCTCCTTGCAAAGGAGCATCTTTGTTGCTGGTACACATCCTGATTGGCAAGTAACATGTTTAAGAACCAGGGGGAATGGGGATGGTTGTTGAGATGCTGAGCAGCAGATGATACCCAGGCATTCTGGACATTTTTAGAGACAAGGACTCTTCTGAGAATCTCATGAAAATTATGGCTTCTATGCTCAGAAAAACAAACATATGCATATTTATACCATAGTTATGCATACAATTTTGAGAGTGCAGTTGCCCATCCTCTGGCCGAAGTTTATACTTAACAATCGGGTCTGATTTAAATGGAAATTTTTTGTATTTGTTTAAGCAAGTAGGATTTTGGAGAGAATGGAAGGACGCTAACATTAGTGCACACTTGCTAAGCAGCAGGTATGTGCTCAGTGTTCTATTTACATTAGTTAATTTGCTTTTCATAATACATGGGGTAGGTGCTACTACTTCATTTTCTATGTACAATCTCCATATATGTTACATATATATAATATATATACATATGCACACACATATGTAGACAATGTCACATTAGTGCCACCCTTATCATTTTCCCTGTTCTTCCCTTCCCTTCAGCCTTTGATAAATAGCTCTCATCCCCTCTTCCCTCCCAGGCTCAGAATTTAAAACACAAAAATATTGTTTAGCACTCATCTTTGAAGGAGCCCACTCTCATCTGGTGACTTCTCTAAAACAAAAGTCTGGCTAACTTCCTGGGGCAGGAACATGGACTTTTTCTATTTTTTTTCCGATGCATCTGGGTAGTGAGAAACAAGACACAAGTCAGTTTTTCAATGGGTTATTTTGTATTATATTCTCAATAAAGCATGCTCAATTATGTGAGGGCATAGAAATAAATAAGACATTCACCATGTATTTTGAATTAAATTACTTCATGGGTTTAATTGGAATCAGTGGCAATCCCAGATGGTGGTCCACAGCTTAATGAATATATCCTTCAGGAGTAAATGGGTTACATCTTTGGGTCTCCTGAGTGCTGTGTGCTAAAGAGCGCTACCGGTCTTCGGGAATGAGGTCTGGTATGCAGGGTCACAAGTCGCTGGCATCAACTACTTAAACGAGGGTTGTGGAGAAAGTCACCCAGGAGCACTTGGGAGAGTGCAAAGGGATGACTGAAGACAGAATGCTGAGCATAGCCACCATTTATCAAGTGGGAAAGGAAAAGGCTTAACATGGGGACACCGAGAGGGAGCAACCAGAGTGAAGGTAGGAAGAGAACATTGTTGAAAGCCAAAGGAGGCAGGTTCCAAGTAGAGTGAGGCCAGCAGTATCATGCCACAGGGAGAAAGTAAAATGAAGTGTGGACTAATCCATGAACTGAGCCCTCACGAGTTCATTGGCGATGTCAGCAAAACCCATTTCTGTGGAATGGTGTAGGGGGGGAGCCACAGCTGTGGGTCACAGATTAAATGGCAAGGTGAAGCAGCTGACAGCCGAAATATGTACCAGTGGTTTCCAAATGCTGGACAATGGGCTCAGCTACATCAGAGTCACATGTGGAGCATTAGGAAATATAAGTTCCTGGCGTTGAACCCCACATCTTCTGATTCAGTAGGTCTGGGTGAGTCCCAAGGATTCATCAGTTCTAGAAAGCCTGGCTTTAGAATATTGGAATGTCAAGGCCATGACAGCAGAGATCTGAACTGAACTGAACCATTGGTATCAAGTACTTTTTATAGAGTAGTATCAATATGAATAGCATTAACCACGTAAATCAGTAAGGATGCAATACACCAATGGCGTCAAGCACAGTCTGTCAAAAGCTATGGGACTAAAATGATAACTTAAAACACTGTTCCTTCAGGTCTATTGCCTCAGCACTGCTGAGTGTGACGAGAGCCTCTGACTGATCTGGGGCAGCAACTGGCCAATGAGAACTGATTCCTTGGAATTGTTCATTGTATCAGAAGGGGCTGTTTCTGTGCCTGGTAATAAGACCTATGGAAGGCAACGTGCTATAATAGAAAGAACACTTGGCATCTTACTTGAGTCATCTGTAGCTCACATCTGCCTTGTACAGTGAGTGAGTATGAGTTCTGGACCCCTGTCGGTATGTATAGTTAATTCTAGAGAGGCGGGGGTAGGCATGAATCCATTTTCCACCCAGTACTATCTGAAGACTAAATAAATAACATCCCTTCAACCATACATATTAACATTTTCCCAATGAACACATATGCTATTATTACTAACAATACACAATTTCATCAACGAGTGTTAGTGAATATCTGAGAACTTCTGGAGAGTATGAATTATGTTGAGCCATGCAAAATTATCATTTTTTGTGAGTCACAGATAGTCAAATCTGGGAAATTTCATATAATTTAATCTCATATTTTCTTAATAAAGCCAATGATACAAAAATTGTGACCTTGATCTTGTGGGAGTCAAAAAGATTTAGGAATTAGAAAGAGTCCCTATAGTAGCCAGCCTGAAAAAATGACTCCCCTGTCCTGGCCGGGTGGCTCAGCTGGTTGGAGCATCATCTCCCTTACACCAAAAATTGCAGGTTCGATCCCTGGCCAGGGTGCTTGGAGGAGGCAACCAAATGATGTTTCACTCTCACAGCAATGTTTCTCTCCCATTCTCTCCCCCCACTCTCTCTTCCTCTCCCCCCCCACTTTCTCTCTCCCTAAAATCAATAAACATATCCTTGGGTGAGGATTTTTTTTTATGGCCCCATGACCCTCTCACGGTGTTCATATCTTTGTGTGATCCTCTCCCCTTGAGTGTGGGATGAACTTAGAGACATGTGTCTAATGAATACTATAGAAATGGTGATACGTTGCTCCTAAAATTTGGTTGTAAAAAGGCCACTGTTCCCATCCTGGGTGCACTTGCTCTCTCTGTCTCTTGAATCACTCAGCCTGTGGGACGCCAACTGGCCCATCGGGAGGACACTGGGGCAGCCCATGGGGAGAAACGAGGACCTCCAGGAGCAGCCAGGGAGGGCCTGAGGCCTCTCACCAATGACAGGAGAGCCTGGAGGAGGTTACCAGCCCCAGTTAAATCTTGAGGTGACTGTAGCCCTGGCTGAGAGTTCCCTGGCAACTTGGTGAGACAGACTTGGGGCCAGCCTCCGAGCCAGGTGGCTCCCATATTCCCAAGCTTCTGAAACTCCAGGAGAACACAAATGTGCATCATTATAGCTGCTAGGTTTGTGATGGTTTATTCTTTTTTTTTAATTTTCTTCCCTTTTCTTTTTCTTATTTATTTTATTTTTTAAGATTTTATTTACTTATTTATTTTTAGAGAGGGAAGGGAGGGAGAAAGAGAAAGAGAGAGAGAGAGAAACATCAATGCGCGGTTGCTGGGAACCATGGCCTGCAACCCAGGCATGTGCCCTGACGGGGAATCGAACCTGCGATGTTTTGGTTCGCAGTCCAAGCTCAATCCACTGAGCTACGCCAGCCAGGGCGGTGGTTTATTCTTCAGTCACAGGGAAGTCATATAGATCCTCCTTTTCAAAGTGTTGGGACCCAATGGTCAAACATTTTTATTTTATTTTATTTTGTTTTATTTTTGTGATTTAAAAATATAAAGCACTGTTGTATTTATGGATGTGCTGTTTTGGTCAAACAGTTTTTCGTCCAAGCATACTTCTTCACCTATATCCTATGCTCCTTGCAAACAAGTTCTAATTCTGCTTCATTACTGAGGAATTTGAGCATCATGTACTGATAGAGGAAATACAATATTTGGAACCAGAAAGCACCACTTCTTAGCTGTGTGACCTTGCAAGTCACTTAATTTCTCTGAGCAACTCTGTCCTCTCAGACAAACGCAGATTTCTACAGTACCCACTCTGTCTTGATGTTCATTGTAAGGGTTAGATTGTGCATGCTGTTGATAGACCCTAAGTGATACCAAAAGGCTAGTTTTTATTGATGAGAGAGCTAATCATCTTTCGATAAAAGTAATTTGATCAAGGTCACCTAGCTACTTGGTTGCAGAACAGGAACTTTCACCGAAGTCTCCTAATGCCAAGCCTGGGGCTTATGTAACTCTGAGCAAGTTGTCTTTACAGTGTCCCTGCAGGTGAAATAAATAGACTGAACCAGGTAGCACAGGGCCTTTTTAAGCTCTCAAGAAGAGGCGCTGGTCAGAACCTAAGGAAAGCATTCTTGTCTGGGTGACTCGAGTTCCCAGAAAGGCAGGGTGAGATGTGTAGCTTACGCTCCTGATGCTTCAGCGCCCAGCCAGGCTGCGAGCTGGTGCTGGCGGAGGCTTTGCGATGGGCTCATCTCAGGCAGTAGCCTGGGTGCCATGCCGAGGCTGTTGGTGGCACTGCCCGTGAAGGTAGAGCTCACCGCCTGTGGTGTCAGCCTCTGCCAGCCCCTGCAACAGCATCCTATCATTTGTCACTTCAAACCACATGCACTTCTGCTGGATTTCTGCTGGAGCCAGGATAATTCATACTGAATTCAGCCTCCCATCCATGCAGGAAAGGAAGTACGACTTAGGGGGAAAAATCTGAAAATGTTGCCATAGAGTTTTTGTAGAAGATGACAAACATCATGTTTTGAGTAGAGCTGAGAAAGTCATAATTCAGGTTGGAGGGTTTGTTTGGAATAGTACAGCCTGATGACAGCATTGTTGGCTAGTGTTTATATAGGACTCAACAGTTTTCAAAGCACATTTACGTTTATCTTCTCATTGGAAGCTAATTATACTCATTTTCAGCTGAGAAACCAAACCTCAGGGGAGTCAGGCCATTGGTGGCAGAACCAACTCTTGAACTTGTGGTCATCATTTCCCAAACTGTGTTCTCTTTGCTCTGGACAGCTCAGGCTCTGTCGTGGCAAGGTTCCCTCTTCTCTACAGGGGTCATTTTGTTATTATTGCTGGCCTTGTCCTCCAAGAGTATCAAACCCAGATTGTAAGTGGTGGTATTGTGGTCACACATAATGCGACAGATTCATAATCAGAGGCGCCTGATAACTGAGTGTTTGCAGAGTGTTTGTAGCAGGCTGATCTGAGCCCTGGGTACCACTAAATATCTCCATGAATGTGGAAAATTGGTGCTTGATCCTGCAAATGAGTGGCTTTGTGGTTGGAGAGCCAAGAGTCTCTTTGTAGCAGTCAGAAGAGATGGTTTTGCTCTTTTTCTGTTAATGCTGGTATGGCCATGGTAGTATCTGGCCTTGGGTGGAGGCGGTGTGGAGTGGACCAGGGGCAGGGCACTGATCATGGGTCAGGGAGAGGAGGTGGAGATAGGACAGGCAGAAGAGCATTGGCCCAGGGCTGGGCTCAGTGCCTGGGGAGGGACCAGCTGCAAGCAGACATGGAGGGGAGTTAAAGGCAGGCAGATCTGATCTGAATCACACTTCTACCCATCCTGGTTTTGTGGCCTTGGGCAAGTCACTTCGCCCTCTTTGTACCTTTGGTTTCACAACTAAAAATTAGAGATAATACTAGTGCCTGTCCTGTGTACCTGTTCCCTTTGCCTGTCCCAGGAGATCTCATGCTACACGGGGCTTTAGCACAGGGCTGGGCAAGCGAGGGCGGCGGGCCAAATCCAGCCGGCTGCCTGCTTTTGTCTGGCCCATGTGCAAAGAAAGGTTTCACATTCTCCAATTTTAAATGGTTGAACAAAATCAAGAGAAGACCAATTTTGTGATATATAAAAATGATATAAAATGAAATTAAATATTTATATATAATTGTATGTGATTATAGTATATAACTATATGTTATTATGTATGAGGTACATTGCACATAGTAATGTATACAAATATGAAATTAAATGTTAGTATCCCTAAGAAAGCTTTATTGTTCCACAGTCATACTCACTTATTTAACATCATGTCTCCACTACGTTCATGTTACGGTAACAGAGGTGAGCAGCTACGAGGAGACCATCTGGCTGTAAGCCTAAAATATTTACTATCTGGCCCTTTACAGAAAAAGGTAGCTGACCCCACTTTTATAGGCTGAAATTGCTCCCATAACACTGTGGGGCAAAAAGATAAATGGTGTTACTCTTTTTGACAGTGAGGAAAAAAGAGGCTCTGAGAGGAAAAGTGAATCAATTAATGCCACACAGTTTAAAAAAACAAACAAACACCCAAGTTTGTGCTGAAACCCAAACTTCTAACTGCAAGGGACATTCTCTTAACCCACGATCACGAATCTCTACCCAAGTTTACAGACTTCGGTAGATGGCAGGCAAATGTGGATCGAGGGCCGTCAGGAAGATCAGCAAACAGGTTACAAAGCCAGAGCCAGGGAGGCAGGTTACACAGGCAGGAGCCCAAACTTTGGGCAGCTGGGCCACAGAGCAGAATTCTGGTGCTGTCAAAACAGACTAGAGAAAACGTGATTAGTAACAAACATAAAAGGAAACTAACAACCTCACCAGTGGTTAAAGAAGGACAAAAATGTTTTTAATAACATAGCATTATACATTCTAAATTAGAAGAATTGTTCAATCATCACGGTACCTTACATAGGTGATGCTGTGGTGAAACGGAAATACTTATATATTGCTTATAGCAATGTCAATTAGTTAAAAATACCTGACTAACTTTAACTGGAACCATGTATTAAGAAACTTTGAAAAGCTAATTTTTAAAAGGTTTTATTTATTTATTTTAGAGAGGGAAGGGAGGGAGAAAGAGCGAGAGAAAGAAACATCAGAGTGCTGTTGCTGGGGGCCGTGGCCTGCAACCCAGGCATGTGCCCTGACTGGGAATCGAACCTGCGATGCTTTGGTTTGCAGCCCGCGCTCAATCCACTGAGCTATGCCAGCCAGGAAACGCTAATTTTTTGATTCATTGATTCCATTTCTTAGAAATCTATCCTTGAAAACAATTCTAAATCCACAGAAAAGATATTCATGGCTGTTTAGCATCAATTCGGAACCAACTGAGCATTCCAAAGAGAGAGCTGGTTAAATAAACTGCAGTAGATCAGCCTGTTGGAATATTACATAGCCACTAGACCACTGGAGACTAGATAACAGGTTAGAAACAATTTTTATAATATGAAGCAAAAATAAAAGAATAAATATTATAATTTTTCTGTGATTTTGCTTATGCAAAAGTCATGTCTGCATTGGAACAAGGATGAATGAAATGAAAATAGGTGAGTCCTTAAGGTGATAGCACTCTAAACCCACTGTTGTAGGAGTGCAGACGGAATGGGGAGTAGCTCTAAGATGGCTGAGATGCCATGTTGGTTCACACTTATATCCAGGCTCCCCCTTGCCCTGGGACAGGATAGGGTTCAACACTGGGGCCAGGCTGAGCCCACAGGTGGGGCTGGGGAGGCGTTCCTGCCAGGGTCAGACAGGCAAGGGAAGAGGGGCCGGGAGGTGGGCAGGTCTCCATCAGCCTGTATTCACAGAGGCCTCTCAACTGGCACGGAGGGTGTGTTGCCTTGGGAAGATGCTGGTCTCGGAATCAAAGCTATGGCTGGGTGGAGAGCTCACCCAGGTGTGAGGAAACATGGATAGCAGGCATGGTCCAGCCCCCTGGACCAAGGGCTCTGTGGCTGATCCTAAGCTGGGTCCCAAGAAGATGGGCAAGAATCAGCCTCAATTTTGCCCCTGAGGATCCTCATCAGAGGACAATTGTAATACACAGGATACTGCAGGGAAAAGGAATGTTAAATACACAGAAACTGGCCAGAGGAGGAGGGCCCTCCGGCATGGTGTGAGCGCCCCTGCTGTTCTGAGACTCTCCAGCTGGCCTAATTGACGATCATCTCTGCGCTGACTGACACCAACACACATTCTACATTCACATCTAGCTCCTTGTGACTGGTGGGTTTTGATCATGGCCTCTAGAACATTATATAGCGAGAGACCTGAGAGGATGTTTTCCATCTTTCTGCAGCAAAGACTCCCCAGAGCTCTCCTCTCACTCGGTTTCTTACACTACACTGCATTTCCCTTCATGAAAATCCTGTCCGAACATGGGTGACCCTCCTATGCAGATTTTCCCTGATTTCAGTAATGTATCTTTCTTTCCCTTATATTGGTCATGGTGCCACCCTCCCAATCCCCCTTTCCCCTGAAGCAGCCCCTCTGAGCTCCCCCAGTGAGAGGGGAGCAGGATCTCTGCCCTCCAGCAGGCACCAGAGCAGAGGCGAAGAGACGTGTTAGCTCTGAACTCTGCATGCCATGGGAAGCAGAGGGTGTGAGACTTGGACTCAGGGTAGGATTTGGGCAAGAATATGAGGAGTTTACTTGGAATGGTGAGTGGTTCAGCTTGGAATTAACCCAAGAGTTATGTTTTTATTATTTCCATTTTCTGGAAATAAGGAGCATGGCATGAGAAACGGGATTATCTTGGAAGATGTCCTAGAGAAATGTAGACCATTCAGGGGGCCTATGAAGGGTTTCCCTCCTCAGGCCTATGAATGGCTTGGTGGCCCCGGGAAGCCTTAGGACTTGGTTAACAAGTTATTGGGAAGTATTAACAATCCCAGTGAGAGCAGCAGTAAAACTAGATGCTCCTTGAACAAGCTCCCTAGATTCCTAAGGTAATCACTGTCAGAATGGTTATTATCCACTGAAGGTCTCTGTGAGGCATTCTTGTCTCCGTTTTACAGGTGAGAACACTGAGGCTCACCAAGAGTTAGTGGACTTGCCCAGGATGACACAGCTAATAAGGGCTGATGGCAGAACTCAACAGCCCCGCCCATCATACCTTGAAACCTGTGCTCTTTCCACACCAGTTCAGCTGCCTTCAGACACGTGTGAAATGGAAAGGTAGTGAGGATGGCTTGGGTTTGCCACTCACTAGGTGTCTTCTCCAGTGACTGAGAGGGATTGAGACGATACCTGAGGCATTTTAAGAAATTATCTGTAGGGCAGCCCCCTAGCCAGTTAAGAGCTTCTGCGGCAAAGGATGAGGTCTCAGCTGTACCTTCTGTGAAACTGGGATCATTGGGACAAGCCTCCCTGGAGCAGGTTATCAAGAGAAGTGATGAAAATGCTGAGTCTGTGGGCAGGAAAATAATACAGCTGCTAACAGCTGCCCAGGTGCAAAGCAAGGATGTAAACATCAGTCTACTTCTGGAGAATTCTCTGTGATGTGTGGAGCTCCTTCCCTTTGATCATTTCCCAGTCATCTTGCTCCAACCCTAGTTAGTTGGGATGACAAGGTCTCTTTTACAAACCAGCAAATAGAGGCTCAGCAATGCTATGCAATTTTCCTTAGGTCACACAGCTTGTTAGCAATGCCATCTGCATTCAAGTTTTCTGAAGCTGTCCTTCCTACCTCATTCCCCTTTCTATTATCTTTCTGAAGGGGTTCAGTGGCCAATGGGAGAAATCAAGATGAGGCTTGTCAAGAGGAGTTGGGGAAAGTGAAAAGAAGGAGATAATATGAGCAAACAAAATCATTAAGGCTAACCTCCAGATGCAGCAAGGAAACAGCAGGGACGAAGGAGTTCTTTCTGAGGACAAGCTGCCAGAATGGGCTCCTGTGCATCAGCTGAATCTGAAGTGCCCAGAGAAAATGAAGGGGGTGGGAGGTACCTGGAGAAATGAATGGAGGACACATCCAGAGAACAGGGTACCGAGTTTGCTCTGGGGGGACCCAGTTGGAGAGACTAAGGAAGGGAATGGCAGGGTTCCACAGAGCAGGGGCACGAAAAAGGAAACAAATAAGAAGCGGCTGCCTGGCCATCAGGGACTCTTTTAATCGTTTGTGAGGAAAGCAGAAGTTCTGCACAAGTTTTGAAAGACAGAAATCATTACCAAGATATGGGTGAAGTTCAACTCTGTACTAGAGAATCCATACAAACAGAAAGAAGGGATCCATTCTTAAAAAACACATGAGAGCGTCAGAATGGGTTGCACTCTTATTACAATAATTAACGCTGACTTTTTTTTAAAGGTACTATTGGGAATGAAGAAATTGAATTTGGGGAGCACTGGAGCCAGATGGCCATCTTCAGGGTGCCGTGGGAAGCAATTACTCGCATGTCCCCTAGAGTCCCATTCCACTCCTCGATTGGACTGCTGAGGCTGCTGACCAGACTGCCAGGGCTGGCTATTTCAGGTTATCAAGCAGGCGTGGGTCCCTTGGCTGTGTTTGAGGTTGCATTCCATAAGCCGCAATGAGTGATATTTATGAACCCTATTCTACTAAAGATGCTAATTTTCCTTTAAGAATACTATTACTGAGTACCACAAACCATTTATAGGCATAGCCAAGTAACAGTTGCCATCAGCCCCCTAAGCTCCATAACATGGAAGAGGATGTTTTACAAGTAAATTTGCTTTTCATATTCTGTGAGAAGTCGAGCGATTTCAGCGTCAGGGAGTATTGCTTGATTCTTCTTCACATTTGTCTTTTAAGACATCCCCAAATAAACCTGTTACAACCGGTGACTGTAATCATTTAAGGAATTCTAACTCATGATGGCATGTGGAAGAAGGGTGTACCTTGACATGGATGGGTTTTTAAATTCAGCTTAACTAATGGTTTTTATGGAGGGCACACTTTTAATTATGGGATTCTATGCACTGTGGACTTTACCAGATAAGTGGATGATATTATTCTTTATTTTAAAGTGTCCTATCTGGGGTTGAAGTCACTACAAACTGTGGGTATCAAGAAATCCAGGAAGAAGCAGGGTTTGATCATAGGTAGCATAAGGCACAGAGCCCAAACATGGTTGGGAAAATCAAAAAGGAACCATGAGTGGGCTCCAGCCCAGCAGCTAACAGATCTGGGAATTTAGGGATCAGTGCAGGGGTTGAAGTCACGGACAAAGTCATCCTCAAAGCTGGGAGGAACCCGTGAGGAGACAAGGAACAGGAAGGAGGGTGCTTTGTGTGGATGGGGAGCTGTGCAGGGCCCTGGGACCTCTTGGCTTCCTTTGAAGGGCTCCCACCCCCAGGAGCTTGGGTTGTGATGGTCTGGACCCCGAGTCCCTGGTGGTGGAATGTGGCTGGGAGCTAATACCTATCTGGGTGCAGGAAGCCTTGGAATGCAATGACATCATGTTTAGGGGCCCGTGGAGAGGGGCCTTAAAAATAAGTTTAATTACAGGCAGGCATTACACATCCGCCCTGTGTTCATCTCACCTATGAATGTTTTTGGTTGTATTTTGTGGAAATCATAATAATCCTGACAGTTGGCTAATCCAAAGAAAACAATTTTAGGGACAATAGGACAAACACTAGTGAGCAGGCAGGTGTGTGTCAGTGTGCTGTGGTGCAGAGAGCACGGAACTGAGTCTGGGTTCCAACCCCAGAGCCAGCTGTGGACAGGAGGCAGGTCACTCCACCTCTGGGAGGCTGACAGCCTTCACTCACACCCTAGAGAATGGGAGCTTCCCCAGAGCTAATGAAGGTGGTAACCCATGAGCTGCAAGAGGCTAGAAAAACCTAAGCAGATCTGAATGAGAACAAAGCTGCAGGCGTCAAGCCATCCTCAGACCTCGGGGGAGGGTTGGCACAGGTAAAGTGAAACTGCTCTTCTTACACTCTCCAGTGCATCTATTCTTGGCTATGTAGCTCCACCTGGAACCTCTCAATAAAGGACTTCACTAAAGGTACTCTCCTCCACCAGTGGTTGTTAAAATGAGTGTTTCTGTGGGAGCTGTGAGGGTTAGAACCTCATATTCTGCCACTTTGCTGACATCCTATGGTTATAGTTTAAAGAAAATAAAAGAAAAATTGCCCAAGGCCAGGCTGAACTCTGGAAGCTAACAGAAGGCTCCAATCCTAAGTGGATCCCACTGAGCCGGGTGGGGAAGGCCAAGGGGATGGAAGCAGCTCAGAGAGTGAGGGAAGACATTCAATAGGGTGACCTGGCCAGCTGCCAAGTGGACTTGCGGCCTGATTGATAAATTATTTCAGCTGAAAGTGGACTTCTTTTGGGTAGGGGATGGGAAAACATGCTCAGTGGCTCAAGAGGGCACAGTTAGGACCAGTGGTGGGAGCTACGGAGGATAGAGTCCAACACAGTATGATGAGACCCTTTCCAACAGGGTTTTCAAATACCGGAAGGCTGTTCAGAGAGGCCAAGCCAGCCACAGGGGTGAGGTGCGCAGACACCCAGGAGGCCTCCCTCTGGGGCTCTGCAGGGTTCAAAGGCAGGACAGGCCTGATCCCCTAAAGTGGCCCCTGCAATCTGAATGAGCTAATACCTTCTTGTGAACTTATAGTCCTTTTTTTTTTCCAGGTAGGTTCATAAATTCATAAACTTTTATCCTTTCTATGGCAGCAAATGATATCAGAAAGCTAATTAGCTCCAGAGCCAATTTTCATGTCAGAGTGAAATTATAGGTTTCATGGTATAGAACAAAATTATGTTTCTGTCCCTCCTCATCCTCCACTCCCCCACCCACCCCAGTTCCTTCTTCTGGCGTGTGCATCCAGTCCCCTCTACGGTCTGGTCACAAATGTCAGCAGAGAGGTGTGGCTACTCCAGAGTCCCTTTCTCTTCTGTGTCAGGCATATTTGCATTTGCAAACAGCTTTAATTGAGCAGATTTGTCATTGCTCTTTTTTCTGCTCCTGATTTTAAATGCAAATGTTAATGTTTGGTTAGCATGGGTTCAGAATGAAGCCCTTGCTACCTGTGGCTGCCTCCTTCCCTGGGTTCTGAATAAGCTCCGGTGGAGTATTGCCGCCTGCTGAGAGCTTGCAAGTCCTGGAAGGCTGGAGTCCAGCTAATTGCTAATCACGCTGAGAGGGCTGGGCAGAGCCTTGTCTCACTTACCAGCTCTCATGGAGTCCTGCTTCCCAACCAGCACCAATGGAGAGAAAATTAGTGTTCTGGAACAGAAAGGGAGGTGGGGAAATTGTGGCTCTTTGGACTTAGGTACTGGACTCCTTTTGTCATCAAAACTTTGTGGAAGTAAGAAGGCCATCAGAGGTCATAAGGTGTGAGTCTCAAAATGTAGAATCTTTTAGACCGTGCTCTTAATGGTTTGTTTTTGACCCTGTGCTTAAACACTCCCACTGGTGGGGGGCTCCCCCATTCACAAGGCAGCCTCTTCCACTGGCAGCCAGCTCTGTTAGAAAAGATGTACTTAACATTAAGCCTAAATGAACTGATCTTTAGTCATTTGTTTTCGTTTTCACGTAGAATGTGGTTGATGTCATTTCCAAATGATAGTCTTTCAGACACTTGGAGGCAGTTGTTAGAGCACCTCAAATAGCTTCTCCTCCACTAGCTAAAGATTCCCAGCTTCTTCAGGTCTGCTGTATGTCCAACCCTTCACCCAGCTCCTCTTCCCTTTGTGGACTCAGATTACATGTCTTCTATGAAGGGATTTGTAATCAGGAGTAGGGCAATCCAGCTGTGGACCGACCAGCCCAGGATAGAGTAGGGCTCCCTGTTTTCCTCCCATTCATTGGAGCTCCTTCCATTTACTGAGGCTGCCCAAGATGCTTGCTAAGCAAGACACCAGGTCATGTCACACTGCGCTCCCGTGCTGAGCACACAGCCAATTGCAGCCCCAAGCTCTTTCTCACAAAGATGTCTCCTAGCTGAGTGAACAATGTGTGATTTAACCCTTGTCTAAAGACACACAAGCTCCTCATTTAGGGATGAAGAAGTATATTCTTCCGAAGTGTCAGACTGAGCTCTAATCCAATGAGAGTCTTACAGGGCATTATGAGCATATCACAGAAGATATGTTTATGCCGTGTCCAGTTTTCTCTTTCAGGAAGGAGGACCTGGATACTCAGACATCTTAACAAAGGCAGTGTCCCCAGGACCTGGGTGCTTCCCTTGCCTTGAGCCTCCTCCAGTGCTTAATTTTGGTAGAAGTGAGAAGTCAAATCTAAAATCTGTGGGTAATCCTAAGAAGTTATCAGTCTGAAAGGAACCAGTTAGAGAAGGAGCACCTGGAAGTGGGCTACAGCTGGTCAGAATGTGTGGGGAAAGTGTTGCAGTGACTTTAAGGTGGAAGCCTCATGGCTGCTTGAGGTTGACTTGACTATGATTGGGAATGTAGAAGTGAAGGATACAGGGCAGGACAGCGGAGAAGCCATGGCCTGGTACTCCTGGCCAGGGAGCTGCCCTGCCTGGTATCAGAAGCTGTAACCCCCGCCAAGGCTAAGGCTGAGGGGACGACCTTGGAACCATAAGCCACCAAGGAGAAAAGCTTATCCCCCTGGCAGGAGCACCGCTTCTGCTCCTTTTACTTCAACTTGCCTGGTCCCCAATGCTTGGTCAGTTAGCCAATGACGGGTAAGATTCCCCAAGGGGGGAATGACCTAAGACAGGCACGATCACGTGAGAGGCCCCCAAGGAAGGACTTTGGGGGATACAGCAAAAGGGGGTGATGGACCCTCGCCCCTCGGCTTTGACAAAGCCTGAGTCCTCATGGTCTGCGAGAAAATCTCCTAATCTCTTGGTCACCTTATTTCCCTTGCTCCACTTAAGCCTGAAACAATGACAGAGGGTGGTGCAGCCCTGTACTGGAAAGGGCGGGTTCCCCGGGTGATCAGGCCTAAGAAAGAATATGTAAAATCCTGTGAAACCTGCTTTGTTTAGAATGTTCTCAATTTAATGAGAAGGGTCCAAGGAGGAAGTAAGTTTGTTCCTTAAAGTCTCTTACACTTCTTTGACCCTGACTCAGAATAGGCCCTCAGAGTTCCTTGTTGTCTATTGTTTGATCCTTACTTCCCAGCAAAGAGTAATGAGCTTTACCTGAATTCTTATGCAAATGAACCCAATAAAAGCCCGCTCGGGCGGAGGAATGGGGTGCTCTCTCCTAGGGCCCTCTCCCCTAGGGGTGGTGGCCCGGCGCTCCCCACTAGAGAGAGTGACCATTCCGTTCCTACTTCCCCACAAGACCTGGTTGTCTCTGTGTATGTTTTTCTCGTGTGTTGACAAGCCATCCGTAGTGTTTTACAGTCACTGCCGGTCAGTGGCCACAACAGTAGCCAATAGCAAAATTTCCTAGTTCCCTCTAGAGCAGTGCCACCCCACTGCCATCACCATAACACCCACATCCCATGAGACGTGGTATTTGTAGGAGAGACAGGAGAAACATCCTGTCACTGGCCTTTGCCCCCAATCCAGAGGTGTTTATCTTCTAAGAGCTCACCAACAGTACTTTCTTCTTCCCGTCTTTGGGCATACTGCATTATACAAGAGTCCCAAAAGCCCCATGTGGATTTGGCCCTCCTGACATCTTGCCACCAAGGGTATTTATTTCTCTTTGATTCATATATGAGCTTCTCTGTGTCTAGAATCTAGAATCAAGATAACATTCACACTATATAAATTTTACATATCAAAGAGTGTGAAGCTGGAGGATCCATGCTGTATTTATAGGACCAGGCCCTATTCACACACACGCACACGCACACGCACACGCACACAACTGCAGGAGTACCCTGAGGTTCCCCCAAATAGCCTCAGCCATAGGCAAGTGTAGGATGCTGGTGTGCTGGCAGCACTGCAAACAAAGGGAGCTAAACATTGGACCTTTACACAGGATGCTTAGTCCAATTTGAACAATTCCATCTATATATCCCTTTTATCATCACCATCTAGATATTCTTACTACTAAGATGAATCTCTCCAGGGTATATAGACTCTCAATAGTAATGGAGGGGTCATTTGATTTTTATTAGTATCCGTAGACTCTATAACTAGACACTTGGGCCTGGTGTTCTTGAATGACTCCATCAGCATTTACAAAATTTGAACTTTTGGGGACCACTATTTGCTGTGGCAAGAGCATCTTGTGTGAGGCTGAATAAGCAATGTCATGCATATGTCAGACATGGATGGAAAGGAAACAGAAAAATAGTGATGCCTGTAAGTAGAGAAGGAAAAAGATAACATTCACAGAAGCACAAAGTTGCCTTTTTGTGTTTTAACCTGCCTGCAAGCTTTTCTTGCGTATGCTACCACATTGAATCCTTACAACAACATATGAAGTATAATAACCATTTTGCAATTGGAAAAAAAAAAAAACTATTTTTGGAAGACTTGAAATGACTCATTCAGTTAAGAATGGATGAAATTGGACATGCACCCAGGACTCCTCCTCACCAGGCCCACACTCTTTTCTCTCCTTTCCCTCAAGCTGAAGGCCTAGAAGGGCAATGTGGTTCAACAGCTCTATGGTTGAAAGCTGGAAGCTCTTGGTTAGCTGGGAAAGGAATCCTGGCACAAATCCCAGGGTAAAACTTCCCTCAAGAGTTGGCTCTTGGATGATCTTATTGCTTCAACTAGAATTTCCCAAGTGCTTAGTGAGTGCAAGTCACTGAAGAAAGGGGCATGAATTAGACATGGCCCTTGCCTTCAGGAAAGCCATGATCTGGGAAAACACAGCAGATTCACATGACAAATTTTATCACAACCTCAGGCATATATGGGGAACACAAAAGAATTAGTACAGGAGTTCTGAGGCAGGTGAGACCAGAGGGCCAGAAAGATCAGGGAAGCTTCCTGGAGGAGGTAGAACCACTGGATATGGGGTTTGGGGTGCTATTCAGGGAACAGGAGAAGCTGTGAGTAAAGGTGTCACGCTAGGCAAGCTCATGTGCTTGTGCTGAGGAAGGAGTCTCATTTCTCAGAGCATGTCATATGAAGGAGAGATGGAAAGACAAGCCTCCAATCTCCCTTGACTTTGTTTGATTAGAAGTCTTTTTAAACTCACCCCTCTGCCCCTCTACACGCCCACATAACCAGTGAGTAAAGAGCTAAATGGGAAGAAGAAGAAACTCATATATATTTTTAATCTGTACAAAATGGCCTCCATAAGCATGTCAAGAAAAACAAACACATTTGGCTGCCTTGCCTTTTGTTTTGACGGGTTTTGCTAGAGTCCTTTTCCTAGAAAAGCTGCAAAAGAATGGCCTTGTCTCAGGATACTATGATATGGGGGCATCTACAATGAGCCACTAGAACTGATTTTATCATTTACGTCCAATGTGCAGCCAGTGCAACAAACTGAGCTGTGCACCCAATGGGATGAGTTGTTTCTGGATTGACAGTTCATCATGACTGAAATGAGAACAATTAAAATTTAAAAATATTAATCAAAGGCATTCCTTAAAAAATAAAACCAAGCCTAATACATCCAGAGCTAAAAGCTAATGGGTTCAAACTAATAAATGAATTCAATAAAGTTATAGGATACAAAATCAACACACAAAAATTAGCTTCATTTTCATACACTAACAGTGAATTATGTGAAAAGAAAATTTAGAAAACAATCCGGTTTACTGTAGCAACAAAAATGAATAAAATACTTAAGAATAGATGTAACCAAGGAATTGAAAAACTTATAGTCTGAAAACTATAAAACATCAATGAAAGAAATGAAAGAAGACACAAATGAATGAAAAGACATGTCATATTCATGGTTTGGATACTCAGTATTGTTGAAATGTCCATACTAATCAAAGTGATCTATAGAATCTTATCATTGTATTGATCTAATACAATCCTATCAAAACTCTGGTGACAGATTTTTTCAGAAATAGAGAAAAGATACTAAAATTCATATGGAACCACAAAAGACCCCAAATAACCAAAGCAATCCCGTGAAAAAAGAACAAAGCTCGAGGCATCACACTTCCTGATTTCAAACTATATGACAAAGTAATTAAAACAGTAAGGTGCCAGCAAAAAAACGTACACATAGACCAATGGGACAAAGTAGAGAGCCCATAAGGAAGAGAGTAGATCTCATGTTATCTGTGTTTACCCCAATAATAATCGTAATAGTGATTAAACATGGGGGTCCTGTCCTCTCTCTGGGTCTCAGTTTTCCCATACATAAAATAACCAGGCTGCACCTGGTAATTGCTTTAAATGTTAACCTAAAAAAAAAAAAAATTGGTTCCAGTTAGCTCCTTGGTGTTTTGAAAAAACAATAGCTCAAAAACAATGTAATGGTCTTAAGTGAAACTTTTAAAGACAGTAATATGAATTAGAAGGAACAAAATTGCCCTACTTGGTTTTACTGTTATCCCCGCCCCCCGCCCCCCGCACACACACACACACACACAATTGCTTCTAACAGCAATTAAAATAATGCTATTAGAAGCGGAAAGACACCATCCGTGATCTCAGTGTTTACAAGCAATCTCTGTTAACATATTGACATGTTTCCGCTCAAGATTCTTTTTATGTTGTTTTGTTATTGTTGTTGGCTTGTTTTGTTTTTTTCATAGTTAGGTTCATAGTATGTGTATATAATTTGGGGTGCTGTTTTAGTAATTTTTTTTATTAATCCAACCAACAAACATTTATTTATAACTTACTATGCATGAAACATTTTGTTAGGCATTTAGAAAACAAAGATGTGTTAAGATACAGTCTTAGCTCTAAAGAATCTCATAGCTTAGATGGGGAAACGGATAAGTAGCAAACAGTTAAAATTGAGTGCAATAAGTTCTTTGGGAGGGGAAGCTTACCATCCTGTGAGGGCAGAAAGACTTCTTGGTGGTCACAACTAAATCAAAACAAATATGAATTAGCTTATAGCTGTTCAGCAAAACACTACATTTCATAGCTATCCTAGAAGCCAAGAGTGGACAAGCAATTAAATTATGAGCCATGGGATGTGGTCGGGTGTATTACATCTTCCGGATTCTTCCCTTGCCTCTTTAGTCCTTCACTGGTGGGTGGAAAGGAAAGTGATAATGAGAGCAATCACCATCGACCACCTTTGGAGGAAGCTGTGCCGTGAGGGTAGTAGAGTATCAGGGTAGAAGGGATCGGGTTCCTATATCAGACCTGTACTGCTTCCACTTGGATTGCTGTATGAAAGAGAGAGAGAAAAAAAATCATCTACCTCATTTTAAAACCACTATGATATTTGTGTTTTTGTTATAGAAGCTGGAGCCTCATCCTAACTCATACAGATGGCAGTAGATGGAGTCTAAAGAAGTAGGCAGGGAGGTGGGGGTGAGACACAGAGGAACTTGTAAGACATTCTCAGATGTTTGAACATTCTCCTGAAGGCATTGGTAAGCCACTGAAGACTTGGAGACAGGAGAGCTGACATGTTATAGTTTGCATTTTAGGAAAGTCACTCTGGCTGCTACATAAAGAATAGGTCAAAGGAGGCAAGAATGGAGGCAAGGACACCTGTAGAAGGCTGTGGCCATCATCCAGTGAGTGAAGTTAGACATGAAACTAAGGCATTTGACAGTATCTGAAGGTACTGAGAAAGACCCAGCATGTTTAGCATCACTGCATGTGGTAGTGGGAAAGAGGAAATCAAACCTCCATGGTTCTTGCCTGGATTCTCAAATAGGAGGCATGAGAGCAAGATCATGGTCTGGAAGCAGGTTGATCTTGGAGCTTCTTCAAACACATGAAGTTTGAATGCCTGTGGGACCTTCAGATGGAGGTGTCCAGTAGGAGGTTGGCCTTATTCTTCTACGAAATCTTGACTAGAGTTACCAATTTGGGAATCATTAGGGTACAGATGTTAACCAAAGTCATGGAAGCAAATGAAACTATCAGGGAGACAGCAGCCAATGATAAGGGGCCTGTGAGCAGAGGCAGTATCTAAGTGAAGGGCAAAAGAGGAGCCTGCATGAGAATATGCACAAGGAACTCACAGAGAGGCAGAGAAGTGTGTTCTGCCAAGACCAAGGGAAGGTGGTGGTGAGGTGACAGAGGCCAGATATGCCAAATGTTGCATGGAGGTCTATTATGCAGGAGCATTAAGCATGGTGTTCTGTGAGCTCGGCGTTTACTCAATACATGTTGGAGTGAATTGCTAATTGGTAAACCACTAAATTGATGCTGTTGTTTTTAACATAATTATTTGCTCTGTTTTGGTTTTCATTAGAAACAGCACATCTAAATTGTATTTGTTGAGGCAAAGTGGTAAACCCTGCTAATGTTAACTTGTGTTTCCTGGATTAAATAATGGACTTAAAAATATATATATTTTTTTGTTTTGAGTAACTATATAAGTGTTCTTTATTCACTAAAGGAACTTTGACAAATATAGATAAGAATAAAAAAAGAAAAGAAAAATCATATCAGGCAAGGCAGACAGAGGCTGGTGGCTATATGTCGTGGTCATGATCATGGTCATGATCATGGTCTTGGTCATGGTCATGGTCCACAGGAGCCACTTCCAGGGAACAGGACTTGGAAGAGAATGATTCAGGTCACATGGCACAGAAGTCACATGGCAGCTTAGAATAACTTCTCTTTTCCTCCTGTGGGTCAGGGATAATTCTGAGAATCTGATAAAAAACTTTGGACCTTCTCCCCGGAAAAATATCTGGCACATTTGTGCTTACATTTAATGTTCAATTTTTGTGGGACCATGTAATGTCTGAGGACTTCAGCAGGAATTATTTCCACAGAGATCCATGGCCCTCTTCTCCCTAACTCATAAATGGCCCTACTAGAAATTATCCTCAAAGGCCCCTGGGTGACTGGGCCTTCCCTCTATTGTAGAGCAGCCATGGAAACTCTGGGCTCATTCAGGGTCCCTGACTTTCGCCCATTGTTACTGCCACTGGCCTCATGAATGGACTCCTTTCCAGGCCAAATGGCAGCTTGAGGGGGTTGGCTTCAACAGTTGCCTGGGACTCTCAACAGCTCCTCAAAAGGGAAAAAGCACTGGGCTCGGGAGAGGAAGACCTGAGGTTAAGTTTCATCTTTATTTCTCATTCACCACGTGACCTAAATGAAGTCACTCCACCATTCTGAGCCTCCATTTCTATGTTTGTACAATGGAAATTACAATTCTTGCCTTGTTTGTGTCATAAAAAAATTTAATGAGTTACAGGATGTGGAGGTGCTTCATAAGGGGAAAACTGTGACACCAATATGAGGGATTATAACTAATCATTAAGGCAACTAATATTCATTGAGAATTTGCTGTGTGCTACCCATTGCATTAAGTACTTTGTCTTTATCTCATTTCATTCCCACAACACTGTGAGGTCGTTACTCATTTGTTTTACCTTATAAAGAAAAGTGAGGCTCAGAATAATTAAGTAACTCGCCTAAGGCTACGCAACTGGTAAGTGGATAAAGGATAAAGAAATGGCCACACCAGAACAGTCAGATTTTATGGGACACAAGGGTGCAGAGAAAAAGATCATTCTTGTCTAGTGCCAATTAGCCTATCAGGTACTTTGTGCAGTTGCCTAGGAAGAATCTTAAGAAGTAGGTTTCATGTATTACAACCACAGAGGACATGGAACAGTGCCTAGCACACAATATTAGCTGTTAGAATTACATTATTATTATTATTATTAATTATTATTCCCATTGTACGATGAGACATTAAGTGATCTGGCCAAGGATATAGAGACAGTAAATTGCAGAGCTTGGTACTTCAGAATTTGGGGAAAGCTTAGGCATTTTCCATTGCCACACATTGTCTCCTGCCCATGTAATGCAGGTATGTGTTTTTCCAGATCCTCCACCCTCCCATAATACCCTGTGGCCCTGAAGTTCCAAGGTGTGTGGCCCACCAGAGCTCTGGCTTTGAGTACGGTCTGCTACTCCTTTAGAATCACTATGCTGAATTGCCAGGATTGAGAATTAGTACCATCCTGATTAGACAGTTATTGGCCAGATTCCTTGTCTGTCAATGTGCCAGCTGATGGGCTGACAGGCACAAGCCTCCAGCCCTGGGGACTGTCTGGTTTGAGCAGTGAGCCGTCCTGTTAGTGGCTGGCTGGCCCCACAGCCAAGCCCGGAAGGCTGGAAGGGAGGGTTGGGGGGAACCGCCAGATGACGGATAGGAGACAGCAAGTCTGCTTAGAGTGTAGAGAAGCTTTCTCTCCAGCTCTGGTTTTATTTATGCATCATTTAGACCCCAACAACTTCCCAAAATAATTTGACGTAAGTAATGGCTTAGGTTTATCAAGTGTTTCAGTTGACAAAGCACAGCTATTTTGTGATTCAATCTGAATCATGGAAACATCACTGGAGGTGGGTGATATAACTTTCATTTCATAGATAAAGAACACTGAGGTAGAGGTAGGGAAAAATAATCTACCCCAGGTCATATAAGTACATAATTGTCAGGGCTAAGACCCAAATCCAGAGCTTCAGACTCTACAGTGGCTGAATTTCCCCCCAATACACTGCTTCCTAATGAAGTATACATTGCAGGTAGATGAGGAACAGGACGGAGGGTGCTTAAAAGAAAGTGGGGGTGCTGGAGAGGCTGTGCCAAACCTGGGGCCAGCATGGGAGTGGGGAAGCTGTGCTAAGAAATGTCCACCTCAGGATGCTGGGCCCTCAGGGACTGTCCAAGGTCAAATATCCTCTGAGCAAATAGCATGTCAGTTGGCCTGGAAAATCTGGCCAATCTAGGACACAGCTTCCCCAGGGTCTGCTGGGGGCCTCTGGAGTCATCCAGGAATCCTAGGGCTACTCTTACCTGGTGTCCTCTATAGTTCAGCCTGAAGCCCTAGCTCAGCATGAACTCTGAGCTGCTTTGCCCTCGGCTCCAGCCTGGCCTTGTTTGTCACCAAGCCATTTTACCTAAGGTGGAGTTGAGAAGGGAACTTTAGAAATCACTAGTTCAATCTTTGACAAGTAGGGAAACTGAGGATTAGAGAGATGACACCACCCTTCTTCTAAGGTATTGTGTTGGTGACTGTGTTGCCAAGGCTCCTGGGCCATGTTCCCAAGCCCTTGGCCTTGACCTTGCCAGGACTCACATTCCCGTAGAACTCTAATGGTTCTGACTGCATCCCCAGCATCAATCAGACCCTTGGCTGGCCTTGACTCAGGCAAGTGTGACAAGGCTGGCAGCTCTCCTTGTAGACCCAGCCGACTGCCATCTCACCAGAAGCAAGGGCTCATCCCAGCCACCGCCAAAATCCGAGCCTGGAACAGCCAGATGTCTTTGACCTATTCCATTACCAGAGCCAGGAAATGAGATCAGTTTGGGTGAACACAGCATACAGGGGTGGGAAATCCTTTCCTCTAAATCCTTCAGATCCCTTAATATTTGAGGAAGGCACATGGGTGTTACTATAAGCAATAGCCTAAGATTCCTGCCGCAATGCATCACAGTCCTTTCAAAGAGTCTGTGTGGCCTGCCAAAATTTCTCCCTTTGCCTTTGGATGCATTCAGATAAGCCCCAGCTGAAGTCAAGTGCACTTCAGACTTCTTATCTTAAGTATAAGGGACTGCAGGGAAGAATTAGGAATCGCACACTGCACAAAGGTGTCACAAGCTTATTACAGCAGTACCTGAAAACTGGAGGGAAATGGGCTAACATGAAATATTGAGAATGCTTCTTGTAAAACACAGTATAAAATGGGTTACTGCTGATTGCTTTTATATGAAATTGCTCCCAACTAGTAACAAAATGCTTGAAAAAGGAAAGCATATTGTTAAGAAAAATTTTTGGAGGAAAAAATGCGCCCTTCTTCAAACACTTGATTAGTTTGCCCAATCAGAAAAAATACAGACATTTAAAATTGTTTAAAGTCCACAAATATGTATTGATTATATACCAACTTGGTTAGGTACCTGAATTGTGCTGAGTTCTGGGGATTCAGGAATGAATGAAAAGACCCAGTGTCCATCCTTTAGGAGCTCAGTTTATCGGGGTGTATGACACACTGGCACGTGATCACAGTCCAGCATCATGAGAATGGCAATAGAAATAAGCATGATTTCTATAAGGAGTCGGGGAAGCCTTTCCCAAAAGCTGATGATGGTGGAGCTGGGTTTGGGAGGTTGAAGGGTTCTCAAGGACGATGTACGAGGACGGTGGGGCAAAGGCATTATCGGTTAAGCATTTGTGCAAAGGCACAAAAGAAAGAAACAACCTGGCATGTTCAGGACTGGGAGGGAGACATGAGAGGGAAGAGCAGTGACTGGAGGTGAAACTGGGGAGGCAGGCAGGGCCCAGAGAAGACACGAGGAGTGTGTCTGTCCAGGTATTTTAATTCTCACTCTGAAGAAACCGGGGAGATTTCCCCTTTTCAATTATAAGCTGTTGAACTGAGGAGCGAGCAATCATTCATTTTTGTATGTTGTATTATTATTTATAATTACTGTTACTGTTATGATTATTTTAGGTATTTGGATAAGGTAAGATTTTTGGATTTATTTTTAAATGTACACACAGTAAAATTCCTGTGTTTATGGTGTATAGTTTTAGGGGTTTGACATGCTTAGAGACATGTATTCACTGCCTTAATCATGACACAAATAGTTTCATCTTTGAACTATATTCACTCATACTTCCCTTTTTCAGTCAATCCCCACTCCCACCTCCAATCCTTGTTCCCTATTGCTACAGCTTTGCCTTTTTCAGAACGTCATGCATGTAAGTGAAATCACACAGTATGTAAATAGGCAAGTTGTTAATATAGAAATGATCCCATTCGGACCTTTTCAAGTTCAGAGACTGGGATGCTTTCATAAAGTGGGAAGGAAAAGAAAATCAGTGTTATAAGTGAAAAGTCAGTGAATACTGAAAACATGGCTTTCCAGTCTACTTCCAAAACGTCGACAGCCAGGCTGAGCAAGAAAGGGCCCAAGTCTGGACCCTTTTGCAGACCTTTCCTGCCTCCATAACTGGGAACTATACTTTGTGAACAGACTGGCTGAAGGCGGAGCTCCACCCTCCCAGCACTCCCGCCTGCTTTTCTCTGCGCAGTTGCACCAATACATCGCAGAGACTTGGGCGAGTGTCTTGAAGCAGCTCACTGGCATCCATGAAGGGAACTCCCTGATCTGGACTTTTACCGAAAGGAGAATTAAGATAGTTTGGTTGGACACCCTGAGGCATCTGTGCCAAAGCTTTGTGATCATAGCTTTCTGGGCTGTGACCAGAGGAAGGACGTTCCAACTTCTAGCTTTAGGCACCATAATGGGGTTCAACAAGTCGCCAAAGGCTGGTGGCTGGTGTAGGATGAATCTGGAGTCTGTGACTGGGGAGTGTTTTGTGGGAGTGTGTCGAGCAGTACAGAGGGTGATGCCGGGGCGGGGTGGGGGGGCGGGTAAAAATTTTGCCCAAGGGCTGAAGTCTCTGAGAAGGAAGAAAAAGGATTTATTTGGTGAAGACCTCTTGGCCATTGTTTTCTTATATACATTGTTTATGTTTCAAAATATTTATTACTAAATTATGTGACAAAAGTCCTGGGTGATTTTTGTGTTTCTTTAAAAATTCAATTTTTGTGGTTTTTAAAAAAATATATTAGAAGTAATATATTCTTATGGTAAAACCTTCACATCAGAATGATGAAAGGCAATAAATAAAGGCCATTTAATTCTCCTCTCCCTATTAACAGTTCCCAGGAATTGATTTTCTTGCACATTCTCCTAGAATTTTCTGTGTATATACAAATGTATACATTTTCTATTAGCTCTAATGGGATCATATTATGCAATACTTTGACTTGCTTTGTTTTTGACTACTTAGGATCTTAATATATGTTGGACACCATTCTGTGTTGGGATATATAGCTTAACTACCTGTTTTTAAACAGCTATATGATATTCCATAGCATAGATGCACTGCAATTTAGTCTAACTAGTCTCCTATGGAAGGAGATTTAGATTATTTCTGTTCCTTTTTATTACAAATAATGCTGCAATGAGCATCCTTGGACGTATGTCTCCATAATATTCTTTCCAGTATGCTGCCAAGTATCAGCACAAAGAAAACCAATTTCTTGAATTCAACTTCTATGTTCAAATGCTCTTGTCTTTTGTTTCTATGATATTTCTTTCATAGGGTCCAGCCATCATTTGAAAATTAGTCTTTGAAACCCAACCTTTGTTGCTGTCTCTCTTTTCAGCATTTCCTCTTTGTAGAAAGACTTCACGAAGCCACATAGGTTTCCCTTGAAGTTGTCATGTTTTCCTTCATCACTGGTCTGGGTCTTTTTTTTAGGATACAAATGATCACAATTGTGTCATATTTTCAAATTTGTGGAATCTAAAATAAGAAACTCTTTATTTGATGACCTATCCAATTCTTCTCTGGATAGAGCATCCTGAGTGGCCATTGAACCTGGTTGGGCAGTGGGATTTAGATCTAAGGAAGAATAAAGGAGAAATAATTTTTATATTTCTAGCAAGAGCGTTATGGAGCCTCAGCTTCCCATCAGCTGGGGGAGGAGGAGAGTGAGGCTGGGAAGTCTGCCACAATATTTGGCATGGCTGGGCTTCCAGATTGTATCTATTTTTGTGCTGTACAAGTTGGGAGGAGATTAGAAGGATAGTCAGATTTCCTGCTCCAGGTTGTAAATTGATAAAGGCGTGGAGGGAGCACTAGATTGGGAGTCAGAAGACCTGGTTCATGGTCCCAGGTTTCCCAGATATTAGTTGTAGGACCTTCCCCTCTCCAAACCCCCTTTCCCTCAGCTCTGAGCAAAGGAGGTTGGATTCATTGGCTCGAATGTCCCTCCATCTCTAATATTTTATTGTTCTGAATTTCTAGGAATGTTTATCCCCTTCAAAAAAAAAAAACCATTATAAACTGTTGGAACGGTTACCCATTTCTGAAAAAAGAAGATAACTTAGGAGTATCTTTGTTAATAAATAAAAGCAGAGGTGAATTAGGGGGTCAAATCTTCATCCCTGTATCTTTTGTTTCAAAGCTTTGCTTCCAGCAGTAAGGACTGCGCTGAGGTGACGTGCACAGTTACAGAAGGAGGTACTGGAGCCATGGAGGGCTTCCAGGGGGGAAAAAAAACTGTCCAGAAACAAGGGAGCTGCCTGAGTCCCAGAGAGAAGTCCTCAGTGGGTTTATCTATACAAGGCTGCACAGGCGATGGGTTCCGCCCCACTGAGGAGCTGTCAGGAAAGACAATCAGATGAGGGTGTGTTCTTCAGAGACTGTTGTGAGAAAACTTACATCTCTCCAAAATTCTTAGACCTGTAGGACATTGCCAGGCCTGGTTTGCCTAGCAAATTTCATCTTTTTTTAAAATTTAATTTAATTTAATTTAATTTAATTTTTTGTCTATAAGGCAATTCATACGCCATTTCTTTTAACAACAGTAAAAAAAAATCTCCAAGTATGAAAAAGAAAATAATTTCTATTGAAATAACTGTAAAAAGAAAGGACAAAATTCCAATCAACACAAAAATCAATAATATTTATATGTTATAGTTATAATTTATTGAGTACCTTCATCACACAAGCTTCATAGGATTGAGGGTCTTGTCTGTCTCGCTATATGCTGTATCTTCAGCTTTCTACTAGTATCTGATGTATGGTAGCTGCCCAATCAATGCTAACTATGACCCAGTTGGTATTTTATCACTGTTCCCAATTTACAGATAAGGCAACTGAGGGTTTAAGGGTTAAAGAGAACATCTTGCCTATAAGTACAGGGCTAGTACGTGTCAAAGCTGGGACACATACTCCAAAATGACCTCTACTGGCATTATGCTAAGTGAAATAAGTCAGAGAGAGAAAGTCAAATACTACCTGATCTCACTTACATGTAGAATCTGAAAAAGCTGAACTCATAGAAACAGAATGTAAAATGACAGTTGCTAGGTGCTGGGGTGAGGGAAATGAGGAGATGTTGGTCAAAAAGTACAAACTTTCAGTTATAAAATGAAAGTTCTGGGGATCTAATAGTCAGCACAGTGACTATAGTTAATGATTCTCTATTATATATACTTGAGAGTTGCTAAGAGAGTAAATATTAAATGTTCTCACCACACACAAAATTTATTATGTAAAATAAAGGATGTGTTAATGAACCTTATTGTTGTAATCATTTTACAATATATGTGTGTATCAAATCATCACATTTTGTAACCTTATACAATATTATGTCAATTAGATCTCAATAAAGCTGTGAAAAAGAGTTAATGGAGGATATTAAGGACCATAAAAATAATTAGAATTTTTACACTAATCGCAGCAGAAGAATAAAAGTGGAATTGACAAGAAAAAACAAAAACGTCTTTATTGCTACCCCATGTCATTCCATGCTTGTAGGTCGTTTCAAGCTTCTCAGGGTAAAAGATTATACCTTGCTTTCTCGTATGTACTGTGAATGATAGCTTATTTCCTTGACTAAATATTCACCTTTTATGAGTTTCCACCCTTGCAAAAAAATTCCACTGGGTAAAACTAGTGATTTCTTTAGAAATCAACAACATCCCACATCTGACCACTGTGGGGTATGTGAAATTGGAAAATAAGGAAGTAGAATTTACTGCTTTCTTGAGAATTATTATTGTTACAATTTTGAAGCAGAGATGCTAATTGCCTGGGATTGCTGTAGGATTACTAACTTTCTTGTGAAAGTCCTATGAATGTTGGATGCCAGAAATATTGAAAGTGAATCGCTGGAGGCTGGTGTAGATTTTGGAGAGAGACTTATTAGAAATCTCATTCTCCGCCTCACTCCTAAAATGCTAATTTGATGCGCACACTTACCCGGAAGATGACTGATTTGCTCGTCGGCTGATTGATATTTGGCATTACCCCCACACTGCTGCTCCTCACTGCAGACGCAGGAACAATAATCAAATGTTAAGTTTCTCAAGAACCTTTCTTCCAAAGAAAATCAAACCACTTGCCCTTTGTTATCTCAATTATCTCCAGAGCACCTTGAAAAGAGCTTGTTTTTACTATTTTTTTTTTAATCAGAGAGGTATTTGTGATGAAAATAGAACCAGACTCAGGAGACCTGGTATGAATTCCACTCTGTTACTATGAAGATTCACAGAAATGACTTTACTGCTCCTTTTTAGTGTAATGGAATTACCTGCCTCGTAGAGCTATCGCGATGGTTGAATGACACAGTATATGTAAAGTAAAATGAAACAGATGCAAGCACGTTGTAAAAAAGCATAGTCTTTGGTGCCAGCCACCTTGGGAGTGTATCCCAACTCTGCTACTTCTTTACTGTGTGACCTTGGGCAAGTTACCTGACTTCTCTGGGCTCCAGCTTCCCCATCTGGAATAGGGAGATAATAATAGTACACCTGCCTTATTCGGTTGTGATGATAAAATGAGGGAATGCACTCGGAGGTGCTAATAGCAGTGCTCGGCCCATAGTTAGTGCTCACTTAATAGGATTATGATGACGGTTGGGGTTTTGTGAGGAAGAAAGTAGTTTACACGAAAATATGTATAGAATGAAAAACATCACACAACCATTCATTCAGCTATGATTTATTGGGCCGATGAGGATATAAAGATGCTCTGAGAAAAGTCTCTACCTTACTGTACTGCTGATTGCAGCTGGAATTGGAAGGGAGAGAGAGCTGTGAGTCACCTGGGACACTGAATGAGTAGATGAGAGAATTCAGCTTCCTGGAGAAACAGTCTAGACAGACCAAGTTACCTTTTTTTCTGGCTACAATAGCATATGCAAAGCACTTTTACAAATTGCCTTCACATTGCTCCTGCCCTTGGCCCTGTAACATGGCAGGTCCGTTGTAAATGTTTTGCAATTGAGCACACAGAGGCTGGGAGGCGGAGTGGCTTTCACAAGGGCTCTCTGCTCTAAGCTGTGGAGCCTGGGCTCCCTCTTGTTCCTCCTCTCTAAGCTCTGGCCAGTAGTTATCTGTCCCAGGTCAGGTCTTGTCCATGTTCTAGGGTCCTCTGCAGCACGATAGTGGTCATTAGAGGCAGAAGGTCCACTCGCACAGAGCTGTAGGGACGATGGGAGAGGCAGGGAGCTGACAGAGAGGAGGTGGGGCCGGAAGCTTATTGCAGGGTCAGCTGCCCAGGTGGGGTGATGCTTTAATAGAGAGGTCAGTGACCTCTGGGCATCCTGGATGTTCACCTCCACAACTCCCCGTTTCCTCATCAGGGAAATGGGCTAACAAAGATCTCCTTATCACTATGGTCCATTGTAAGGATTTGAAAAGATGAAGTATTGAAAGGATCTTCGTATGTGGGGTCCTAAAATGACTGAGACCTGACTTCTCATCTTTCATGGCATTCAGGGTCCGAGAGGAACTTCTCTCCTAGCCCCAGGGTTCTGCCGAAAGGAAGAGAGGGTCTGCTCTCTCTGACCCTGCGAAACACCTGCTGCGATCAACTCTGGGCGCTGGTGAAGAAAGAGGAACTGGCCTCTCTTGCCTTTTCTTGACCTCTGGTTCCTCCTTGCTCTGTTTCTGCTCCATCCTACAAGGATTGGTCTGAGATGTCAGAGAAGTATGCCTTTTAGCAGGGGTCAACCTAGAGGGCAACTAGACCTGCTGCCCTTGCATTTATCGTGTGCACATTCAGATGATCCTCCCATACATCTGACAGCTTGGGAAATGCTGGAGGGGCCAAGAAATCCTTTCTGCATCATCTTAGTAACACGGCTGCTCGAATACCTCAAATGACACAAAATGTGTGCAAGTTTTGGTACTGTGACTTTGCATTATTTGTGTTTTCTTAATGTAAGAATAGCACTAACACACTGTTGAGATAACATAGAAGGGAAACAGGCCTCACTCTCCAGGAATTTGAACTTACTGAGATGAGTCCTTGTACTGAGTTCCATCCCCACCCACAGCGTCTTTGGGAAGAAGCATCAGGCCTGACCCCCCTCCTCGCTGCCGTGGTCCTGGGCAATTCAGCACATGCTAGTGACTAAGCAACCTGGCTGCCGTGGCCATAGCTGATTGGATCAGGAATGAGCACTTGACCCACAGGCAGCCAATTGCAAATGATGATGGTGAAGAATTGGACAAATCCAATTTTTTCTCGTGAGGCATTTAATGAATGAGTTTAGCATATTTAGCCATTGATATTTGGAGCCAAGGCAGAAAGACATATGGAAAGAAGCAGAGGCAGAGACAAAAGTCAGCCAAATGGGGAGGCATAGGCTAAGGATTTTCTATTTCTATTATTAACAGTGTCGGGCACTGCGATTCTGAGCAACTTCCCATTTCTGAACAATTCTGTTCCAGTGTCTACAAGGAAATTCCTCTTTTGTCTGGGAGTCCAGTTGGGAGGATATTTTCCCTCTCTTTCCTTGGAACTTGTCCCAGGGTGAGGATCTTCGTTTCTTTAGTTCCTGGTGTATCCTTTCCCCAAATCTGTCCCTTGAAGTGACCTGAGAGAGTCTTTATTCTTCCTGTCAACAGTGGTAAACTGTGCAGGGCCAGTGAGCCCCCTTTCCTTGCAGGAGAGGACAAGGCATCAGAGAGGCTGGCCCGCCCTGTCTGAGCATGTTGTTAGCCGACACCCCTGAGGAGCAGCCTGCCCTGACCACCTCGTTGAAAGCAGAAGCCTGTCCCCACACCCAGCCAGTCACACCATCAGGTGCACTTGTATTTTCTTAGTCAAACTTATCATCAGCTAATACAATCTTTGTATTCATTTCCTGTTATTACCATAACCAATTACCACAAACTTAGTGGCTTAAAACCACATATATTTATTCTCTTACAGTCCTGGACGTCAGAAGTCTGAAATGAGTCAGGGGAGGTGGGCAGGGCCAGTTCCTGCTGGAGGCTATGGGGGAGAATCAGCTCCTTGCCTTTCTCAGCTGCCTAGCTTCTGTGGTTCATGTTCCCGCATTGCCGTGCTCTTTCTGTCTGCTTCCATCATCCCATCACCTGCTCTGCATTCTGGAATTCCTTTATCCCTCTGGTCTGGAGACTTGTGTTTACATTCAGGGCTCACCTACGTAATCCAGGCTAATCGCCACATCTCAAAATCCTTAACTCAATCACATGTGCACAATCCCTTTCGCCATCTAGGGTAACATGCACGGGTTCCTGGGAATTAGAGTGTGAATATTATTAGGGACCACTATTGAGCCTACCACAATCTTGTCTATTTTATTTGTTTACCTGCTTATGTTTTTCTTCTCCTTTCTATCCTCAGTAAAATAGATCCTCCATGGGAGCAAAGGTCTCATGGGTCTTGTTCACCACTATATTCTCAGGGTCTAAGACTGGGCCTGATCAACAGTTGTTGAATGAATTCACTCAACAGTTGTCGAGTGAATTCATGGAATGGCAGAATTTCTAAAGTTCCAGAGACTCTTTTGGTCTGGAATCATACTATTCTCTTTTGGATCTTTTAAGCCAGTGTTCTGTAAACAAAACTATTCTTTGGAGAGCTATTTCTGAAAGAGGCTTTGAAAAAAAAAAATCCTGCGGTCAAATCAGTCTGGGAAATACACTCACTGTATCTTCTTTGAGATGTTCAGTGCATATTAGCTATTAAAGTCTCTGAGAAGTCCCTTGATAAAGGAACTTCATTAATCAATTGTGCAACCCAGCAATTCTAAAAGAGTACAGGCATCAGAGTTTTGCCTTTTCTTGTTATATTATTTAATAACATTCCACAAAATTAATATTCAGAAGCTCATGTGGGTAAATGCTGCTCTCACTCTTGAAAGCACCTTATTTTTTCTCTGAGCTTGTTGAAACGTTTCCTTTCTTCCTCTTCTTTTTCTTCTCCCTCTCCTTCTCCTTCTTTCTCTTCTTCTTTCCCTTGTCTTCTTCCTCTTCTTCCTCTTCCTCTCCTTTTCCTCCTTTTTAATTTGATCTATCAGCTTCCTTTGGTCTCTGCATTCCGGACTCTGACCTTGAAAGTTCCTCTTCCCATCTGCCTTTCTGTCTTTCCTTATTATAGGTCCTTGTTGGAGAACACTAGATACCTCAAGGGTTCAGGTCTACTGATACTGTTCTTAAGTGTCCCCACCATACTTTTATATTCCTCTTTGGTTTTGTGGCCATATTTCTACCTTGTAGACATTTTTTTGAAGTCCAAGTTTTTCAAAGATAAAAGGGAGGCTTATTTCATCACCTGAGGATATTTCACGGATAAGGAGTAAAAAAAAGTTGCCAGTCCAATGACAATTTGCCTACCGCAGGGCCTTCCCCAAGCCCTAGAGGAATTATACTTTATGCTTTGGAAGATGCTCTGTCTTCTGGAGGGGCTGATCCTGGAGGCCAGGACACCACACCTGGTTGTCTAGCAATGTAGTAGCTTGAGCTAGACTTCATCCCCTGAATGGGGTCAGTGAAATTTTGCTTGGATAGACATTCATTCTGTTGGAACCCCATGTCCATTGAAATGCTTGTTCTCCTCAAGTTAAACTGCAGGCTTTGAACAATCTTTCAATCTTGGCATATCTCCAGGATCTAATCATTATAATTTAGGTCTCACAATTAAATTAAATTTATCTATTGTTGAATTGTTCATAGTGCTTACACTTTCATTACCACATCCAGTCCTCTCAACAGCTCTGTGAGGTGGTACTGTACCCATTAATGCAGATGAGGAAGCAAAAGCATGAAGCTCGTGGCCAGTGAACAAGTGACATTTGAGACTCGACTTCAGATCTTCAGACCCTTCTTCTATAGCCACTTTCATATTAAAAAAATTTTTAAATGATCAAATATTTGTAAAAAGCATTTATGTTTGCAATGTATTTTTATGTACATGGTCATACCTAATCCTTCCAAGTATTCTGTAGTGTGGGCAGATCAAGTACTTTAATTCTTGTTTTATAAGTAACAAAAACCCGAGGCTCAGGTCATATAACTAGTCAATGGCAGAGACTGGATTTGGAAACAAAGCTTCGAATTCATGAGCCAAACGCTGTGGGGGATTCCAAACTCCCTTGCACCCCAAGGGTCTTGGAGGATTCATTATAGGATGCAAGATATAAAATTGTGGAAGAGATTCTAAGTTGTTCAAACTTAGAAAAAAAGAACTCATCTAACAAGGTGAGGGTAACTACCGCCTGAGGTGTTTAAGCTATTAGAATTAAAAGTTGGAGATGTGCCTTTTGTCAACTGAAGGCAATGGGACGGTGTATGGAAACCCTTTCTAGTGTAGCATTCCAGTGGTAGAGTCTAGGAGTGAAGGAGGTTTTACCCTTTATCTCTGTTCCCTATTTACTATCTCTCCTCATTGTCAGGAAACTCTTTCTCATTATTTGTAAAGAATTCCCTCCTACTGCAACCTGAACCCTTCTCCTCTTGTTCCGACCCATGGGAGAGGAACCTGGTTTGTCACCAGACCTCTCCTTTCTGTTTCACCCTGGCTGGAATATAGTCGCCACTTGTCCGCATTTTAATTTCTCTATTGCCTATGTTCTTGCCTCAAGTAACTCAGTAGAAGAAGTCCTCTCCTTTTAGCTTTTGAGAATTGCAGTAGTTGATATGAAAGCCGTCTTTTTGTTGTTGTTGTTGGTGTGGTGGTTTTAAAGTTATTAATTACCACCCTGGTTCAGCTGGGAAGAACTCCAGTTAATGACAAGATACAAGTTTTTGAGATGGCTCAAAGACACAGAGCAGGGCTGGAGGTCTTTTGCACCCCAGAGCTGGATGCTGACAAGGTCTTGGACAAGGCCACGAGGTACTGTCTCTGTCAGTGTGTAAGGTGAGTTTGGACCTGGCTGAGCAGGCCTGTCTCAGGCCCTGTGGGAGCTCGCCCCTCCCCCTCCCGGAGGACCCGTGTTCCTGAAGGGAAGTCACCAGGCAACTCCTCATTTGGAATTTTCTCCCCTCCCCACATGGAATAATTTATGGTAAGCCCCAAAATAAGCTCCTTAAAATATCCAAACCGTTGTTGTTGTTGGGTTTTTTCTTCCTTCCCCAAGCATTTTACATCCAGGCCTCCATCAGGCAAATTTCGGATAAAAGGTGATTAGTGTTTTGGCAGGATTTTCAGGAGGCTTTCTCTTGTATTCCTGCCAAAGAGCTTGCCAGGCCCAGATTTGATTAAAATGGCAGTGGGCTCTGCTACTTGAATGTAATTAGAACCATTCATTAAAGCTTTTGCTGACAGTTTGGCAACCTGTGCATTTTTCAGAGTATGGCCAGCAGCCCATGGAAACGACTCAGGGGAGGAACAAGGACCCAACAGCCCCAGCCGAGCTTGAGGAATGGGACATCTTCCATGGCCAGGAGCTTTCTGCATGGCCAGGCTGGCGTTCACAGCCACGGAGAGCTGCTTTAATTGGATTAAGGGGGATGGGAGTACTGCCTTCTTATAGAAACCAAAGCTAGGGGGTGGTTTTATGGTGCTTTTCCTAGAGCATGTGATGTGCTTAAGTTCTTCTAATGACACGCATCCTGAACAATCATCACACAAGCCCATAGCCGCCCAGGGTGGTCAACCACTTACTAGCATGGTAAATGTCCTTTCTTTCTATCTCTGGTGCCTAATACAGGGTCTGATACTTAGTAGGCATTCAACGAATGTTAATGAATAAAGAACAGATGATAAGTAGAAAAGGAAAATCTTCCAGCTTTGCTCTCTCCAATCCCTTCACCACAATGATCTCTCTAAAATGTCAATCTGGCCATCTCTCTGCTTAAAACATTCCAGTGGCTCCTGTATCCTTATGATGAGGTCCACACTCCTTAGCATGGTCTACAAGGACCTGCATGGCCCTTGGTTACCTCTCTGGCTTTAGCTGTCATCACCCACCCTGCCTTCCCCCTCGCTTCCTCTGCTTTGATCACTCCAAATTCCAAACAGCTCCCGACGTAATCTGTTAAGCTCTCACTTTTGTTTGAGCTGCCAGCCCTACCTCGACATGCTCCTGCCATTCTGTCTTTATCCAACTCCCTTCTGTGTGTTTGAAGTTCTTTGCTTGAATGCCACTTCTCCCATGAAGTCTTTCATGTGCTACTACTCAAAAGTACTCCAGGACAATTTTTTTGGCCCCCTATCGTCGCAACCGACACAATCTACTAAAACAGTCCGTGTGCGTGTGTCTCAGTTTCACTAGAATGTTACCTTTCTGGGGGCAGAGATTATGCCTACTCACCTCTGAATCCTCAGAGCCTGGCACAGGACTTAAATATGGTAAACATTCAGTAAGTATTTTTTAATGAATGTGGTTGCGTATTTTGAATATGTGTACACTCAGTGATTTCATGTCTAGGTGCTAACCATTGTGCAAAGTGACTCCCGTGTTCTGGTTCAGCTTGCAGGTGGTTGGTTTGACCCTTAGCAAGTGGTGGATGGTGCCTTTAAGATATTCCGCAGGATAATCAGGGAGCTGTGTGCTTGGCTCCACAAAGGGGCCTCATGCCAGGAATCACTACCCAGAGGGATGATTTGTTTGGCCATGCAAATCCTCCAGGGCTCATTCCCTCCTCGCCTCGGCATTGACGTGGACTCTGTGCTGGACTCCACTCTTGGCATTGTCCACTGTGGCTAGAACACTGCTTTGGCTTGACTCTGCCACCCCAGGCTGGCCTCTCAGAATGCTATTTGTCCATTGTCATTGTGGAACTGGGACTCCAAATTTCCATCAGACTATGCCACCACACCTTGCAGTCTCATTTCACAGGTTATACGACTGACTACCAGAGAGAGTGGGTGACAACACTGAAAAAGCCAGAAGTACGGCCAAGTCACTGGACACTGTGTATATGTATCATAGCAACATGCAGAAAGGGGAAGGTGGCACCCCGTCATTCTGAGGTGGGAAGAACAAGAAAACTGAAAGGTTTTAGAGAGTAATTCATAATGGAAGAGCAGGGAACTACAGGTGTTTGAAGTCACCTCCCTCTGGCACTAATTTTAATGACCTTTTTTACTATCCCTGTTGACATCAGTTGGGTTGGTTGCCCAGCTTTGAAAGCGTGAAATCTCATCCACTTTCAGGAGGAAGATGAGAGTGTTGGTAAGACAAGGTGATGTGCACTACTCACGAATCTTCACATGAGCCCAGCAGAACTGCTGTTTTGTAAAAAATAAATTATCTAATAAATATATACTTTGCATGTATATAGACACATACGTATTGAATTATATAAATCTATTTGTACATGTAGACAGATCTAAATAGACTTTAAATACATATTTTAAAAGTAGAGAAAGTATAGATTGGAGGACTTATGTGGAGGGGACACTGTCACTTATTTATACATTTTGTTAATAAGAAAATTTGAGCCCTGACCCATGTGACTTGGTTGGTTGGGCATCTTCCGTAAAGCGAGAGGTCATTGGTTTGACTCCCGGTCAGGGCAAATGCCTGGGTTGCAGGCTTGGTCCCCAGTTGGGATGACTGATGTTTCTCTCTCACATCGCTGTTCCTCTCCTCCTCTTTCTCCCTCCCTTCCTCTCTCTTAAAAACAAACAAAATCTTAAAAAGGAGAAGAGAATTTGAAATGATTTTTTTACTTTATTTTTTGTTAGTCTGCATTTGTTTAGCAATTTTACTTGTGAGATTCTATTCTAAGATAATAACTGGACAGTGTATGTAAATTGTGTAGTACATATACATCAGGACGTTACTGCAGGAGCATCTATGGATATAATAGCAAACACTGAAAGTTACATGAAGAGCCAACCATAGGCACCAGTCAATAAATGGTACTATTTTCTTAGAACAAAATTCATGGAGCTATTAAAAATAATGTTGTAGAAAGATATTTATTGACATGAGAAGTCTTTCATAATATATTGTTGAGTAAAAAAAGATGATAAAAAACATATATATATATAATGATATCATTTTGTTTACTGAATGTATATGCATAGAGAGATATAAAGTCTGAAATGGATACGACAAAATGTTATTTATCTTTGGGAGATAGATTGAAAAGCATCTTAATTTTCTTTTTGTTACATGTATTTTCCAATTTTTCTACAATGGAAAGAAATCACATTTGTAATAATTTAAAAAGTTATAAATCAGAATTGTGCCGCCTGGAGTTTAGCGCAAACATGGGGCTCCAACTGGGGCGCTGGCATTGCCAAGGAAAGCGGAGGAACCAACTGTCTGGTTTCACACATGATGCTGGTGAGACTGCAGCCAAGGGCAGCATTTGTGTATGAGCGTGACCATTGAGACCAATGCCGGAGAACTTGATCATCACTCACGCCCACATCCTTTCCATCTTTCCATATTGTTCCCAGTCTGGTTAATATGCTGCTCAGAAGATGCGTATTTTGTTCAAGAGAAAGGAGTCAGAGTCAAATTGGGTCCTTTGCTAGCTACACCATGCGTTTGCACCAATATTTATCCCATCTGTTCTGAGAGTCTGCTCCCCATTACCTACCAAAATTGTCAGTGGCTCCCCATTATTTACAAATCCTTTGGCCTGGTGTGCAGGGTCTTGTGAGGTCCTCCCCAGCCATCTCCCCGTCGTGCTCCTTTCAGGTGCCTTCCGCCCGCCCCCATCCAGGACTGCTCACCACTTTCTGATGACTCAGAATGCTTTCAGCTGCCATGACCAGACACCCAAACTGACTTTCAGAGAAAGGAAATGTATTCTGTCACATAACAGGGATTCCAGAGATTGGGTAGGCTACGGGGACGACTGACTGAATAGCTCAGTGATGTCACTGAGGACCCCACCTCTCTGCTCTGACATTCTTAGCATTGGATTCAACATCAGGCCAGAAGAATCTGGCTCCCGCAGTTCCAAGCATCATGTCCAGACATGGCAACTTCTTGAAGACAAAGGGATACTTTCTTTCCTGTGGTGTTCTTATTCCAAGGCATAAGGAGACTACTCCAAGAAGCCCTCCTAAAAAACTCGCCCCCATATCTCATCAGCCAGAAAAGGGATGTATGCTGTTCCCAAACGGCTCACTGGCATCATGAGTGGAATTACTCTTCTACCAGTCAGGGCCATGCTTAGAACTGGGAGAGGAGTCAGTCTTCCCTGATGCGTGAGGGAGAGAGAGGCAGATATCTAAAAGAAATCTGGGGTTCAGTGAGGAAGAAGTGGAATATGCTGTGTAGCCAGTCTGTCCAACTGACCCATTCTTTCGTGTCTCATACGTTTGTTCACACTGGTTCTCCTGCCTGAATGCCCTTCTTTCTAATTCTTGTTTACATTTGAATATTTTATCCATCTTTCATAGCCTGACTCAAGATATATCCTCCTTAAAGCTGACTCTGGTCTCCGCAGCTAATTGTAATATCTTTTCCTTTGAAATAAAAACTACAGTAACTTATATTTATTCCTAAATACCTTTCACATAGTCTGCTCTGTAGTGTGGTTATTTGTGAATATGTTTGGTTTTTATATGACCAGGAATTACAAGATGAGTCAATGAATTGTTAGAATGATTAATACTCAAGGTTGGTGTGACCAGTGTGGTTTCCCATACAAGGCATGGCACAGGGGCCTCTACTCTCCTCACCCATGTCTATGACAGATAGAATTGATTATAGCACTGTTTCTAACTAAGGATGCTCTCAGCCTCAGAATCATTCTCAACACAGTTCTCCAAGAAACAGCATCAAATGACTAGGACTAATTTTGCTCTTGAAATCTATTTGCCATTTTTGGTCTTGTGTAGTAAGGTGGAGGTCGGTGTTGAGGGGCAAAGGTGAGAGTTAATGTGGAACAGGCACAAAGATGGGCAACACATGGCCCCCTGGATCTAGAAAGCTATAACCTAGGGAAGAAACACATCCATACACAGATTCTTCAGAAGAGAAATATAAGGTGATGAGTGCCGTGGAAAGCACTCATAGTGAGCTGTGTGAGCATGTGACCTTAGGGAAGACTTCTTGGACAGAACATTTATCCAGTTATTCTGTGTTCAGTACACACACTTAACTAACCACCTTGCTGAACACTGAGATTATTTCTAATTGCTCGATGTGATTAATAATACTGGAATGAATGTCAGTGTAGTCAAATTTTAATATATCTTCAATTATTTGTATGGAATAAATTTATGGAAACAGAATGGCTAAGACAAAGAGTATATATATATCTCAGGGTTATACATATACATTATTAGGAATATACATGTATACACACACATACATACAAGGTCTGTCTGGGAAAAGTCCAGCCATTGTTAATATAATGAGAATGGTATGTGACAGCAATATAACCTGGCAGTCAAGGAGAGTGGACTGGAATGCATATGCACGAACAATGATGACTTCACTGTACTAGTCAGTGGAGGTGGTAAACGCCACTGAGTGAGCATGTGTACTGTGTGGCCACTGAATTCAAAGTAGAGCAATGATTCTACATCAGATTTTGAGTTAAGCTTGAACCTTCCTCCATGGGAAATATTCAGATGATTCAGAAGGCTTTTGGGGACAATGAGAGAGAGCAGCTCAAATAAAAGTGTGGCACAAACACTTCAAAGATGGTCGAGAACCTGTTCAAAGTAATCCATGTTCTGGAAGGTCTGCAACAAGCAGAACCCCTGACAAGGTTGAACGTGTACAGGCTGCAATCAACAAAGATTAGCAGCTGACAGTGCGAGAACTAAAAGCTGATCCGGGGATTCCAAAAACTACTGTGTCTGAGATCTTGACACAGGATCTTGGCATGAAATGTGCCATGGAGAAATACGTTCTGCGGCTTCTGCTACCAGAGCAGAAGGAACATCGTGCTGCAGTTGCTAGTGACTTGATTCAAACCGCTACCAATGAACCAGATTTGGCGCCCTGCAACTTCTAGCTTTTCCCAAAACTAAAATCACATTTGAAATGGAAGAGATTTCAGATCATCAGTGAGATTCAGAAAAATGTGACCGGGCAGCTGATGGTGATTCCAACAAAGGATTTTGCAGAGTGTTTGGAACAGTGGAAGAGATGCTGGGAGAGCTGTCTGAGGTCCCAAAGTGCCTATTTCAAAGGGGACTGAGGTGTCATTGTCCTACGTACAAATTTTCTTGCATCTTCTTCAATATATGTGTCTATTTTTCATATTACATGGCTAGATACTTTCTGGACAGACATTCATTTCTTTTCAGGTCTCAATTGTGTAAATGTATTATTTATTTAATCAGTTATTGGGCACAACAATATAAGTTATATTTCAAGGAGTAGCTTTGTACATATATCTTCTATTTTTGCCAGTGCATCTCTGTGCTAGATTTCTAGAATTGGGATGGCTAGGTCAGAGGGTACACACAGACATGATTTTTATACATATTGACAAATTCCCCTCTACAGAGATGTTAGCATTTTACACTCCACCAGGAATGCATGACAATGTCTGTTTCCTAAATCTTGCTAAGAGTCAAACTTTTGGAGTGGTATCTCAATGTCCTTTTCATTTATGTTTCTCTCACTGTGAGTTATATTGAGCATGTTTCATCTGATGAAGAGCCATTTGCATTTCTTTTTCCATGCCAGTTTTGCACATTTTTCTATAGATCATTTCTTTTTATTTTTAGTTATTTGCATATTAGAAATATTGACCTGTTGTTTATGACATTAGTTAATATTTTTCAGCTTGTTATTTGTCTTTTACTATTTTTGGTGTGATTTTGCTGCATAAACATTTACTTGTAAAAATTTTACATAGACAAATCTATTCATCATTGCCTATGGCCTCTAGATTCTGAACCATGGTCAAAACTTTTTTCCATTCCTATGTCATAGAAGAATTGACCCATGCTTTCATCTAGTACCTATGTGGTTTCTTTCTTCTTTCTCTCTCTCTTTTTTCAACATTTAAATCTCTAATCCAATCAGAATTTATCCTAGTTTATAATGTGAAAAATGGACCAAATTTTATCTTTTTCCATCTGGCTATCCAGTTATCCCAGATCATCTTTTCTCTGCTGATTTAATTCAGCATACTTTAACTTTTCTTCCAAATCGGACCTATTTTTAAATTTTTCTATTCTATTGGTCTATTTATATGCCAATACCACACATTTAATTGTAGAACCTTTAAAATATGTCTAATACCCAGTACGGTTAACCCCACTCTCTCCCCAATAGCTCATCTTTTCCAGAGATTTTTCTACTTATTTTTTCCTGCTTGATTTTAAAATGAACTTTATAGTCAACTTGTCAAAGTCCTCAGAAAAAAAGAAAACACCTGATGATATTGTTATTAAAATCACAATAAATTTGTAGTTTAACTTAAGGGGAACTGACTTTTATGAATTGAATCTTTCTAACCAAGAGCCTCCTTGCCTCCTTGCTCTCTGCTGTCTCTGTTTATCAGGACATATTTTTATGTCTTTGGTGAATGTTTTTTCGTTCATTTTTCATATAGAGTTTTAGATATTTCTTATTGGGTTTATGCTAGATACTTATTGGTTTGTGTGAATAGGCCTTACATTTTCCAATTTATCTTCTTTTTAAAAAATATATTTTATTGATTATGCTATTACAGTTGTCCCAATTTTCCCCCTTTGCCCCCCTGCACCCAGTACACCCCATTTTCTGCAGCAAACCTCCCCCTTAGTTCATGTCCATGGGTCAAGCATATAGTTATTTGACTACTTCATTTCCTATACTGTTCTTAACATCCCCCTGTCAATTCCAAACCTACCAATTTGTACTTCTTAATCCCTGCACTTTTTCTCCCATTTCCCCCCTCCCCTTGCCCCCTCCCAACTGATAACCCTCCAAATGATCTCCATATCTATGATTCTTTTTCTGTTCTGCTTGTTTGCTTAGTTTGCTTTTTTAGATTCAATCATTGATAATCAAGAATTTATTGCTATTTTCACGTTCATAGTTTCAATCTTCTTTTTCTTAAATAAGTCCCTTTAACATCTCATATAAGAATGGCTTGGTGATGATAAACTCCTTTAGCTTTACCTTGTCTAGGAAGCACTTTATCTGCCCTTTGATTCTAAATGATAACTTTGCTGGATAGAGTAATCTAGGTTGTAAGTTCTTGCTTTTCATAACTTTGAATACTTCTTGCCAGTCCCATCTAGCCCACAAAGTTTCTTTTGATAAATCAGCTGACAGTCTTATGGGGACTCCTTTGTAGGTAATTATCTGCTTTTCTCTTCCTGCTTTTAAGATTCTCTTTATCTTTAACCTTTGGCCTTTTTAATTATGATGTGTCTTGGAGTGGTCCTCTTTTTGTCCATCTTGTTTGGGGCTCTCTGTGCTTCCTAGACTTGCATGTCTATTTCCTTCACCAAATTAGGGAAGTTTTCTTTCATTATTTTTTGAAATAAATGTCCAATTTCTTGCTCTTTCTCTTCTCCTTCTAGCACCCCTGTGATGTGAATGTTGGTATGTTTGAAGTTGTCTCAGAGGCTCCTTAGCCTATCCTTGCTTTCTTGGATTCTTTTCTCTACATGCTGAAAATCATCAGAGAAATGCAAATAAAAACCACAATGAGATACCATCTCACACTTGTCAGAACGACTATCATCAATAAATCAAAAAACAACAAGTGCTGGCGAGGATGTGGAGAAAGGGGAACTCTTTTGCACTGTTGGTGGGGATGCAGACTGGAACAGCCACTGTGGAAAGCAGTATGGAGATACCTCAAAAAATTAAAAATGGATCTGCCTTTTCACCCAGCAATCCCACCTCTGGGAATATATTGAAAGGAACCCAAAACACTAACTCTAAAGAACATATGCACCTGATGTTCATTGCAGTGTTACTTACAATCACCAAGATATAGAAGTGGCCCAAGGGTCCATCAGTAAATGGATAAAACAACTATGGGACATTTCTACAATGGAATTCTACTCAGCCATAAAAAAGAAGAAAAATTATACCCTTTTCAACAGTATGGATGGACCTAGAGAACGTTATGCTAAGTGAAATAAGCCAGTTAGAGAAAGGTAAGTACCATATGATTTCACTCGTATGTGAAATCTAACGAACAAACTGCACTAACAAGCAAAGCAAAGACAGACTCATAGATGGAGAGCAGATGACAGCTAGTGAGGGTCAGGGAGGTTAGGGAGTGGAGGGATTGAGCAAAAAAGAGAAAGGACTCGTGGACATGGACAACAGTGTGGTGATTGCTGGGGGGAAGGGGGTGTAAGGAGACTAAATGATAATGGAAATAAATACAATAAAGATTATATATTTAAGAAAATTAAAATGACGGGCTTTTTATATAATAATTTTACAATGATAAAATTTTAAACTTGTAGAAAAGGTGAAAGAATAGTACAAGGAACTTCCACGTACCCTTTCCTCAGATTCATTCATTGTTTACATTTTGATCCATTTGCTTTATTACTCTTTCTATACACAAACTCACACATGCAAAGATAGATACATTTGTTTTTGTTTTCCCCAAGTAATTCTGAAAGTTGGAGAGATCATGCTCTTTACCCTGAAATATTCAGTTTTCTAAGAGCAAGGACATTTGCTTTCATAAGCGCAGCACAGTGTCAAGTTCAGGAAGTTTAACATCGCAATACTACTATTTAATCTACAACTGACATTTAACTTTAATCAATTGACCCAACACTGTCCTTTAGATTTTTGCCCCTCCCACCCACCTTCCCCTCTCCCTGCCAGTCCAGGATCTAGTCCAGGATCTAGTCCAGGATCACACAATCCATCCAGTTGTTTTGTTTCTTCAATATTTATTCTGGAACAGTTTCTTGGTATTTTTTTCCTTTCTTGACCTTGACATTTTTGAAGACTACAGGTCACTTACTTTATAAAACGTGCCTCAGTTTGAATGAATATGCAGTTTATTCATGATCGGATTTGGAGAAAACTACTGATTTTCATACATTGATTTTTTTAATGTGCTACTACGCCACATTCTTCTACTGTTTATGGGAATTTTTTCCTGAACTCTAGTTTTCCAGATACAGAATCAGACCAGCTGCATGTACAGGTGATTTTATCTCTTCCTTTCCCATTCTCAGGGCTGTGTTGTCAGACACTCAGAAAAGCATTTGCCCTCTGGAAAATGTTTCAGTCTTTCCTGACCACTGCCGACTGGCTGCAGGTTCACTTCTTGGGAATGACTGCGCATTTCCTAGAGGAGTGTGCTTTTCCCAGAGTGCGTGCATGTGGGTAGGCGCTGGTGGTGGGATGGCAAACGATGTGCTCATCAAATCCTTAAATAAAACAGGGTTCAAGGAGGGGAGAGGATGATTATTTGCTACAAAGTACAGAGATGTGTTCATTGATTATAAAAAACATTAAGGGAGAACAGACTGTGTGTCACAGCTTGTGCTAGGTGATAGGACTATAAAAAAGATTGATTAACAGTTGGGAGAAAAAATTCATTTAAACTCTATTTCATATCACAGGTGAATTATTTCAGGCATAATAAGTGATCAAATATAAAAGAAAGGCCACATACAAACATAAACTTCCTGAGTGTAGAGGAAAGCAAGGACGGTTACAAATGATTGAAGCAGCCACAAAGAATAAAGACCAGCAGGTTTGACTACATAAAAATTAAAACACTTTTGGCATTTTTTAAAAAAAGGCAAACTATCACATAGGATAGAAAGTTAGAATTTAGTTGTAAAACACATGGGACTTAGTACAACAGAAAAAACACTAGAATGACTTCAGTACTAAATTAACAAAGAAATGCAAATTCAAACCATAATGAGGTATGGTCTTCGCTTATTAAAAAAGTTAATTGTGTGTGGGTGTGCATGTATGTGTGTGCTGTGGCAGAGAGAAATGTTATCATTTTAAAGAAGGGGGCTGAAATCTCAGAAGTGGGAAAGCCACCTTTGCTGGAAGAATAAATCACTTTGGCAGGAAGGGAAGCCTAGGACACGGCCTGATGGGCCTGGGTGTGAGAAGGAAATGGATCGCTCTGCATACACAGTGCAGTGGGAAGGACTTGGCGTTTAAGGTGCCGCAGGTGCATGTACGGGGTTGGGGTTGGGTGGTGGTTCTGAAGGGAGTGGGATATAAAAGACTGAAGAATGAGAGTCACAGGGAGAGGAAAGAGAAGAAATTTGGCCTCTGTGGGAACAGATTATGAAATTTGATGGCAGAGATGTGGTGTCTTCTGTAGAAGTTTTAAGTTACCAGCTGAGCTGTGGTAGAATCCTCAGTAAACACCTACTCCACTCAAGTGCCTCTTGCAGGAGGTGGAGGGGAGTGGAATGGTGCTTTGAGGAACTCAAGGAAAAGGCACTGTTTTTCCATTTGGGCTGAGACAGAACTAAAGAAGGAAGCAATCCCCAAGAGGTGAGAGGCAACTGATAATCAGTGGCAAAAAAAAAAAAATGTCTGCTCCAAACAAAAAAAGAAATAACAGATAAAGTTATTTTTAAATTAAAAAAAAAATACATGGCTATACTGAAAGCCACAAGGAAAAGTTCTAAGGAGCAGGAATGAGGGGGCACCTACCATGGTCAGAAACGACTGAAGCTACGTAGCCCAAGGAAGCTGATGCGGGGCTGGGATGTCAAGGCACACGGGGAGGCAGGAGTCACACTGGCCCCGGGTGTGGCCAAATGTGCTCGCTGTCAGAACATGTCTGCACAGTGTTCAAATCAGTGATTCTCAAAGCGTGGTCCCCACGCCAGCAGCATCTGCATCCCCTGGGAATGGGTTATGAACACCAATTCTTGGGTTTCATCCCAGACCTGCTGAATCAGAAACTCTGGGGACGAGGCCCAAAACCTGTGTTTTAACAAGGCGATTCTGTTGCATGGGAGAGTTTGAGAAATGTCGGTTTAAGCTGCACCTGAGAGGAGATTCCGGTCGTTGCTATTCATTCATTCACCAGTGTATTTAATGGATATTTAATGAGTAACTACTGTGTGCCAGACATTTTTCCAGACCATACGAGTACAGGGAACAAGAAGGATAAAGTCCTAGCTCGGGTAGTCTTCTATGAGGATTTTAACATTGTCTTTTAGCGGTTCTCTTGTGTTTCATATTATGTTAATTACTAAATATCCTTGCAGTTGATCAAAGCCAAAATCCTTAGCATTATCCTTTTCTGCTCACATTTTATCTCAGGAAATCAGGAAATCTTGACTCTACCTTCAAACATATCCATAACTTGGCTTCTTGTTATCGCCTTCACCACCCTTACTGTGGCCCGGACCTCTCTCTAGCTGGAGTGAGCGATGATGGAGGTTTGAGCCGGGGTGGGAGAAAGAGTAGGGCGGTAGTCCAGTAGACATTGCTTCAACACTGTCACCAGAGTGCTCTGCTTAAAGCTCGAGTCACGTCACGACACTCCCCACGGCTTCACATTTTACTCAGAGTAAAATCCCATGTTCTTAGAGTAACTGACAAGGTCTTCAAGGCATGATGACCCCTGTCCTCACCCTAATGTCAATCTAGCAGCTGTGCAGGTCACCGTGCTGTGCCGTTTCTTCAACACACCCCATGGCCTTTGCACTGGCCGATCTCTCTGCCTTAGCACTCTTCTCTCAAATATTTGCATGGCTAATTCATTCACCTCCTTCAGGTCTTGTCACAGATTTCACCTTCTCGATGACCTCGACTACCTATTTAAAAGTGTAACCTCATGCTCCCTGCCTGGAGTCCTGATTGCTTTACCCTGCTCGCTTGTTCCCATAACACTTAGTCTTGAAGGTATTGCACAGCTTACTTGTATTTTGTCTCCTGCATTAGAACAAAAGCTGCCTTAGGGCGGGGTCTTTGCCTCCTTGCTCTCTGCTGTGACCCAAGGGCCCAGAACCTTGTCTGACATGTAGTAGGCACTCAATGAACACCCCTTGAATTAATAAATAAAATGTTTAATGTTGTATGTTGCTTTATAATTTGGCTTTCTTTTGTATGGTAGTTTCTGGCTATTTATCTCAGGTTCTCAGGAATCGGTTATTATACACCTACTCGACGTTCTGCCATTTGTTTGTCCTTACTTAGATTTTGGGTTGATTCCCTTGGATTTTTAGGAAGTGATATTTTTCTCTTTTTCTTTTCTATGTGTATTTCCTTTTGTGAGCATCTCAAATTACAGAGTATCTCTAGTCTACATAAAAAAAACTATCCTATCCTATCCTTTCTGGGAACATGCCTTCTGCAATATCTCCACTGAGACATTAACTTATCCATGTATGTATTTGTTCGTGTGTGTGTGTGTGTGTGTGTGTGTGTGTGTACCCGTTCCTACTCTTCACAGATGCACAAAGATTTTCACCAAGTGCATGCCTTGTGAGCCTCCTGAGAAGCTACTAGAAATACCCAAGCCTTTCGATTTACAGCTGCCTCTGTCTCACTGGATATTTGAGCTGCTTCCCAAATTCACGTCACATTTTCCTCATCCGTAGAACGTGAATTTGGATGAGCTAATCCAAAGAGAACTGTTTCTTAATGTTACCATGTAGTCACAAAGCTTAATTTGTACTGCTTTGTCTATTGAAGTGATAGATTAGGCTAATAATTTTCCTTGTGTTGAACCCATTTTGCACTTCCAATGGATTCATTCCTTTCTACAGTCCCTGGCATTTAAATACTGTTCCATGAAGGAGGGAGAAGAAAGAAATGACAATGAACAGACCGTGAGATTTTGAATAAAAAGAAGCTGGGTTGGAAGCAAATTTCTCCTGGTAAGTGCTGTGCGATTTAGAGCCTCAGTGTCATCTTTTGAAAAGGAAGATACTTATCTAAACTATCTATTGTGACAAATAAGACAGTAAATGTGAAAGAGCTTTGCGTACTGTAAGGTGCCATGAAAATATTACTATTATAATAAAAACATAAGGGCTTACTAAATTCAGAATATTCTATTAGTATTACTAATTAAAAGAGCACTTGATTTTTTTCTGCTATTCTTAACCTATATTTTGAATATGTCTGGCTCCTAAGCACCAGTCCCCCAGTATCAACTGTTAAGTCTAGTTTACTAATATTATTGATGTGCTTCCCAGGACGTCACCCTTCCTGTCTCCTGTGACTCTATCATGAGAACCAAAGGCTTCCACATTTTAGCAGTTGTAACTGACATGTAGAGGCACTTAATACTAATTAACCATTGATTGACTATTTGACATGGGTATTGACATTTCTTGGCACTTGGGAAGGAATTGACAAAATCTCATTCACTGTAGTTATAATTCGCTGACTTGTTCTTTTTCATACAGGTGAGTATATGCATTTTAATCAAAGGTGGTGGTGATGATTCTTCACATAAGACATGAAATGCAGCCCGTGAAAAATATCTTAGAAAGATAAGCTGCTGTGGTAAAAACTACCTTTTCACTAAGGGCTAGGAAACCTGATTTTCCCCATCCTAACTCCACCACGGACTGTGAAAATCTGAGCAAGTCTTTTAACACCTTACTTCAGTTTCTTCACCTCTGAAAGAAGAGATTTAGAAAAGATCTCAGGGGTCTTCTCAGCTCTGGAAGTCTACGATTCTGGGTAATGGAATGAAATTCCAACCCTAAGGAAAGTCTTAAAACCACCCAAATAAAAGTGAATAAAATTTAAAAGATGAAATGGTAATATCACTCTGAGGCAAATTAAGGCTAAAAAAAAGGATCTTAACACATTTAAAAAGTAATTAGTTTAAAAACACACTACAAGCAAAAAAACGGATGCCAAGCCATGACCTGAGAGCTATAAAACAAAGGAAATCTTCCCTGATCATAAAATAGCAGATTTTCAATACCATAAAGAGCTGAAAAGAGAAAATAAAAAGCCCAGGAAAAGGTAATTAAATTCCAGGTAAAACAAATTCACCATCACAGTAAACCACATTTTAAGTAGTACGCAAACATCGGAATTAATCTGGTGCAGTCCGTGGGCTGCGGGCGGTGGCGGCTGCCAGACCCAGCCTTGCCTTGGAATCCCACGTGGCATCTCATAGGACAGGACCCTGGGGCCTACGTGCAGCCGGGAAGCCAGGTGCTGCTTGGCCAAAGTCTTTGTCTGAACACTTTCTACAAAAGTCCCCTGGGTTAGCAGGAGCCTGGAGCTTACAAACTCCTGCTGACCTCAGCACAACTCTTCCTCCCTGGTCCATCAGAATTGGACCTGCCGACAGCCCCACACACCTGCCAGGCTTGGAACTCACGGCCGCCCATTTCCTGGCAGTTGTAAAGGCCTGCAGCACACTCAGCTGAGAAGAGCTTGGGCAACAGTGAGAACACTGGATCTGGGCCATCTGACGGCCTGGAGAAACACTGAGGACGCCGGACACAGCCGTTAGTGTATGGGCCACGGGCCTTCCGTTTTGTATCCAGGTTTACCTGTGAACAGGAAGTGCAGAAACAAAGTGAGACAAACTGGCCGAACAACTTAAATCAACACCCTGGTTTATCTTGAGGAACCATTCTCTTTTCCACCCCAACAGAACCTCCTGTCTCCGAATTACCTTGTCTTTGCTTGTTAGATGTACTATGTGTTTGGTAGCTGCTTCAACCTCCAGGATACACCAATCACTCATTGGTTCAACAAAATATTTATGGAGCATCTTTGGTGTCAGGCACTGACCTATGCACTGTCTGGTGGACTTTATGATGCAGCGTTCTGAAACACCCATTCTTCGTACACACCCTCATTGTGTCACCCTTGGTTAGTATGTGTGTCTGCAGCAGACACGCAATCCTTCAAAATCAATTCACAGTCTGTTTGTAGTTTGCTACTAATACATCCAGTCTAGATCAAAGAATATCCTCTTTAAAACTGCATTTTAAAATCTGAATTCATCATGGATCGCCCAAACCACATGATGACAATATTAAGAGAAATCAAGATGTTATTGTGGGACCAGATGTAAGGGGAGGTTTGACAGAGCAAGCGTGGGGACGTGATGTGGGTATAAATGCAGTGTTCAGAAAAAGCATTCTTTGACACGCGATGTTTAAGCTGAGCCTGGAGAGTAAGAGGAGTTGGCCGTGCACAGGGAGTGGAGGGGAAGGCAGTCCAGGCGGAGGGAACAAAAGGTACGAGAGGACAGATTTCAGAGCGAGAACAAGTAAACAACATCCCATGAAGCAGAAGAGTGAAGGAGAAAAAAGTACCAGAAGGGGCTGGAGACGTAGCTGGGAAGCAGATCATAGCAGGGCAGCAGAATGGGGGGGGGGGGACATTGTCAGAGTTTTATTTTAAAAAGACTACATTGGACTTCTGCTGAAAAGCCTGTTTGCTCTAGCCTCCCATTTGTAGCCTATGAAAATCATCCAAAGAACAAAATAGAGAAGAGAACGAACTGCCTCTCCAACAAGTGTTAGAGCTGCAACTTCCAGCTCACAGGCTAAAGAGAACATCCGCCCAATCAGTGACCTGGGGGTCAAGGTGAAGGGTACTTAGTGATGATATATGACCCTCTGAACCTCAGCATGGCCCAGACTTCTCTAATATTAAATGAAATGGACATCGATTGTAAGTTAGGGATTTACTGTGAGCCAGCCATACCTCCTATGTAGGTGATGTGCTCTGCTGAAATGGGCAAACAATAAAAACGAAGAAAAAGGTTCTCTCAGAGTATCTTCTGAAACAAGTGTTTGGACTACATCTGTCGGCAGCTCTAGATCACTTCCCTGCACCAGCCATGCACACCACTCTTGAGCAAATAGCACATTCAAGTAGGACGACTCCCTTCTCCAAGGACAGATCATGAAAAAAGCCCCACTCGGGTCCTGTATACGCACAATACAAAAAGGAGAAGAATGAGGAAAGTGAAGACGTGAAAACCAGTTGAGGACTTCACCTCTAGCACAGAATTATTCCAAGCTAGGAGAGGGAATTGTTCCAGAAGACAGAAAATTTTCTCAGATAAATTTTCAACCCTCAGAGAAGTTTAAAAGACCGTGGCTTCTTGGAAAAAGAAGGTACAACAGAGAGAGAACATGGTCCAGGAAGAGATGCTCAGATGGCCAAAAGGGGAACAAACGGTGAGCTGCCGATGTCGGGGAAAGAGAGTGGACACAACGATAACCCCACCCCCCACCCCAGAAAGAGGAGCTGCAATAGCTGGAATCTGGAGCATGAGTAAATTAAGGAAAATGGGAAGAAAATGTTTCTAAATTGTTAGAAGGAAAAATCACGGATATGGAAGATAAAGGTCAACCAACATAAGCATATCAGTGTTCCCTAGAAAGGAGACAGATCCTTGAGACATAAATGCACTGAAAGAGGCTGACGTAAATAAATGGGGGGGGGTAAATGAAATGGGAAGTGAGGGCCTGGAAGAAACATAATAAGCAACTCACGGGGCCCAGGAATAGTCAGAATTTTCTGAGTTGCAGAGTCTATCAGTAGGACTCTATTTGATAAGAAGGTCTTCCCAAAGCTTCCCTGGAGCCTGCCATCAAAACCCCCTGTGCCAATGGAAGTCATTCTGTTCTTTAAGATTTAAAATAATGTTGGCTGGGGTCTCTGCCCTCTGTCTGTGGTCCAGTTCGATTTCCTCTCGTTCCCCTAAGATGTCTGTGAATGACAGCTTATGCTCCAGGGCCACTTCTAGCTCTGATTCCTCCCCCGCTGGCATCTTATTCTCACACATATCTCACCTGTTCCTCTTCCTCCTGCTTAGTCTACCTGGTAAAGCAGACTTGAGTAAGTAAGGTGAGGGGAGAGAAAGACTTCAAGTCCCAGCAACATAGAACAGAAGGTGAGAATAGACTGGGTCTCTGGGTTGTCTGAGGTCGCAGTGACTGGTGAAGAATGAAGCAGTTGTTTCAAATGCTTCCACACCCTAAGGCAAAATGTTGAACAGACTGAGTAGATCTTGCAAAGTGGTGATGGAAAACCAGTTTGCAAATTCTTAGCTCCTCATCCACCCTGAAGGCATAAAGTCATTGAAGCTGGAGAGGCTGAGAGGGAACCTCTTGGGAGAGAGCTGGTTCTGTGCTGTGGTATTTCCCCCACCAACTCTCCGAAAGAGGAGGAATTGGGGCTTTTGTTTTACCATTCACTGAGAGCGGGATCCTGAAAGGAACCACACAGGCAATTTGACCTGTGACGCCTAGAGTTCTGGGGGACAGAATTCAATGCCATATATAGGCCTGGGGGGGGGGGGAAACCCACAAGCAAGACACTGCAGAAAGGATCTGTGACAAAGAAAGAGACTACGTTGGGAGGAAGTTGCACTTCCGTGAAAGGTGGGGCACTGGGTGGCCAATGGTGTTTCAGGAGCCAGATCCAACCCTGTTAGGAAGGAAGGGTGGAGGAGGAGTTAGCCTGGGGTCATCTTGGATTCCCCCAGGGAGGACTGCCTGCAAGGATGGCAGGAAGGGCCTCCAGATAGGATACTCAGAGGAAAAAGTAGGCTTCATTCTTATCCAGGGGCCACAGTCAGAAGCTGCAGAGGGAATGCCTCTGACTCACCAGGAAAGCATCACTAAGGAAACAAGATTGGCAATGAGACTTTGACCTGCCGGAAGGGCACCGTGGCCTGATTGCATCTACACCAGTGACAAAGCACCTTTGCTGTCCCTGACCTCTTTTCTCTCTAATCCCCCTCCAGTTTCCCCCTTCTTATTTCCAACCCCACAAAAGCCAGAGACAGTCCACTGAAGGAGCAAGACATAGAACCCCAAGGTAGGGGAAGAACAGGAAAGAAGCTCACCCCTCCTCCACCCCCTCTCCCCCACACAGCTCTCCAAGCCCAGACAGACCACCACTGAAGGTGTGGCAAGCTTTAACTCCTAATGGAGTTTTGACCATTACATTTCGACAGGTCATTTTACGTACCAAACGGAGACTGTCTTTGTGATTGAAAATGTCAGGACTTTTTGCTGTTACCTGAGAGAGCTGAGAAAGGTTGAGGGACTTGCCTAGACTTTCATCCAGGGACAGAGGAGGAATGATCTCTCCTGACACAGCCAGCACCTTGGCCCTGAGTGCTTGGGATGGGGTGGAGGGAGGTGGGGTATGGTTTGAATGCCAGCTTTCCTTCCACTTTCTGGGTGCTGAGATTTTGGTATGAGCCAGGATGGTGGGGGAAGACTCTTCTGTTGTGGCCTTCTGTGCTGTCTGTCTGCTACTCTCCATTTCCTATGGTTTTGATGTGGTGGCTCCAACATGGCCATTGATAAGGAACTTGTGCCCAAGCCCCAATCTTGTGCATTAAAGATCTCCTGAAAGATAGGACAGAAAATTCCAACCAAACCCCAGCTGGTTCCTCTGCTGCAGATGAATTCTTTGCCCTCTCTGCGGGAGTGGTCAAGCCTGTAGCCCCTGATTGCATATACACAAATTGGGAGATTGACTCTCTCTTTGTCACAGCCTGAGTAGTGACAAAGACATGAAAGGCCAGCTCCTCTTCTTGTAGATACCTCCTATCTTTGTCAAGAATTATAGAGGAGAAGTACATCACTTCAAGGCAGTCTAATGGGAGGAAGAAGCCCCCCTCATCTTCCTTGTGGAAAGGAACAGCCTCTCTCTGCAAATGCAGCACTACCCAAAGGCTGACCCTGTCTCACCTCCAGGACTTTTCTCCTACAAGGTTGGGATATGGGTGATGGATGGGGATAGGTGGTAGGGCTGAGTCTGGAATGAACTCTCTCAATAAGACCATGTTTCTGTGTCTAGGCCCAACCACCAAGGCCCTTTTGGACAGATTAGGACTTAGAAAGTGGGACACAAGTGCCCTTTGCTTACCACTCAGAGCCTTAGCTGCAATTCTGGGGCAACAGGAAAACCTCCACTGCCAATCCTGTACTAGTTGCCAGTGAAGAACCCCAGAGACAGCTGTGGAAGGCCCCACTTCGACAGTCATTTCTCCATCACCCTTTCCCAGCAGTACTCACAACTCTTCACTCATAAAACTATCCAACTTTAAAAGTCCATTGACATTTCATGTCAGTAAACACTCTTGAGTTCGTGTGCCCCATACATTTATCATCTCCTGGGTGAAGTAGAGCCACTGAGAAATAAGCCTGGGATACAGGAACCAAAAGGAGAAATAATGGAGAGAATTCATCCTCTGACAGTTCCTTTATCTGAAGGTCACTTCACTATCTCATCTGCCTTCTCCTTGCAGGTAGGAACCGCTTGTTTTAATAGGACAACGATTTTTATGTTTGTATGTAAGCCACTTGAACAACAATGATTTCTTGGATGCCTTTAAATGTGTTTGCTCCTTCTCTATGACTAATTAAGCTGAGTCCCATGCCTAAAGGGAGCCATTTGGCATTTGCCAGTATATGTGCAGACCCGCTGTGTTTGATGACCTTAGTTCATAGCGGCTGGGTAGACCAGCCGACTTCCAGGGTTGCCTCAATTATCTAATACCTTGTCACCCTTCTGCCAAGTTTTAACATCTTCACATAATCCCTCTAGAGAGTGTGTGTTTTAAACTTGGCCTCATCTGGAGGATTAGTGAAAACACTGGGCGCTTCCTTCTCAGGTGGCTAATGAAGGCCCTGGCAATGACAATGGTACAAATTACTTTAAAACAGTTCCTATTTTTGTCAGTGCTAAAAATACTCTTTCATTTTTATTTTCTTCCAGATTTACTATGTCCCTTTCCAATGTAAAGAATTGCAAAAGAAAAGTTCTAAATACCAACCTTATGAGACTAAAGATGCAACGTTTTAGAAGATCAGTTAAAATGCATCTATGAATTATAAATAATGTATAATATGGCTATCTAATTTGGTGCCTACTACAAAAATTGCTGCTTTTTTCTCAGGGGGTAATTTTTTTCCACTTGTGGATTTATATTAAAGTCTCAATTCCTGGTGGTGAGATCGATGGTCAGAGTTTTAATTGGAGCTCTCTGGTGATTATCTAGATTGGCAGCTGCTGTCAATCAGCTTCTAAAGAAATTTCTGAGCCAATGATTAGGCTACTCCTGGAGATAGTAGGCCCCTAGGGGCAAGGTTAAGGCTCCTAATCACAGGGGAGCACTTAGGCACAGTGGAGCTATAATTTTCCAAGTTGCGGCTTACTTGGCAACGTGCGTGTCCCAGCTTTCAGGCTGAGTCCACTCAGAGGGATATCATGGGGTATACTGGATCCGTGTGATTTTATAAGCAAAACAGTACTACAAGTTCTCTGACAGCTTCAATTAAAGTAAAACAATAATATCCTCTGTATGTTTATAGAGCACGTCACAGTTTTGTATTACCTAATCAAATCCCATTGATAAAGTGACAATGGATTGATGTTCTTTTCTGGGAGAGAATATACGACATTCACAAAATGTCTCCCCTCTCCATGCATGTGATATTCCTTTAGAAATGCTTTTTCCATATGAATTAAAAATCCAATCTATGTTTGGATTAATTTAACATTTTGTAATGGCTTAATCTCATTAATTCAGATCCCACTAATTTAAATACTATGATAGTTCAAGCAGGATTGAGCTAAATTAATTTTTCCTCATCCTTGAATTATGGTGAATGGTGATAAGTGTTTTATTCATTAAAAAATGAGCTGCTGCTTTCTTATAAAATTAAATGTACTTGTATTTACCATATGACCTAGTAAGCCCAGTCTTGGGTATTTCCTCTCCCATAGACTTGCACACAAGTGCCCAGAGCAGCTTTGCTTGTAACAGCTAAAAACTGGAAACAACCCAACATGTGTCAGCAGGTGAATGGGTAAACAAACTGTGGTATGCCCAAACAATAAAATACTACTCAGCAATGGAATGAAATTAACTACTGATACATGGGGATGAGTCTCAAAAACATAATAATACTGAGTCAAAGAAGACCTGACACAAAAGATTATGTGCTGTCTATTTATATGAAATTCTAGAACACGCCTGAATTTATAGGAACAGAAAGCTGATCAATGGTTGCCTAGAGATGGGAGTGGAGCTATTGATTGGACAAGGGCACAAGGGAACTGACTGAGCTGGTAGTTATATGACTATATATGTTTGCCAAAACTCAGTAAACTATACACTTAAAATGTGGGCACTTTATTGTATGCAAATTATACCTCCATAAATTGGAATTTTGAGAGTGACATGACATTACATACATCTTCATTGATAACCAAAGTCCTTCTCTACCCCTTGTGTGCGTCCTCTGTGCTTCCCCTCTTTCTAAAAAAATGTTAAGTACTATTATTTCCAACATACCAATCGTCTAAGGAATTCCAGCTTGAGTTCAACAAATATCTTCAAAAACAAGAAAAGGAAGATCCATTCCTTCTACTCCATATCTAATGGATCCCCGAATTGTACTTATTCTGATTCCTAAATATCTCTTGCATTTTGATACTGCTGCCTAGCTTTACCTCCGCTGCCTTGATTTAGCTCCCAATGATCTCCTGACCTCAGTCCCGCTTTGATTTCATTTGAACAAAAGAATCTTCCACACCATCAGTGGTATCCAACCTTTTGGCATCTCTGGGCCACACTGGAAGAACAGTTGTCTTGGGCCATGCATTAAATACGCAAACATTAATGGAAACTGATGAACCAAGAAAAGGCCTTAAGCAAATTTATGATTTTGTGTTGGGCTGCATTCATAGCCATCCTGAGCCAAATGCAGCCCATGGGCCTCAGGTTGGACACCCCTGCAACCCAGGTGCAAGAAAACAAAATGGTACCCAGAGGCTTTATGGTTAAGAGAAGGGCAGGGAACCGCAAGGTGTAGAACTAAATAGGACCCTGGGGGAAGCTTGATGAGGGTCTCTTATGCTTGCTTCTGGGATTCTTATGATCAACACATGACCCTGAGTAAACTAGATTGTTTTTAATGCAGTTGATGTTTTCTATATTTGTTTTATTTAGTCTGTTAGTGAAGCCCCTTTGGAAAGTATTAGCCCATTTCAATCACGTTCAAGAGAAATAGGGAAGGGTTTGTGTTTCTGAGGGGCTGGTAGGGAAGGGCCAGCTGTGATGATGGTTACAGGAATGAAAGGCAAAAAACCTCAAGACAGGCTACTTGGAAGGGTAGAACCAAAACCTAAAGGTGCAGCACACCACAACCCCTAGTATCCAACCACCCTTCACCATTTTTTTCTAAGTCCCTGCTTTTCTGTCTGCCTCTAAGTTCTTTCTGTCCTGTGTGTATGTATTATGCATTTAGCCAGTGATTTCCTTTCTGTCTGTATCCTCACTTCCTGATCACCAGAGAGGTTGTGATACTGAATGGGCACCCAGGAGGAAAAAGGTGGCGATTTTAGGCCTGCTCAGTCCATTGTAAAGGTCTCTAAGAGCCTTTCTCATCTCTGAAAGTGCCTTTTAGCAAGACTCAGAACTGGGTGGCCCCAGTGAGAGCATTCCCATCGATTGCACACTTGTCAGGAGAAGCACAGGCCCAGCTTAGAGATTTCCACCTTAAACTTTCCAAAGGAGCCTTTTGCAAAAGGTTCTGGAGCTGGGGATGCCAGAGGAGCCACTAAAAATCAAACAAGGGAGAAGAAACTGAACTTGACTTTGGGCCCCAGGAGCAAGAGAGATGGAGATGAAAGCTGACAGGCTCCTGCTTGACAAGGCCTCTGTGGGACAGAAATGGGTGGCACAAATTGAAGTGGCATTTCCCCTCCATGGGCTGTCCTGTGAGCAAGGCCTGAGCACCCCCACCCAACCCCTGGATGCACACCCTCCTGGGCCCACTGACCAGGGTATCAGCTCTGCTACCTCCAACACAGAACATGTCTTCGGGGGTACAGCCTGAACCTCAACACAACACTGGATTTAGGCCAGCAAATACTTCTCTGTGGTCAAAATAGCAGTGCACATTTTATCCTAGGGGATCCCTGGGCATGAGCCCTGTTTTCAGAACATCTTCTAGTCCTGGCTCTGCTATTGATAAACTGGGTAAACTTGAAGTTGACTAAGTCCCTCAGAGCCAGAGCTTTCCTAACTAGAAAATAATTGTTTTGTGGAACAGGCGGGACATGTAAACAAGGATGATGTTAGAAGTTGGTGGTAATGTGTGGGGCTCAGACAAAGGAGAGATTCATTTCATGGAGAAGTGACATTTGAACCAGGTCCCAAGAAAGCTGTAAGAGTTTTCCAATCAGGCAAGAGAAAAGAGTATTCTGGGCAAGGGTCACACATTTCTAAAGGACCGAAGGCAGGAGAGGGAGGAGAGGTTGGATGAGGTCAGCGCATGGGAGAAGCAATCAACTTGAGAGTGTGAGAGTGTGGAGCAAGCCAGAGGTGTTCTCGGTGTCGAATCAGGCAGTGGTGCCCCCTGGACTGGGGCTCCCCACATTCAACAGAGGGTGGCCGACTGGCTTCTGCCTTGAGTGACTGGGCAGATGATGATTTAATTAATTAAACACCCTGAGCAGAAGACGGTGGAAAACCGATGAATCCACTTTCTGACATGTTGAAATGAAAGTAGCCACAGTTAAACCAACTGACTGGGCTGGCAGACAGCCGAGTAACAGCTCCAGAGCTCCGAGGAGTGGTTGAAGCTGGAAGGGAAGATCTGGGTGTCACTGGCCTCCACTGAACTAGATACTTTCAAAGTTCCCATCTAAATCTACAGTCATAGGGTCTGCGGTTCCAAGCTTTATAAAAGGAAAACTTTGAAAATCAATCTCTCTTCTCTTCCCGGCATATTATTCTAATGAGACACTTGGTTTTCTCCTACTTCCCTTTGTGTGGTGCTGTTCAGGGGCCACTACAGGTGTTCGTAGGGTTCTTGCTACCAAACTTTGTTTTCTTGAGGTTATGTCAGCTCTTAGTCGCAGCATTTTAGTCGGCACAGAGTGGTGTCAGCCCAAATAATACAACAATATTCTGACATCAGTGATGAATCCCCAAAAAGCCTGGGAAAGATTCTTGGCAATTCCTGTCAATTACTTTTGGCTCCCCATTTCATGGGAAATAAAGTTCAGGCTCTTCAGTTTGGTATTCAAGCGTCTCTCCCTCCCCTTCTCTCTCTGACCGTGAGCCACGTCATAAGCGGCCCTATGGAGAGGCCCACGTGGTCACACACCAAGGCCTCCAGCCTCCAGCCACCAGCCCCAGGTCGTCCAGCCCAGTCTAGCCTTCAGGTGACGGAAGCCCCGGGGACAGATGTCTGCAGCCGAGCCACTCCTGGGTGCCTGACCCTCAGAAACTGTGAGAAAAATATTTGTTGCTTTAAACCTCTAAGTTTTGGTGTAATCTGTTAAGATATTATCAGGAGAAGGAGAAAATGTGCTCTTCTGATAACATGTGGGAAATGGGCCAGGGAAGGTTGAGAAACAATTTCAGCTGTTTGAAAAGAGAACTCTGTGGGGTGCTAAAATTTGGGGTCCCATCCTGATTCTTTTTTTATTATTATTCTTACTGAATTTATTGCGGTGAGATCGGTTAAAAAATTATATAGGTTTCAAGTGTACAATTTTATATCACATTATCTGTTCCCTACCCAAAGTCAAGTCTCCTTCGGTCACCATTTATCTTCCCTTTACCCTTTTCCACCTCTCCCCACCCCCTTTCCCTCTGTTAATCACCATACTGTTGTCTGTGTGTTTGAGTTTCTTCTTCTTTTTTTGCTTAATCTCTTTACCCCGTTCACTTAGCCCTCCAACCTCCTTCCTCTCTGATAGCTGCCAGTCTGTTCTCCGTAACTATGAGTCTGTTTCAATTCTGTTTGTAGTTTATTTTGTTCATTGGATTCCACATGTAGGTGAAATCATATGGTATTGTCTTTCTCTGACTGGCTTATTTCACATAACATAATAATTTCCAGGTCCATCCATGCTTTTACAAAAGGCAAGATTTCCTTCTTTTTAATGGCTGAGTAGTATTCCATGGTGTAAATGTACCACAGCTCTTTTATTCACTCATCTGCTGTTAGGCACTTGGGCTGCTTCCAAATTTAGCGATTGTAAATAACACTGCAATGAACGTAGGGTTGCATATATTCATTCAAATTAGTGTTTTAGGTTTCTTTGAATATATGAGTATTCTCAGAATTGAGATCTCTGGGTGATAAGGCAGTTCTGTTTTTAATTTTGAAAAAACACTATACTATTTGTTCACACAGTGGCTGCACAAATCTGCATTTCCACCAATAGTACCCAAGGGTTTCCTTTTCTCCACATCATCACCAACTCTTTTTGTTTGTTGATTTATTAGTGGTAGCCATTTTGACAGGTGTGAGGTGGTACCTCATTATGGTTTTAATTTGCATCTCTCTGATGATTAGTGACATTGAGCACCTTTTCATATGTCTATTGGCCATCTATATGTCCTTTTTGGAGGAGCTTCTATTCAGGTCCTCTGCCCACTTTTTCATTGTTTTTTTTCTAGGGGGGGTATTGAGTTATAAGTTCTGGATATTAACCCCTTATCAGAAGTACCATTGGTGAATATGTTCTCCCATTCAGTAGGTTGTCTTTTCATTTTGTTGATTATTTCCTTTGCTGTGCAAACACTTTTTAGTTTGGTGTAGTCTCATTTGTTTATTTTTTTTTCTTTTGTTTCCCTTGCCCAAGGAGATATATCAGAAAAACACATCGCTACAAGAAATATTCAATATTTTACTGCCTATGTTTTCTTCTAGGGTTTTTATGGTTTGGGGTCTTACATTTAAATCTTTAATCCATTTTGAGTTTGTTCTTGTCTATGTTATAAGAACATGATCTAGTTTCATTTTTTCCATGTATCTGTACAATTTTCCCAATACCATTTATCGAATAGGCTGTCTTTACCTCATTATATGTTCTTATCTCCTCTGTCAAATATTAATTAACCATAAAGGTGTGGGTTTATTTCTGGGCTCTCCATTCTGTTCCATTGATCTATATGCCTGTTCTTATGCCAGTACCATGCTGTTTTGATTACTATGGTCTTGTAGTATAGTTTGATATCAGGTAGCATGACACTTCCAACTTTGTTCTTCTTTCTCAAATTGCTGTAGCTATTCAGGGTCTTTTGTGGTTTTGTATACATTTTTGGAATATTTGTTATAGTTCTGTGAAATACACCATTGGTATCTTGATGGGAATTGCATTGAATCTATAAATTGCTTTGGGTAATGTGGACATTTTAATGATGTTAATCATTCCTGTCCATGTGCACTGTGTAGACTTCCATTTATTTGTATCTTCTTCAGTTTCCTTCTTTGATGTCTTATAATTTTTCAAGCACAGGCCTTTTATATCCTTGGTTAAATTTATTCCCAAGTATTTTTTATGCAACAGTGAATAGGATTATTTTCTTAGTTTCCCTTCCTGATAGTTCATGATTAGTCTATAAAAATGCAACTAAATTCTGGATATTAATTTTGTATCTTGCAACTTTCCTGAATTCATTTATCAGTTCTAGTAGTTTTTTGGTGGAATCTTTACGGTTCCCTGTATACAGTATCATGTCGTCTGCAAATAATAACAGTTTTACTTCCTTCTTCCCAATTCAGATGCCTTTTATTTCTTCTTCTTGTCTGATTGCCATGGCTGGGACTCCAGTGCTATGCTGAATAAAGGTGGTGAAAGCAGACATCCCTGTCTTGTTCTGATCTTAAGGGAAACACTTTCAGTTTTTGCTTACTGAGTATGATGTTGGCTATAGTTTTGTCATGTATGGCCTTTATTATCTTGAGGTATGTTCTCTATATTCCCACCTTGCTGAGAATTTTTAATCATAAATAGGTGCTGGATTTTACCAAAAGCTTTTTCTGCATCTATTGATATGATCATATGATTTTTATCCTTCATTTTGTTTATGTAATACATCACATTATTTGATTTGTGGATATTGTACCAACCTTACATCCCCAGAATAAATCCCACTTGATCATGGTGTATATGTTTTTAATATATTGCTGAATCTGGTTTGCTAATATTTTGTTTGCTTCTATGCTCATCAGGGATATTGGCTTAAAATTTTCTTTTTTTTTTTTTGTGGTGTCTTTATCTGGTTTCAGTGTTAGGATAATGCTGGTCTGCTAAAATGAGTTTGGCAGTCTTCCCTCCCCTTGAACTTTTTGGAAGAGTCCTGACTGGCTTCTGGCCCTGGGGTCACACTTAGCACAGTGGTCTCTACCCCAACATGATGCACACACTTACTAAAAGGGCTTTTTTTTTTATATCTAACCTCTAATCCATCTAGGATTTTCCTTTCAAACACCAGAAATGTTACTTCAGATAAAAACAAACAAAATATGTGAGTGGGCACAACAAGGCACCTATTGAAAGATTCCATGTATAGGAAACATCCAGAATAGGTAAGGAACAGAGACAGAAAGCACATCAGGAGGAGTTGTCAGGGTTGGGAGGAGTGGGGACTGAAAGGAGGCCAGGGAATCAGACTGGTGGCTTTGAAGGAGGCCACAGTGCCCAAACCGTACTTCAGGGTCCTCCAGCAGTGAGTGACCTCTGGCCCAGCCCTGTGCCAGCCCCCAGCCCACGTACCCAGCACATTCAGCTTCTGTGAGGATGGCTTCTGCTCAGGGAGGATGAGGGAGAGAGCCCTCATCTCCCTCAAAGTCAGATCAGGGGGAGTCCACTTGGTCTGAGGTTGCCAGGTGAGGCCACAGTCAGCATCATGTCTCTTGTCTGCCCAGAAACAGCATCCTCCCACCCAAAACAGAGAACAGAGAACATAAGTCCTTGAGATGGGGACTCACCAGGCCTCTTCCCCGCGCCTCACTGTTATAATTTGAATATGATTTTGTTTCTCTCAGATTTTTATTATGATGTTCTTTACCTACTGAGAAATAAAAAGGGATAAGGGTAAGTGATTTCTTGGGACTTTTGCCCTATTTATTGAGCCAGGGTAAAAAGTTTAAAAGTCATCGACTTAATGGCCTCCTTGGGCCAGGCTTGTCCATTATGTGATTAAATATATGAACCTAGTGAAATAAAAATGTGTGAATCAGCAGTGGGCCAGCGGTGGAAGCCAGTAGAAGTGAGAGAAATACAAGGACTTACCCTGCCAATGTCCATCCATAGCTCTCCAAGAACAAGAGAACCTTGGTCAACAGTCTCAGCAGGAAGAGTTTATCTCATATGAAGACGCACACAGAGGATTGTGGCTAATAGAATACCCTTCTTCTCTTGGCAAATTCATCCCTAATGTGGAAGGAGTGAATCAGACCCTTTCAGCACTGGGATGTTAAATATTTATTTCTTCATGCTGACGCCCTCACCCTGATCCATACTCATCAAGTGATATTCTGGCTGGCATGACTTTTCCTATACATCCATATGATAATGGTCACATGGATTTCAATTTTTTTTATTTTTTAATTTTGTTTATGCTATCACAGTTGTTCCCGCTTGTTTTTCCCCTTTCCCCACCTCCACCCAGTCCTACCTTCTCCCCTCCCTCCATCAATCCCCATATCACTGTCTGTGTCCATGGGTCATGCACAGATATTCTTTGGTTAATCCCTTTACCCTCTTTCATTCAGCCCCACCCTCCAACTCTGTCAGCTGTCAGTATGCTCCATGTGCTTATGCTTCTGTTTCTGTTATGTTCCTTAGTTTGTTGTGTTCATTAGATTCTACATATAAGTGAGATCATGTGGTATTTGTCCTTCACTGATTGGCTTATTTCACTTAGCACAATATACACAGTAGAATATTACACAGCAGTAAAAATGAAAAAAACTCTTACCTTTGTGATAGCATGGATGGACCTGGAGAACATTATGCTAAGTGAAATAAGATTTTAAATATTTTGACCAAAGTCTCCAGTTAATGAACATGCTGGCTTTCTAGGTTTATATATTTTAATAAGTTAATATCGTCATCCCTGTTGATGTGACCTTAGCCTTCTAACTGGTCTCCCAGGTTTCACTCTTGCCCCTTCCATGTCATTATTACATTGGCCTCTAAAAAGATAATTTCTTTATGTATGCTTATTAAAATATATTTCATTTGACTTTCACAGCAAATATAAAAGGTTTTATTATCTCAATAAACTGATGAAGAAATCAAGAATCATAAAATAGTGACGGTTACAACTAACAAGTTATAGAACTTGTACTCAAACCTAAGCTCCATAGTCTGTTATTGTTGTTGGTTTTGGATATTAAATGATCACCGACTACATATGGTGGTTTGTCCTAAACAAATAGTAACAGGACAGGCACATACTGAATCTTTATTCTAATTTTGCTACAACTCTGTAAGGTGGATGGTTTACAGATGAGAACACTGAGGTCCAGAGAATTTAGGTAATTCACCCAAAGTCACATTGCAAGTAACAGAGTCTAAGACACTATATTTTAACCCACCCATTTTTGGAAGTTTATTGTTTTCTTACTTTTTTGCTTCATGGATTTTGACTTTTAGAACTATTCTAAACATTCCCTTTCAATGTACAACCATGTTTACAATTTAGTAGAAAAGTGATATTTAACTTTTTAAAATCAAAATTCTATTTTCCTTAAAAATGTACATGTATGTGGTTATATGTTTTCCACTTCACCATAAAAAATTACCACAAAGTTGGTGACTTCAAGAACACACATTTATTATTTTAGAGTTCTGTAGGTCAGAGGTGCAACACTCCAGTGCTGGCAGAGCTGCATTTCCTTCTGGAGGCCCTGGCGGAGATTCATTTCCTTGTCTTTTCACCTCCTAGAGATCACTCTCACTCCTTGGTTTATGGCCCCTTCCTTCACCTTCAAAGTCAACAAAAGCAGGCCAAGTCCTTCTCTTGCTGACATCTTTCTAGCCATGAGTGATTCTTGGCTTTTAAGGACCCTTGCAATCAGATTAGACCCATTTGAATAATCCAGGACAATCTTCCCATCTCAAGGTCCTTAACTTTAATTATATCTGCAAAATCCTTTTTGTCATGTAGGATAACATATTCACAGGTTGTAGAGGTTAGGATGGGATACCTTCGAGGGCCATTATTCTACCTATCACTATATATGATATTAATATAGTGTATATTTTATAGATATACAACATTTACATGTGTTGTGTATATATAAAAGAAATATTATATAACTTATATCTTTAAATTTCTGTATATACATGGTGAATGTGAGCATACACACACACACACAGCTCTGCTCCATGCTGTCCTTACTCAGTGGAGGAAAATCCAGCTCCATGATCCACGAATGCTGAGATGGGGAAGGAAATGTGGTGGATTGTGCACTCATTCCTGAAGCTTCACTTCCAGCTGCATTTCACTAACCAAAGCACATCACTTGGCCACGTCTAAGTTCAACGGCACATTGGATATCTTTGGACAGGCCTAGTGACTCCCCTTAAAATACACAAACATCTTTAAAAACTCCACCAGAGAACTACAGGAATTATCATGAAAAATCTCAGACCCCTGCTGCACTTCAAAGGACTACTAACAACCACTTTAAATTAGGTTAGTAATTTCTCCTAGAGTTTACCTTCAAGTTCCTAAATAACATGGGTATAGATCTACTTTCCTGATGTTTCCATGTTAGCTACCATCTATTACACTTGTATGTGAGGAAATTGACTGACTTCTCTTCCTCACATGCAGTGTTCACGTCATCACGATCCTGCAAACGTGGTACAGCTGAGCTAAGTAAGGGACTAGGGTTTCATTTTCTTTCTTGTGCATTTTTTCTTATAGTGAGTCAATGCCTCCTGCTTTTCATTTACTTAGTTTTCTTGGCACCCATTGTTAATTTCCCCCCAAGATCTCTGAATGAGCTATAAAACTCCCCTCAAACATTCAGACACACCAAAGCCTTCATTGGTTCCACTCTGTTCTCAGAAACATCCCTCATTGGCCCTCAGTCTTCTCTTTCCAATTTGGGCAGGTCACCTTCTAAGCCTACTTATATCTTGGATTCCTACTCCTTGAAAGCTGCAGGTGATCAGTCAAGAAGAGGAAAAAGATTGGTTGACTTCTGAAATCCCTATTCTCTATTCTGGAGTTTTGATACAGGGATGAGGCATTAGGAGAAACCCAAAGATGAATAAGTTGCAAGGACTGGTTGTGCACCATGCCCTTCGGCCAAGGCTGCTTCTTCACTCCAGATGGGCCACTGGGGTCAGGTCCTTCCTGGCCCATCTCAGGTTCCGATCCCTTACCTTGACTTCTCTTTGTTGCTTTCTAGATCTTGATTATCCTCTTATATCCATTGTCCTAGAGTTAATAATAAAAGAAGGTGGGAAAGTGTCAGGCTAAATCCCCAAACTCTGGCCCTAGAAGCATCTACATATTTCTTGTCACTCCTTTGTCCCATTAGAAGCAAAATTATTAGACTTGACTGAAAAAAGTAGAAAATCCAAGTCATAGAGGAAAACAGCATGAAAGTTAATATCTCGTGCTCTTATCTAGGAACTGATTGAATTTCTGAAAGCCCTTGAGGAGCTCCTGCTGACAGCCAAGACTGAGGGTTCGAAGCAGACAAAGAGGGGATGTGGGGGAAATGCTTTTACTGCATGAATTTCTCCTTATATCTGACAACGGAGTGAAATATGCAAGGATGATGGGAACGGGAATATAAATATTGCAATAATGATGGTAATGCTTTCATACCTGGCATGAGCTTTGATTTGGTCATAGAAGGGTGAGTCAGGGAGTATGAAGACACTGATTCTGAGATGTGATGAAACCCAGAAGGGTGGGTTTCTGTGTGGAGAGGATATTAAGAAACTTGCACAATTTCTGCCTGCTTAGTCTACCATCAAGAAAATTATCCCTCCCCCCCCCCACTCATTTTCTGTTGTGGGTAGCACGAATGAAGATAGGAATAAAGAAGATGCTCCTGGGGCTTTCTCTGAAAACAATGGCCCCACCCCAATGACAGAAAAAGGATTGATGCTAGGAATTACCAACTTGTAAATGGAAATTAATACTGTAATTAGCAATATAGGAAAATCCATCTTGTTGTAAATAGTGATACTTATGGATTGTGATATTCCCCCTGGGATAACCAGGTTGCTTAAAAGGAATAAATCAAGAACCACATTCAGGCCCATGAAGAATACCAGAAATATTCAGAGCAGACAGACACCCAACACTGACGATATTTTCACTGAGGTTGTAAAACTGTGGGTAAAGTCAATTTTAAAAAAAGATACACATTTGCGATATTTGATACTTCTTAGATGGAAAGTGTTTTCAAATTGGCTTTTGAATATCAACATTGTCACCTAGGCAGCTTTCTAGTAAACAGACTCGAGACATTGGATAAAAAGATTAGTCTCACAAAAAAAATGAGGAGATGAATACTGCATTTCAAATAAAAGCAAGACTCTCTGAGGATGAGATATAAACATTTGATAAGCCTGCAGCTCTGATAAAAATCTATATAATGGCCTTACGTTTCTATAGCTGTTTAAAATGTGGAACCTGCTTTCACATCTATTAAATCATTTGATTTGTGCTGAGGTGGGGGGGGCGGGGGGAGGGGGTCAATGAGAGGGATGTAAACAAATGATCCTCATCTTACAGATGAGGAAGTGGAGCCCAGAAAGATTCAGGCTCACACTGCCTCCCAGGTACTAACACACTGTGCATATTAAATGTTAACAAATTGCAGCCATACTTCTCTAGGCAGCAAAAATCCATGAACAGGGGGATGGCATTCTAGCCACAGCAGGGTTCAAGTTTATGAGTTCAGGAATGAACTAATGCAAAGCAGTTAGGAAAACCACTCCCTTCTCCCCAGGAATATGGATATAAGGAATAGTAGAATTTCATTGTCCCCATTATTACACCCATAGGTGACAGATTGGTTAGGGCCCTGCTAATTACAGTGCATCACTTCTGCCTTAAATCAGGGCTATCTGTGTGTTTGTGTCTTCCCTTCTGCATCACAAAATGCCACAGAACAGCAACCAGGTCTTTCGTATGTTGTCTCCATCCAGTGCCCATCCCAGTGCCAGTGCCGCAAAGATATGTGCGGGGTTGAAAATAGCATGGGAACAGACACTTTGCAATGCCACCAACTGGGTAATGATACAGGCATGCAGACTGGAAGACAGCACACCCACTTGGAGGGTTGGAAGTGTCAGATGCTTCCCCTTTAAACCCCGCAACCCAGTTCTTATCCTTTTGCATAATTTGGTCCCATTTCTTGGGATGAAATCAATTCTAAGTGATTCCCTACTTTCATATAGATTGAAGATGTGTCCCTGAAAGTCAAGGGACAAATTCATATGCTAAAAAGGAGTGGTTTCCACTTCCTAAAACTTTAAATCCCTTGTCTGGAACACGAGGCTGTATTGCAGGGTTGGGGGAACCCTGCAAACATCCAAAAGTGATGGCCCATGTGATATTATATCCCCCACCCACCCCCACCCTGGCCCACACCTCAGATCCGCTCCCCAGCCTGCCTGTCATGGAGGCACAGGGCAGAATGTGATGTGGCCACAAAGTCAGGGATTCGTACACAAGCTTCAGGAATATCCAAGGAGAAAATCTTTGCAAACTTTGAAGGGATAATGCAGCATGTAATAATTCTTATTTTGTGTAAAAAGAGGAGAAAAGGAGATATATATACATATAGATATACATATATATGTAAATAACAAGAAAGAAATAGACCAAAAAATTTTAATAACTTTCTAGCTGGTTAGATTATGATTTTTTTCTTTTCTATATTTGGATTGCTTTAATGTATTGTACTCATTTTTTAACATATATAAATTATTTTCAATTTATTTTTATCTACTTGTAAGACATTGAAGCCAGTACTGGTAAGGCTCAGCCAGTAGGCTAAGGCTAAGGCTAAGGCTAAGGCTAAGGCTTGACCTTCGTCCCCAAATTCCCAGAGGTGATTTCCGAATGTACCTACCCAGGCAGGCCTCAAATGTCTCATGGTTAGAGACCTCACTTACTTTTTGCCTAGGATTAAACTGGTAATGGCAACTCTGCACCTGTTTGAAGTCAAAGGAGGTGAAGCTGTACTTTGGGGTCCTTAACTGGTCAGAGGTGATGTAAGTCCATCGTGTTGTATCAGGAAACAGGGTACTTGTGACATTATCACAAGACGGCAAGTCTGCAATGCTTTGTAATAAACCGAGAATGTTAGACCTGCAAGGGCTCTGAAGATCATTCTCCAGACACTGTATTTCACAGAAAAGGACACTGAATTCCTCGGAGTCATAGTAACAGAATAGGCTTTCGCAATCACACAGTGACAGAGTCAGACTAGGCCTGATGTCCTTGGGCTTCAAGAAGCTGTGCTGGCCTTCTCTAGTGCTCATTTGCACCTGGTTGCTAGTGTTTTGGGGGGCAGTTTCCAATATTAATGTGTACCAGGTCTGTCCAGAAGGTATCCAGCCATGCCATGTGAAAAATAGAGACATTTACTGAAGAAGATACAAGATACAAGAAACACTGTGCATAGGACAATGATGCCTCAGTCCTCTTCAAAGTAGGCACGTTGGGACCTCACACAGTTCTCCCAGTCACCATCAGCTTCCCCATCATATTTTCTTGAATTTCAGTGATGGTCAGAAATCTCTTCCCTTTCAAAGACGATTTTAGTTTTGGGAAAAGCCAGAAGTCACACAACAAATCTGGGCTGTAAGGGGGCTGAGGCACCTGGGTGATTTGGTGTTTCACAAAACAACTCTGCACCAGACATGATGCATGAGCGGGAGCATTGCCATGATGAAGTGGCCAATCACCACTTGCCCACAGCTGCAGCCTTCTGCATCATCTGAATAGTTTAGGCGGAGGAATGTTCAAGCTTAACACAAAATTTGATGCAGATTCATTGCTCTACTCACTGAGTCATTTGGATGCAACAGCATCTCACATGCTCACTCAATGGCATCTACCGCCCCCACTGATTAGTACAGTGACGTTGTCATTGTTCACACATGTGCATTTCAGTCTACTGTCCTTGGCTGTCATTGATGTTGCACAAGCCATTCTTGTTATACTAACCATGGTTGGACTTTTTCCAGATAGACCAAATATGTGAGAAATAGCTGAAAAAATTTAATTTTACAAAATAAGACAAAAGGTAAGAATAATTAGGATTTGCTATTTTGGACACAAGAATACAAAAGTATTTTTTAACTGTGATACTACTGATATCTTAGCCATAGAACAAGTTCCTAAGTAATGCATTACCTAGAATATGTGTTCATGCCCAGGGTAATTCTTTTAAATAAAATGTTCAACTAATCTAGCTGTTCAATTCAACATTAAAATACATGAATAAAAACACGCCTACAGCGTGGCCAGTTTGCTCAGTTGGTTGGAGCATCATCCCATATACCGTTGAAACGGCTGCGGGTTTTTCCCAGGGAGGGCATGTACAGGAAGCAGCCCATCGATGTTTCTCTCATATTGATGCTTCTCTTTCTCTGTCTCAAATCAGTGACCATATCCTCAGGTGAGGATTTTTAAAAAAAATACCTACAAATATAGAAAAAATATTATGATTTAAATACCTAGCAAATAACTTGGGAGTCCCGATGTGATTTTTTAATAATCTTATTCTGACCCGAGGATGAGAGGGTCTGAAAAGCTTTGAACCCTTAAAACAGAATATTCAAAAAAAAAATCCCAAATGAATATGAAAGCAATTGATTTAAAAAGTGTTAGCCCTTAACAAAAAATATCCAGAGATATCACCTCTGATTTGGAAGGAAAGGAAAAATAAAAAACTAACAAGAAATATGAGACGTTATTTTGTCCAATATGACTAAGTATGTGAAATATTTGAACTTTGAACATAATTTTTGGTAATACCTGAAGCAGGTGAAAAAACATTTATCTGTTATTCTGTCTTCTAAAGTAAAACCTTCAATCAGTGTGTGGAAAAGTCACCCAGAGCATTCAGCAGGCTTAGAGTGGAACGCGTTAGTGAGAAGCTGACCAGTCGGATGCTAATATGAAGCGATGAGGTCTCAGGGGTGTCATCTTGGAGCATACCATCCTGAACCCTAATTTCCATACAGCAGGGATGGGGAACCCATGCTGGTTTAAACCCTTCACATTTCATTCCTGGGTCTTGAGATTTCATACCTTCATTTGGTAATGTCTTCTAGTGCTAGATTAATTCTGCTACTCCTCACTTTCAGGAGAAATCAGGGGAAAGATCAAATGATCAAATGACTCATACAAAATGAAGTAAAAATGTAGTGACCTAAAATTGGGGATTTCAGACCCTATCAAAATTATCCCTGAGATAGATAAAGAAATAGCCATTTATAACCATTGTTTTTAGTTCTCTAGTGCCATGTAACAAATTACCCCCCAAATTTTGTGACTTAAAACAATAAACCTTTATAATCTCACAGTGGCTGTGGGTCTGGAACTCAGAAGAAGCTTAACTAGGTGGTTCTGGCTCTCGTGGGGTTGCTGTCTTCCGTGGGGTTAGTGTCTCTCATGGGGTTGCTGTCAAGATATTGACTAGAGGGGCTGTCACCCGAAGGCACGACTTGGGCTAGAAGATCTGCTCTCAAGGGGTTCTACTCATCTCGATGGCAAGTTAGTGCTGGCCATTGGCAAGAGGCCTCAGTTCCTCACCATGCAGACCTCTCCGTAACCCTGCTTAGCTCACAGCATAACTCCAGCTTCCCAGAGCCAGTGATGCAAGAGAGAACAAGGCAAAGTCACAGTACCTGCCCTGGCTGGTGTGGCTCAGTGAACTGAGCACAGAACTGTGAACCATGAGGTTGCCTGTTCAATTCCCAGTCTGGGCACAGGCCTGGGTTGTGGGCCAGGTCCCCAGTTGGGGGCATGTGAGAGGCAATCAATCAGCACATTGATGTTTCTCTTCCTCTCTTTCTCCCTCCCTCCTTCCCCTCCCCCAAAAAAGATAAATAAAAAAAATTTTTAAATAAAAGAAACATTTTTTTTAAAGTCACAGTACCTTTTATGATCTAGCCTCAGAAAACACACACCACAATTACATTACTCCACTGGTTAAACAAAAAAACCCTCTTCAGTGTGCAAGGGGCTTTATAAGGCATGAAGGCTAGCCACTGGGGATCACAGGGTTGGAGGGAGGGGTGACCCGCATATCATAACTTCTTTTAGAACCCGTGAACACACAGAAAATGCATTAGTAGTCAGCTTTGAAGATTTGAAGTTTTGAAGAAACTTTTTCACCCCAGAGGCAAGAATTGGATGTGAGCCCAGGTCCTCTGAGTCAGGTTGTCTGTCACACCTCACAAAAGGGGGGCCAGGAGATTTGAGTGCAGGACAGACTCACTCTTCCCTATGCTTCTGTCCTGACCTTTCGACAGAGAAGGTGGGTGTATGTAGGTTAGAACGAAATCCTGTGGAGCCCCCAAACATTTGGGGTGGAGCTCATATCTGACTCCTCCTCCCATGGCTCCACTGCAACTCCTATGTACCACTGAATAGCTATAGAGGTTTCCTCCTTCCTCCTGCTCCACAAAGATATCCCCTTTATTCTTGGTGTGTTTTAAGCATTTTAAAAATTTATTGACCCTCCTAGCATTCAAAGAAGAGAAGGAGTTTATGCGTGCTTCCTCCACCCTCCTGAGGAGAAGAGCGGTATTTGACCTCTCTAACTCTGATTCGTCATTTTAAAAATAGAAACAAAGATTGCATTTGTAGGATAGTTGTGAAGTCAGATGAGATGATCTGCTCCAGGTGTTTACCACAGTGCCGGGCACACAGGTCAGGCACAGTAAAGAAATAAATATTTAGTGAGCAATCAATAAACATTTATAAAGCAAAGTATTATAATCAGTATTATTGGGCACTTCACTGTCCTTGAATCTCAGTCTCTTCACTCGAAAAATGAATGAATAGGACAAGACTGGGGATGGAAATAGGCTTCCCTGTACCCACTCTGCCATGGAAAAGCTACATGGGCTGTCTTGAGAAGAACTGTGAGACTGAACCTCCGGTGGCAGGAATGATGCCATAATAGCTTAGTAAGTCTGCTGAGGTCGGGGAACAGAGAGTGGGGACACACGCATTTCTTTGCTATCCCTGGAGCAGACAGTCAGTTAGGTTGATCAAACTTCAGGAGTATGAGACTCCATAACCCACTGACGCCTCTCACACACAGGAGAAATGCCTTGAAACCGATCTCCGGATGATCCGGAGTTTTCTCCGACCAGCTCAGTCATAACCAGTGCACTTTTACAAGGTTTTATTCTCTTGTAAATAGCCAGCTGGTGACTTAATTGAATTCACCCAGTTGTTTTCAAAACAACCAGGAGTATGACCAAATTCAGTCTTTTCTTCAAACTAGTTTTGCGTGTCTCTGTGACATGACGATATATGTTATTTTAAACTCTCCTTATTTTTAATGATATAAACAATGAAAGCCCAAGTAAGAGAAAGGAGCTAACACATTTATTCCCATTCTGCCATCTGTTTAAAGCTGCTGATGTAATTCCAGTTTGCAATTGCATTAGCGCTTGCCTCCTGGACTTCTTCCTTATTTCCTTTCAGATTTCAGGCCTTCTGTACCGAAGAGAAAGCACTGCCTCTAGGATGTTGGTCAATTAATGCGAAGCTACAGTCTAGCTCTGGCCATTTTCAGACTGGTCTCCGATTTGGATTTCCTTCACGATTAGCTAGAATGACTGTAACTGGGGTGTTATTTGCCTAAATGTATTTGGTATTTAAGGTTTGATTAGTGATGTTTTCGGCAATATCATCAACAATCAGCAGATTTGTTTACACTGCAGAGGATGGCAGAGATTAAGGGTTGTGGTCTCGCATTCTCAATCATCACATATTGGCTTGTTTTTTAATTTTATCTCTTGAATTATGCCGCAGAATCCAATGTTAATTTTGTTTTCTAAAATGCAGCTGCTTTACACTGGTTTCGTTAAACCGTGTGGTATTTTGCAGGGTGTGTGTGTCTTTTATGAGGCTGGGTCTCATTTAAAATTATGTTTTGGAAGGAGAGTGTGGGCTTTTTGCTTGGATATACCCTGAGGGCAGGGGTGAAGCCCTTTTTCTTTTCCTTTTCAAATACCCACCCTATGGGGACTTGGCCTTGGGGGAGGCTGACAAGTTGTGTGAGGGCAGGACAACTGGGACTTGGGTAGAGGCCTTCACTTTTCTGAACCTCAGTTTCCCTGCCTGAGATATTATACTAGCTGATTTTAACACCTCTCTCCTCTAAACAAATTCTATTTATATCCAAAATGGGCACCTTTCTTCTTTTCTGATATTAGTATAGGAGAGGGCATAATTTTGGTGCATGAAGTTGAATCTCATGCCAGAAAATGTCATCAGGATAATAGAAGGTTGGATTGGAAGTGACCTGAAGGACTGTCAGTCACACCCACCCTCAGAAGTTAAGGGCACGGCCAATGGAGAGGAGTGGGTTCGTGGGGTACTACAAACACAGCTTGACTTCAGCAGGCTTATCTGGGGTGTCACTGCCTGTTCGGAGCCATGGCCCACCACTGTGGCTCAAAGCCATCTGTGGGTTTCTTTTTTCTAATATCAATGTCCAGGTCCCACATTTGACTTTCCAAGTCAGAATTCTTAGGAGTAGGGACCGGGTATTTGTACATTACAAAGCTCCTTGGCTGATTAGGAGCGCTACTCAAGGTGGAAACTTCTCATTCAGGTGGAGTGCAGTCAGAAAGAGATCTGATTAGGGAATCCAGAGATCAGGGTTTGAGCCATGACCCAAGTACTGTAGGAGCACAGAGGAAGAACTAGCATGACCAGGGAAAATCAGGGGAGCCTCCCAAAGGAGGTAACATTTGAGTTAGACCTTGAGAATGAGAAGAAATCTGTTTTTAGGGAATCAAGAGTAGTTGTAAGAAGGAAGGCATTGAAATGTGTCACAAAGGGTGTGTAGCAAAGTAGGAGGAGCAAAAGGCAAATTTTCATCTGCTCATCTCTCCCAGAGACCACGTGATACATTACTGCCGGCAGACATGGCTCCTCCTCCCATGGGGGGGTTGACAGGAACGCACCTGGAGAAGAGGAATATCAGGAGTTGGGTCTATAAAAGCTTACTGAAAGTCATGACTCCAGGAAATGAGTTTGGAACTGATTCTGTAGGCTATTGTTCACAAGCCCAAGGTCACAGCACCCAGGTGGGTCACGATCCATCGTGAGGGGTTACTGGGAGGAATGTGTTAGTGCTGAGCATTACAGATCCATGAGAGGACAGTCTGAGAGGACAGGCTCTGGAGCCAGACCTCAGAATTCAGCTCCTCCACTCACCAACCACAGCCACCTATTCTCTGAGCAAGTTACCTATGCACTCAGTGCTTCAGTTTCTTAATCTGCCCCATAGAGAAAATTATGGTGCCTACCTCATAAGGGTATTATGAGGATTCAGTGGTAGTATCTATAAAACACTTGGAAGAGTACTTAGAAATATAGATATCATTATTAATATTACTATTGCTATTTTTCTTGCTATTTCTATAAGGGTTTGAGAAGTCATAGCCACATACATTTGAGGAGACGCAAGATTATGTGTATATTTCACACCCACTTGCTCTATTGAATGTCGGAGATCAAGGTGGGGGTGAGCCACTATCCAGCAAGTTGTACATAGCCTTAGTTATGTCCTGGGCAGTAAGTAGGGCCTGCAAATGATGGACCACAGTCCCAGGCATGCCAAGGCCCCTGAGTAAGGTTAGCAAATAAAATACAAATAAATTTAAATTTCAGATAAACAATGAATAATTTTTTAGTATAACTTCACCCCAACTATTGTATGGGGCATACTTATGCTCACAAAAATTCCAAGTATAGGCAGAGGGTCCACTCGACTCTGGTTACACTGTAGGAGCCCAAGTTCCATCCAGACAGGCTGGACCTCCATGGCCCTCTAATAGCAGATTCCCACAAGGAGAGACCCAAGCCTCATCCCTGAGAAATCTTCAGGGAAGCTGGTTTAAACCCTGAGGCTGAAGAGGATTTGGATAGGTGGGGAAACTGTGTTGCAATCTAGCTGGAAGGCAGAGAGCATGGGAGAATTTGCTGTTTCACCATCATGGAGAAGGCAATGGAGGCTGGGGCTTCAGAATGTGTGTGCGTGTGTGTGTGTGTGTGTGTGTGTGTGTGTGTGTGTGTGTGAGACTGCACAGGGTGGCACTCAAGAGGACATATGGTCAGGGAAGTGTTTGGGGGCCAGGAGTTCAGGAGTTTAAGAAATTAGATTGAATGAGTTACTACCCAGTTCCTGAATTAGTCATTTTGCTTCCTTTCTTAATGGATTTCATTACAGACATTCAAGTTCCCCTAAGCACTGCCACTTTTCTCTTATGATAATTAGTTTGTTTGTTTGCTTGTTTGTTTGTTTTACCATTCTTCTGTGTTCAGTTAGTGAAAGGTTGTAAGATGGATAGGAACAGCAAGACTTGGTGATTATTTAACGAGTAATAAACTGCAGTCGAACGAGCTTGTCATCGGAAGCCTTATTCTGCTATCTGAAGCAAACACGGCAGAGCTCGTTTATTTAATTAGAAGCTGTTTTTACTGGAATCCTTCCAGGAGGACAGTGGGTGTATTTCTGCAGCATTTTAGGGCTCCTTGGATTTCAGGGATCTCACAGACAGAACCTCAATAAAAGAGGGGACAGTTAAAACGAAACCCTGTGAATGGCCACTTTCTCCAAGAGGGTCTATTACTGCTCCCTTCCCCTTCAGCGGCTGAGGATGAAGACCTTTATCCCCAGAACAAGACAGATATAAATTACATAAAAATGTACCAAGTTCCTTTGGTGTTTTTCCCAGATTTAGAAGACACACATCTTGCCATTTCTTGATTAATTGCTACATGGAAGTTGCTGAAAGGCAAGCTTGGCTCGACATAACGAAGGGCTCGCATGTGATTGAGAAAACCCTGCCAGGCTGGGTGAGGAGCGCGCGGGTGTTAGTCTCAGCACAGCAGTAATCCTTTGTGGGACCTTGGGCGGATTGTTTCCCTCCGCTAGGCTTCTATCTCCTCATCTATAGAATGAGAAGAAGATCTTTGTGTTTCCTTTCAGTGGCTCCACTCTGAAATCCCAGGACCCGCGGGCAAGAAGGCTGTCCAGAGAGAGTGCTTGGGTGAGACAGGGCAGTAAGGAAAGGCCTTCGGATGGATGGCAATGCTGAGCAGAGACTTAAAGGAAGGACAAGTACAAGTGAAAGGAGAAGACTTTACCAATTTGTTCTAAATGAATTATTGTAGTCATTTGCAAAGATTTACCTAGATGAAGGAGAGAATGCCAGGAGGTTCTTTGAGTAATTACTATTTTGAAAGAAGCTGATGCATGTGCAGATGTGAGGTGCTTGGCATAGACCTTCTTGCTTCTAGGAACAGTGGAGTAGGTTATTTAACTCAATCCTCCCACTGAAAGCAACTAAAAATATAGATTTTCTTAAAACCATCAAGCATACGAAAAGAAAACAGGGAATTACTGGATTAGAAAGAAAGGGGAGATGAAAACCTAGTGAGATGAGCCGACACAGAAGCTGTCCTGGATCTGAACGTATCTGCGCATCCCTCAGAATTAAAGCTTTGTTCCGGCATTCTTGAGAGGGGTGCGTGTGGGGTGGGGGGCGGGAATCGAAGCCCAGGCCCTTTCCATGAAGCATTTTCCAGGAGACCCTTCCCACAACCAGCTGCAACTCCCAAGGGCTGAGAGTGAACCAGAAGAGACATAACCCCCACAGAATTAGATAGAGCCTGGTTCCAGTCTTTTGGGTCCTCTTCTAGTTCCTTGCTACCCAAAGTGTGGTCCATGGATCCACAACATTGGCAGCAACAGGGAGCTTATTAGAAACTCAAATTCTTGGGCCTCACTCCAGACCAACTACATCAGAATCTATTCTTCAACAAAATCCTTGGTAAAAGCAAATCCAAATTCTCTCCAGAGAAATTTTCTTTCATTATAGGCCTCAAATTATCCCTGAAAATGATTTTTTTCCTAATACAACTAGTAAAAAGTCAAAGATAACAAGTCACGAAAGGAAATTCTCTCCATAAGAGAGAACCTGCAGAAACAGCAGACAATAGAAACAGAACTACAGAGACTTCGCATGGGGATCATCAGATGTGATAACTCCTATAAATAGTTCTGTGAGGCAATATTTTATATTCACAACAGGTGGGTGTGAAGGGAATCATAAAAATAAAAACAGACTTAAAGATGACCGTAATGAATAGGAAACTATAATAATTCATAACGGATTTGAAAAGAACCACAGGAATCCTAGACATAAGTATTTAGCATAATTCCTAGATCTTATTTATTTGTGTATGACTGGCTTGGGGTAGTGAGCTACCTGTGATTCAAAGTGTATGAACAAACCTAGATAACTGGTTAGCTGAGTCATTGAAAAGCAGAGTCTAGCACTGGCTAAGAATTAACCTGGTCATCCTCAAGTATCCTTCTGCTGCAGATTCCATTTTTCTAAGAACGGGATATGATTGGCCAGGGCCTTTGGAATGCTTTCTAGCTTGACTTCTCTGTGTGTAGCCTTGGGAATCCTGCACAAGTTTGCTAGGTCACCCATGGCCCTGGGGTAAATAGCACCACCACCGTTTAAGCTTGCAGGAAGGTAGGGATCGTCCTCAGGAGCTCCAGAGGAAACAGAGACAGCCCATATGGGGGACACACCAGGTGCCGTGGGTCCAGGACAAGTTCATGAGCTGTGAATCAAACTGATGATTTGCACATTTCTGCATGAGTCTCCACAGCCCCTTTCCCTTGCAAACATTCCCAGAGCTTTGTAATCCGCAAAAATAAAAGGAGAAAATACTGGTGTCCTTCTTTTAACCCTCTGCCCATCTCACCTCTGTTTGTCCTCTTCTCTTCATGTACTCTGATCACACTCTCTGGAAAGGGAGTCTATGGCTATGTTTCCTGCCCTCCCTCACTTCGGAACCCGTGCACCCTGACTTCTCCGCGCGAGCTTATTCAAGTTCTGCTCCTCCTTCGGTTTACCCTCCCCAACCTCTCCGACCTTCTCCTACCTGGGGCTATTTCTGGAAATCCCAGTTGCCAATCTAGGACACCTACACCACTCTCCATGACATCATTTAATCTTCACAATAATCATCCAGGATAAGCATTTTTATTATTTTTATTTTATACTAATATGCATTCATTATAGAAAAATTGGAAAAATACATGCAAACAAGAGGAAGCAAATTGAAGTAGCCCAGGGATAACTTGACTACTGTTAATATTTGGTATTTTTTTTGCCAGACGTTTTCTACAATTTTTTGAGGAAAAAAATGAGATTTTGTATGCTAAGTATATGTTCTTATAGCCTATTTTTATTTTCACAAACAAGAGATAGTGAACCTCTTTCCATGCTAGTAAATATTCATCTTCAATGTAATTTTTAATGTTTGCACAGTATGGGTACAGAATAACTTTCTTAGCAAATCTTGCATTGTTGGGCATTTGAATTTCAACCTTCACCAATAAAAATAGCATCATATAGCTACATTTGTGTTCATATCAGTGTTTCTCCAAGATAGATTCCTTGATGTAGAAATGGATTTATACCTTTGATTTTGATGAATTTCCCCTCCAGCAAGGCTGTACAAGTTTAGACTTCAAACAACAAAGTGTGAAAGTGAACAGGTCCTGGTACTCTAACTTTTGGGTATTACTGTTTTTATCATCTTGGTTGATTTTGCAAGTAGCCTTTTATCGCTGTTTTAATCTGATTATAAATAAGATAGAACACTTTCTCTTATGTTTGCCACTGATTTTTTTCTTTTGTGAATTAAACTGTTAGTATTTGGTATATATTGACATATAGTCTGACATATAGAAATAAATATTAGCATCTTCATCATCATCATCCTTATAGGTAGTAGCCATTGTACATTCCAAATAGCTTCCCCAAATTTGTCATTTTCTTTTATTTTAATTCAATTTTATTTTATTAATTTAGGCCACACAGAAGTTTAAATTTTTTATGGGAACAAACTCATGCTCTTTGTGGTTTTTACCTTTAGTTGAATGCCTGGAAAGATATTTCCCATCCTAAGATTATATAAATATTCACCTGAGAATATTTTTATAGTTTCATATTTTACAGTGAAATCATCAATATATCTGAAATTTAATTTCATCCAAAGATGGGATAGAGACAAGTGGCTTTGCACAAAAGGGCAAATGGTTTTCCTAGTCAATATTTTAAGTATTTTTCAAAAGGAACAGAGCAGAGACATTTTTGAACTGAGACCTGTGAATGGCTATATCTCTGAGTGGAAAGAAATTAATTACCACATGTCAGAAATCAGCATGGGGCCAGAGCTATTAAACATACTAATGGCTTGGATGGAAGGAAAGAGGCAAAAAAGCAGGCTGTGAGCTTCTCCCCATCCAATGGTGACTTAAGTGGGTTACTTACAGCCTAGGATGACAAAGTGAGGAAAGCCAGACGCCCTTTGGTGTCGGGGAAGGGAGCAGCCATGGTGTCAGAAGACAGAATCAGATCTGGTTGTGATCTGCCTGCAAGGCTCACCCGACTCCTTGGCTCTCCTTTTGAAAACTGGAAAAAGAGCAGAAAGCCTGAGAAGGGCCAGGGCCTTCGATACCAGCACTCCTTCATAGCCAGGCCTGCAAAGACCACACCCAGTGGCTTTTCCAGCTGATACTTCGGCTGCCGCCTGCGCCCAAGGTTCCTTTCCAGCATGGCCGCCCTCTTCGGTTGGGCTCCTTGAAACTCCAGCTTCTGCTTCTGCTCATCCCCATCCCCCACTCTGTTATTTTCTTCAAAGCCCATGTTTCATATTAAAATCATTCTTCTTTGGGCTTTTTTCCTTGTGCTGTATGGCAATCCCAGCATTGCATGATTTTTCCACCTTTAAATGGTTTTTTAATAATGCAGCATTTTCTGAAATCAGACCTCGATTTTACTACCGGCAAGAAACAATTGCAACTTGCCCCCACACGTTTTAACACAAACCTCTTAAGTAATCCTGACAGACAGGTGGGCAAGATCTTGGGGACAAAGCCCAGATTTGAGAAGGGTTTGTCTGAGGGGCGCAGTGAACCAGGAGCACCAGGGTCCTGCTTCCGAACTCTGCCCACCTCCCTTAGAGGTCCCTTTCCTGCCCAACTTGATGACTCTTAGGAGTCCTGTGATTCAACAGACCTCTAACCGGTTTCGATGTCACAGCCAGTTGTTGGGTTTTAAGGGTACCAAGATTCATGCCCAAGCTCTCAGAAGGTTCACTTCCAGACTAATTTTGGTGTATTTCCTATATATAAAATGAGAGATGGACAAGGAGCGAGTGTTAACCATGGTCAGGCTGTTGGTCTGGAAAGGCTTCTCAGAATATCCTGTCTAGGCAGGCTGAGAGTTTCTCCATGCTGGGGCCTGTCAGAGTAGATTTGTGTCAGAATCTTTAAAGGTCATCTGTCGTCCTGTCCTGCCTTGCAACCATTCCCCAACCCCACTATGCTTTCCCCTCACCCACGCCCAGTTCATGCCTGTACCACAGGTATAGGCTCAGATCTGGGACCCTTATTATTCAACACACAACCTTCGAGTTTTTGTTAATACTACTCGAGGGAAAAGGCTCTGGTCTTTCCACAGAGGTATCTGAGATGCTGATGACCATCTAGCTTCTGGGAGGGGGAACCTTCCTGAGGGGGTGCCCCAAAAGAGGGCCAAACTGAAGAGAGTGGGGGGAAAGGGGAAGACTCGGTCTTCAGGACATTGTCTGGGCTGTGAATCCAGCCACTGCTGAAAGCAAATACCTTGAGCTTTACAGTCATGTGAGCCAAGAAATTCCTTTTCTTATGTGTGTAAACCAATTTGAGTTGCAATCCAAAGACCTTTAACTAATACAAGGTCCCATCCACATCCAAGGCTGTGAGTCTTTGGCAGACTGTGGGGGGGCAGAAATGGTGTCTACACTGCCTCAGCACCTAGCTCCTCCTCCTGGTGGGTCCTGCTGCTCAATATTCATGAAATGTCAATATTTGCTCTTTGTTGGTGCAAGGTTCCAGACCAGCAGGACTTTCAGGGCAACCCCTGAAGGATTTCCTTTCTAGTAAGCGGACCAGCTGCAGGAATCCTGTGTGAAGATCACAGATGATGGTTAGGGAGCCTCTGCCATATGTCTTTCTAGAATGGTACCACCTCCTACTTCTGGAAAACAACCCCTCCCCCCACTGTAGCCGTGTGGTTTGAATGGTGACTGCCAGAATCTTAGTGACACAGCCATGTGACCAAAGTGACTGACCTGGAGTGGGCACCTCCCCAAGGATGAGATAAAGAAAAAAGTCTCAGATCTTCTCCAACGGTGGACGTATCTAGAGCCGTCGGTGCCCAGGTCCCTCGTACTGTGGACAAAACAGCCCAAGGAGAGAGAATGAAGTGGCCACACAGAGGGAACTGGGTGTGAGGAGTGAGGGGTGTGGGCGTGGGTCAGGTGGGATCAGGTTTCCTGTTCGCACCATTTGTCCTTGAGATCTCACTATATCCCCTATGTGCCACGTGATGAAATGAACCTTCTAATAAATCCCCTTGCAAAAAAACAGGCTAATATAGCTGAATTAAGTGTCTGTCATTTGCCAACCAAAGGTTTATGTAGCTGCCAGACTCCCCAATGCCAGCCCAGGCTCTGCCGTAGTCACCCACTAGGCGTGGTTTGCAGCCCTGGCTCACATCAGAATTAGCTCAGTTTGTTCATTTGTTTGTTCATTCGTTTGTTTGAAAAGCACAATGGTACCCAGCCCACCTCAGAGACTCTCACTTAACTGATCTAGAAATCAGCCCAAGCAACATGTGTTTTTAATCTCCCAAGATGATTTTAACACAGGAGTAAGGCTTACTTGAGTGTGGTTGGCAGGGTACGTGAATGTCTCACATGAGAGGGACAGCAATTTGAACATTTCACCTGAAATGTCATATGGCATGCTTGAGTGTGATATTGATATGTTACAGAATTACATGCTTATGATTTTGTAATAAAAGAGTATGTAATAAAAAGGGGCATTATTTGTGCCGGATCCTGTAGGTATGTAAGCTTGCAAACCACTGCAGAGATGATGAACTCGTCATTCTTGCCCACGAATGAGATATGTAGCAATAAGGCTGTGAGGGAAGGACCAGGTCTTGGCATCTGAAGGGCTCGTCCTAGCCCTGCCTAAGTCACTGATTCTGTGACGGCAGGCAAGCCTGGTAACCAAGCCTCAAGGCCCCACCTGTAAGACGGAAAGAATAACCATCGCTGCGTCATCCTCCCCGAGGTCTCACAGGGACCGGATGTGAAGGGACCTGGCACTAAGCCTGCATCTCCTAGAACACAGATTGCGTGTCCACTTCACACACTCCTCACACAGTGGACAGGGACACTGTGGCGTCTCCGTATCTTTCCAGGGGCCGGGACCGAAGCCTCAGGAGGGAGAGAGGACAACTCCAGCCGAGCAGAGGAACACAGCAGAAAATGAGCCTTAACCTGTGGTTCATACAGAGTGTCTGTGTGCTCAGTTTCCTTCCCCACCTCATGCCGGTGCCACCCCCACTCTGCCCTACCCCCAGAAAGCTCCCGAGGAACACCTCAACAGCCAGCCACCCATCAAGGCTGCTTAATGATCAAATCAGCCTTTCTAGGCCTTTTCCTAAAGGATTTTAATCTCTGTTCTTGTTCTCCCCAGGATTTTTTTCCCACCACTCATTGGCTTAATAAATGCCTTTCCAGAAGGCTTCAGCCGGCTGGAAGTACACTTGAACAGCAACTCAAAGTCCTTATTAGCTCTATAGTGATCAGGTGAAGGAATAATTGATCTCAATCAGGAACACCTGGTTTCATAATTGCACAAATGATTATAATTCAATAATAAAAGTCAATTTAACTAACTTAATTCAGATTGCTTTAACCTCTCACAGACAGTTAAGAAGTGAAGAAGCAAATGGGGTGCAGGGAGTCAGAAAGAAAAGAAAAGAGAGAAACAGAGCTCTGTCTAAACTGCATGATTAAGTAGAGGCCGCACACGACTGATCCATTTCACCCTGACCGTAGTATGTGTTTGCCGCTTCCGGGCTTTTGTTCATTAGCTTCATTCTGTGTAGAATGTCTTGCCCCATCTTGGTACTTCCATACTCTACCCATTTTTTCCAGATCAAGCTCAAATACTATCTCCTTCACCTCTACAGTTTTGGGGTCCTCAGAGTTGGGGAGATATCCAATTCCCCAATAGGACTTGAGTGAGATGGTGACCAGGAGAAGGAGATTAATATCCATTAAATAGCTACCGAAGGTCAGACATTAATTTCTGTCATTTCATTTAGTTCTCATGGAGATATGGGAAACTGAAGCTCAGAGAGCTTAGCAATTTGTTCAGACAAATCTCTGGAGAGTGAGCAGAGACAGGATTTGAACTCATGTCTTCCTGACTTCAGAGCCTGGGGTTTTTACTCCTCCACCATAACAGGCCCTCAGGGCATCCTGGGCCCTCCTGGGCTGTCAGGCCGTGGCCCTGCTTCAACCACCCATGGCACGTTTTAGCTGTTGCCACTTGATTCTGAACCATGAAAATTAGATCGAGAGGTTGCCAGACAGATAAGGCCTTCTCTGTTGGCTTCTACTTGGTAGAAGTAGCTATCCCCTTACTCTCCCCAACCAAATATTGGCTCATGGGGATCAAAGGTGAACTTGAAACATTCCTTTTTGGATCACTTCAACTTATGAGCTAAGAGATTCAAATAGAAAAGGCTGAGCTTCAAAAAGTACGGCATTGGTATCTAGGAGAACGGGTCAGGCTAAGGACCAGAGACAGAAGACTGTCCACAGGCCAGCCCTGTCTGTGCCTGCTGGCTGAGGAGGGGCCATGCTGGGCCGTGCTGGGCGGGCAGGGTACAGGGAAATGGTGCGAGAACTCATTGATCCACCTCTCCATTAAGTAAATATCCACAGAGTGCCTACCAGACACTCCATGGGGACTCCGAGCTTACTACTGCTACTACTATGATTATTACTAATGGCAATAATACCCCCCACCACTTACGAAGTATCAGATACCATGTTGAGGATATATAAGCATGATCCTACTTTTTCACTCCCCTATAAAGTAGGTACTAGTATCATCCCCTTTGTACCCACAGGCAAACTGAGGTTAAGAGGATTTCAGTCCTTCACCCTGGATCACAGAACTTGTTAGTGGTAGACAGAGCTGAGATGTCAGCCTGGGGGCGTACACCTGAGTAATAATAATTCAGTATGAAAGTGCCAGTGGGGAGAGTGGAAGCACCTCAAGTTGGCAGGACGCTGGGCTTCTGACAAGGGCAGCAGACAGCCTTCCTTGCCCCTGGGCAGCAGGGCCATCTCCATCTGGGATGGCCCCTCCATGGCCTGTGATGGCTGTGCACTCAGGGAGACCCTGAGCAGACCCTCTGGTGCACCCTGGCATGGGCTTCCTTGCCAGCTTCTGAACAAACTTCTGTCTTAGAACAATCGAGCCCTCATGGAGAGTGTTTCTTTGAGAAACTGTCACTATTAGCTGTGGACTCTCCCCCACCCCACCCCCACCTTGACTGTCCTGTTTGAAAGCAGTAATTTACATCGATTGTAGAAAAATGAGACAATGCAGATAAGCCAGAATTCTTTCAAAGTTCCTGGAAATTCCATCACCCGGAGCCAACTGCTGTGAGACATTGTCCAATGGTCATGTAAAGAGTGTGTGTTGACATACTTTTCTTTTACAAAGATGTAATCATACAGCAGTTGTGTTTTGTAACCTTCCTTGTTCACATAGCAAAGTATGGTGAAGCGCGTGCCTTCCCGTGGGATCATACAAGGAAGGTTTCTAAACCTGCACGATCTGCTGTGAAATCCGCAGCACGGCAGCGCATGGGAATTATATTTGGAGATGGCAAGGATCGGGGCAGACAAGCATGGTAGTTTGAACCCTGGTTCTTCCTCCCACTAGCCGGGTGGCCCTCTGAACCTCACCATTCTTATCTGCCCCCTGGGGATCTGCCCTTCCCTCTGCAGGCCTCCCAAGGCTGGGGTGATATCTATGAAGTGCTGGTGTATGTTCTCCTTGGATTATCCAAATATAAGGAGGTCTCTAAAGACTCTGACCCTGCCAAGAATCCCTCTCCTTTTGCTGCGCTGAGCTCTGAGATGATATCTCAAGATTCTGGGCACATCCCTGTGGTACCTGTCAGCCAATTGCCCTTGTTGGTGAGAATGAAGTTCTAATGCTCCATCAGAAAAGAATTATTAAATTCAGCTGTCTCACTTGCCTGGGTTGTTTGCTCTATTTCTAGTCTTTTGGCTACTCTGGGGCCCATATTCCCAACATGCTGGCATCCTTCATAGCTCCTTCCTACAGGGAGATCTGGTCACAGCCCCCACCCCCCGCCCCCTCCACGAAGGCCCCCATGCCTCCTGCTGTCTCTCAGAATCTCCCTGGGGCTCCACGTGCCTAACCTATCCCCTTCATCTTATTTCTGGTGCCTCTGAATAGGATGCCATCTCCGCTTTGCCATGAACCCTTAGAATGTCCTCATTTCTTTGCCCCACCTTCCAGGACCTGAGAGACGGCTCACTTTAACAGGGGCAGAAGCTGTGTGGTTTTCCAGGGGTTCTGGTGGTAAATTTTCAGAAGGGTAGTCCCCATGCTTAAGACCTGCTTGCCAGTGCAGCTGGGTTATGTATAAGCCAGTGGGGGGATGGACACTCTGCATCCAGCAGCAAAATCCCAGATGGTGCCTGCCCCACCTCCCAGGAGCCCACTGCAGCTGCAGGCACTAAGAGCTGGATTTGGAACTGGCCCCCCTCCTCTCCGACCAATCCATTTACAGTTCCCCCTTTCTAAAGCATTCTTTGCACATGCCCCTGTCCCCACTTACCCGTCATCATCCTTCAGAACTCAGCTTAGACCTCGGGGCCTTGGCATTGAAAGATTTCTTTTTATAATAAATTCACCTTAGAATTCCTCCTATAGCAATTAAGATGTAAAATATTTTTTAAAAATTGAGTGTACACACCAAACTGAGGTGTGAAGACTGGAGTTTGTGGGTGGAACTGTGGTGGGTGGGGGGTGCCTTTCAATGTCTTTTGCAATTCCGTTGGCATGGGGACCTTTATTTTTGGTCAAGGAGGGGTTGCATTTAGAGAGAGTATGCAAAGAGGACAAGCCGTGAGATAGGGCACTGTCTGCCGCTCCGCAGACTTAAGAGGTGGATCTGGCAGGCACTGGGCGCAGGCTGAAGTCGAGGGATCACATCCGCAAAGGACTGAAAGGCTTTGCGCACACCAGGAGCCCACCCCAAGTCCTCGATGAGGCCACTCACTTCCTCCTGCTGCACCAGAGGCGGAGTGTGGCTTTAGTGCCGCACTGAGGCACACGGAGCAGTGCAGCTGTGCAGAGAGAGGCCAGAGGGGAACACAGCTGGACAAGATATGGAGCACACATGAGGTGGCCCTGGGGAACAGCTGGGGAGAGGGCTGCCGGTGTCCTCTGGTCATCCCTGCTGGGGCTGATGGCCGAGAGACTTGGGCCTTAATGTCACCAGAACTTCACTTGCATCCCCAACCTGCTGAGGCCTGAGCACATTTGAGTTCTAAGACTCTCACCTCCCCCACCGCTGACTACCGCAACCTCAAGAACATAAAATGACCTCATACATTAAAGAATGCTGCACACTGGGCAAATATGATGGGAAATACAAAATAAGTTGAAAATGCCTGATTTTTTAAGTAAGGAAAGGGTCATCTTTAAAATTAAAACACAAAACAAAACAAAACACCAAAACCATGCTGGGGGATTAGGGAGGGGAGGCAAAAATAAAAAAGGCAGTGAATGGATTTGTTAGGCCAGCTGACCCTGAAGCCAGTTTGCCCTCAACCGTGCTGGGCGCCCCCTCTGTGGAGGCTCTTGAAACAAGCAGAGCCAGGGACCCACACAGGACCTGTGCTCCTCTCTGGTCTCTGCCTTGCAGAGGAGAAGGGTCCCAGCTGCTCCAGGACAAGCTCAGGGCTGCAGCTTGGGGCAGGGCAGCCTCCCTGTGATGTCAGAGAACAGAGTCTCGAACTTCAGCCCGGCCCACAGGACTCTGCTGCAGATTGGACCCCAGGCACCAGCAGCCCTTCCCGTGTACTGAGACTCCGGGCAGACACCTTGCGCATGCAGGCAGGGAGAGAATCCCTGTGCTCCAGGGAACCCTTAGGGTGAGGGGCGGGGAAGGCCGGTCGTCGAAACCTCGAGTTACAAAGGACCCTTAGGGATTATCTAGTCCAGCTCTTTCATTTCCCAAAGCTAGTTGCTGCGGGGCCTGGAGAGGGGAAGGAATTTGTTCGCTGTCACTGGGAATGTCGATGACGCAGGCTCCTCCTGCTGGGTTCAGCCTAGGACGCCGAACCCTCAGAGGGAACCCTGGGTTTCCATTGGATTCTCCATGAAAATCAAAATAATAGCAGCACTCGGTATTTTCCAGTCACTGGAAAAGTCTAACTTTATTAAATCCACAAAGCATAAACATTTGCTAATCAAAGTATTTACCCAAGTGATACTGTATTAAAGCAATATTAACGGAAATAAAATGTGTACATGCTACTGACCACCTACGCAGAATTTATATCACATTCTCCTAAATGAATGTTAAATCAATAGCAGTTCTCACTGGCTGGGATTTGAACAGCAGGTAATTAGCAGGAGTCTTTAGGATTTGAGAGTGGGAAAGGCTCAGAACCAGGAGCTAGGAGACCCTCTGTCTCTCTCAGCTGTGTCTTTCAACAGCCCAATGACCTGGGCAAGCCCTCCAGCCTCTCTGAACCCCAGTGTCTCCTTCCCTGAAATTTGGGTGATGCTCCCCGCCCAGCCCTTTGAGCAGGTGACACATAGCACAGTATTTTCTAGATGCCTCCGTTCTGAGCTGGTGGCTGACTCCGAAAGGAGAGCGGTCGAACAAAACAGGTCAGACAGAGGCAGCAAAGGATAAGGGGACTTGAGACCAAGTTCTTGTCTGGACAGTTACAATCACAAGAATTGCTAAGCCCGGAAGCAGTGAGGTCTTGCGAAAGGTGGAAGGCATGTGGAGCCAGATGAGACAATGCTTGCAAAGCACTTAGCCCAGAGCTGGAACACGATCTGTACTGATGCTGATGCCGATCACACTGAAGATGTGGCCAGCTGACAAAGACTGACTGGCCAGTTTCACAACGGTCAGAAACCATTCTCCGCCAACATGCAAGGAGCCCCACTCCACAGTGGGTCAGACGATCCCTCTGCCCCAGAAGCAGAGCCTGAGGAAATAATTGCAGTGCAAGCAGTTTATTTGGGAGGTGATCCCAGGAAATGGGGAGGTGGGAAAGTAAGACAGTGAAGGTAAGCAAACCAATAAATGCTGTTACCAAGCTAGTTACCACTGTAGACAATTGTAGCTCAGTCCTGTTGGGATCTATGGGTGAGAATGAAGAACCACACCTCAGAGCTATCCTACCCAAGGGGTGTGGAGACACCAGCTCCCTGCAGCCTTCATGAGGGTTTTCCAGGGAGGCAGACAGTGGAATTAAATCATTCGTCTGCACACGTGCATAGAGAGCCACCCCCGCCCCACCACATGATGGTCGGCAGGTGACAGCCAGTGAAGTCAGGCTGCAGGCACTGAAGTGCCAAAGATGAGGGGCTGGGCCTGGGGCATTGGCTGCTCCTGCTCCCCGACCTTGAGCCCATAATCTTTACTTCCTGTGGACACTGGAGTAACTGAGGTGCAGGAACCTTATGGGGCCCAGACATTGCAGAGAGTTAAGGAAATCAAGGAGCCAGCGTCTGACCAAGGTGAAGGGAAAAGGAGTGCTCAGAATTCACAGCAGGGACCTGAGGCTGATGGCAAACACCATCTGAATGTTGCTCTGCAGGGCTCATGGCCCTTAGGACAGTGGTTGTGTGCAGGGTAGCAGGGCAAGGGTGGCCAGACAGCTGAATCCCCATCCCCTTCATACTGCCACCTCTTCTTTTGACGGCTGCATGGAGCTGCTGTCAATCTTTTGAGTAGTCTTTGTCATTTTATTAGGGAATTATTTTCTCTTGGCTCGTTGTTTGAAAATGTTCCAGGCTGTTGTTGGTGTGGTTTGTATGACCTTTAAGCCGCACCTTTCTCCAGGGGATGTAGAACATGTCCCTCTATAACTTGTTATCCAGGTGTCCTCCCCGCTCTTTCCTTCCTCAGCCCAGTGCAATCTGGCTTTTACCCTGCCTCTCCATGGAAACAGCTCTCCCCTGAAGGCCACCAATTGATTCTGAATTCCCAAACCCAATGACATGTCTCACTCACTCACACTCCAGTCAGTTTTTGAAATTTCTAGCCTTCTCCCTCCTTCCCCACTCCCTCCCCCCCGTCTGGTTCACCCCCGCCTGGTTGCTTCTCAGTCCCCCTCTCTAGGTCCTCCTCCTCTGGCTGCTCCTGGTGCTGGTTCCCATAGGGGGGGTTCATTGCTAGCCCCCTCTCTTCTCACACTCCTCACTCTCCCTGAGTGATCTCACCAGATCCACGGGGTCAATGACCACCTACCTATTCACTGGCGATGCCCCAGTCTCTAGCTGTGGCCCAAGCCACTCTCCTGACCCTAGATCCTCTCCTCCCTTTGAGGGTCAGTTCCACATAAACATCACAGTCAACAGGCCCCAATTGGCCTCATCTTTCCTCCAAAACTGGATCTATGTCCAGCATATCGCATTTAGGAGAATGATGCCTCCCACCCACATCAATCCTGCCACGTCTAGTCACCAGGTCCTTTCTCTGTTTTCTTATAACCAGCTCCTACCTTCTCCTTTATGGCCAGTTAACAAGCGCTGGACTGTGGACCAGCACCAGCCAATCCAGGATCCTTTTCCTCCCCTCCACAGTGACGGTGAGAAACATCAGGACAAAGAGCAGGTTTTAAAGAATGATAATTCGTTCAACTTGAAATTGTTTTACAATTCTAATAGGATGTCCCTCTTACATTTTGGGCACTAAAGTGCCAGTCCTTTGGTCATCGATGTCATGGGTGCTGGCCATCACTATTCTGGCCCCTCACTCTCCCAGCACCTGGGAGAATCTCTCATCCTGGCCCTAGTTCAGTTAGGTCTGGACAAGCGGCTTGTCTTCACTGACGACAAGTAAGGAGAAAGAACATGTCGCTTCCAGGCAGGATTTCTGAGAGTCAGTGGACAATCCACCACAATCCCACTGTCCTGCCTCAGAGATGACGGACACGTGTCACGATGCCGCCTCTGTCAGCCTGGCTTCCCCTATAACCACCGCCTGCCAGCCTCACCGGGCTCGCAGTGTAAGTGACAGGCAGACAGACAGACTTCCGCTGTACTGAGCTGTGAGGCATGGGGAGTTACTTATTCCTACAGCACAGTCTGACTAATAGTGGAACTGTTTATTTTCTTCATGTCATTATTTAGCAGAATGAAATGTTGCCAGTCTTGTGTTGGTATCCCTTTGTTTGTTTATTTGTTTTGTTGTTGACATTTAACTGCCCCAGGAAATACAGGCCCTTGACCCTCCTGACTCTCTAGTGCCTGGCCTGTGGGAGGCATCTAGTTTGAGCAGAGCAACTGTTCGTAGGTCAAGGTCCGCAACCGGGCCCCCTCAGGCCCGATTCACCAGAGTCGCACGTACTTTATCCATGTAGTGAATAAATGAATGGGTATGCAGCGCTTTGCACAGGCTTGCAGCATAAGGCATAGAGCTGAAAAAGAAAAAGTTAAAAGTTACATGTCAGAGACTATGTGAGGCCCCAGGGACACAACAGCAAACGAGACAGACACAGACCTCTCATTTATTAACAAATCGCCTACGGTTTCCAGTTTTGCAGACACGGAGGGGCCAAGAAGGCAGACAAAAGCCAAGCAAATGCACAGTGGGGGGTGAGGGAGAGAATAACAGGAGGGGGCTTACGTCAGGCCGGGCGGGGAGAGGTCAGCAAGACCTGATCGCCAGGGCCCCGCAGGTCCTAAGGAGAGGAGAGAAGGAGAGCAGTGGTGGCTGAAACTGCCAAGCCCACATCGCCACTTAACTGACCCTCCAATCGACACATGCAACACAGAAATCCTGATGTCTACTCACTTAGCACCACGCTGCAACCCCCTGCCTCAACCCTCTCATCTCATAAACACCAATTCTAAGATGCTCAGGCCAAACACTGGAGTCTCTTCTACCCAACATCGAATCCATCAGGGAACCCTAGTGTGCTGCCTTCAAGATGCACCTTGGATCAGACCGCTTGTGCCACCCCATGGTTTTGAACCTGGTCCAAGACACTAGCATCTCTTACCTGGACTGTTGTAGTGGATTCTTAACTGGGCTCTCCACTTCTGCCTCAGCATCCTTTTCTCTATACAGCAGTAAAAGAGATCCTTCAAAATTCAAAGTTGACCACTCTCTGCCCCAAACTTATAACAGCTTTACACCTCACTCCGAATAAAGCCAAGGTCTGTGCCATAGCCTTTAAGTCCATCGCCACCTGGCCCTCGCCACCTCTCCAACCCCACCTCTGTTTCTCCTCTCTCACCGGGCCCCACGCCCCCAACCTTCCTGATATTTTTGAACACATCAAGCATGCCTCTGGTGTGACCTCTGACCTCTGTTCTCTCCCTCTGACACCTTTCCTCAGTCCTCTGTTCCTTGTGGCTTCCTCCCTTCGCTGGAGCTTTCCTCAACGGTCACGCTCCCAGAGTGCGCACCCATGGACACTCCTCTCTATCATTTCTATTTCCATACCTGTTCATTTTTCTTTATGACGTGAATTGTCACCTGGCATGTGACATACTTTGGTTTCTAGGCCGCAGGTTGGCAAACTTTTTCTATGAAGGCCCAGATGGTAAATATCTCAGGCTCTGCAGGCCATACGGTCTCCATCACAACCACTCAGTTCTGCCGGTGTAGTGCGAAAGCAGCCACAGACAGTACATAAATAAATGAGCATGGCTGTGTTCCAATAAAACTTTATTTACAAAAACAGGCAGCAAGCTGGATTTGATCTCTAGGCCATAGTCTGCTGATCCCCGGTTTGGGCACTTGCTGTGTGCTTCCCACTAAAATGCCAGCTCCAGGAGAGCAAGCTCTTGTCCTTTGTGTGCAATGCTCTCCAAGACACCTACAAAAGTACCTGGCATGCGATAGGCAGTCCATAAATATTTACTGAATTGACTTATTGATTCATTGACTGATCACTGATCTCTTCAGGGACTTTGATTTTAGGGGCCTGGCTAAAGAGTTTGGACTTCCTTCTTTTAAAAAGTTCGGAAAGTGTCTCTGCCAGTTTTCACAACGTTCCTGACGGTTGATTGACAGGTCCTCTCTGCAGTCTGCAATTCTCAGAATGGAGACATTTTGAGACAAATGACAGCCGCTTGCTCGTCTCACTGTTTACTCCTCTTGTAAGTGCGCTGTGTGATGCACATCGCACATTGAGTTGGATGTGTGATGCATCAGACCGCTGCCAACAGAAACACATCGAAAGAAAATAATCATCCCCGCAAGCAAAGGCCTAGGGATGACACTCCAGGCGCCTCTGTGGAATTGAAGGGGCCTGCTGCAGCTCTGCGGGGAACAGAATCCAGGACCCGCCGTGGTGCTGGGTGTGGAAGAGCTGAGAGGTCAGCAAAGGCTGAAAGAGCTGTGGAGGGGGGAGGCTGACTGAGGTTAGGCTGAAGGGAATAGGTGGAGCCAGAAAGAAGAACGACTGTCATTTTCTGGGATGTGATGGGGCAAGCAGGATGTGCTCCGGGACTCTGAAGAATCCAGTTAGATAAGTTGTTTCTTTGGGTTGAGGGGGTTGGAGATGAGGTTCTGGCCAGTGGACAGCCTTGAAAGCCAGTCTGGAGAATAGGTACCCTTTGGCAAAGGAAACCGCTGAAGGTTCTGGAGGAGTCAGTTGTTATGGTGATGGAAGTTCATCTGCAGTAAGGTTGAGAAATGGAATGAATGAGTAAATGGATGTGATTAAATGAGGGAGGGAGCAAGTCCCAAGGGCACTGCAGAGCTGTTAAACGTTTTAAGTAGAGAGTGATGTGATCATCTCTCTCTCTTCAGGTGAAACGGGTACAGGGGATTAGGAGGGGGAGTCTTCGGGTAGGGAGAGCAGCTGGACTGATGTTTCCGAGAGTGTCCCTTTTTTGCACATGTGGCCACGTGGTCACATTGTCCTGATGCAGTTACCTCCTGCATCCACACCAAGGGTCACTAAGATGACACAATATGTTTATTTGCTAAATGTGGCGTCTCCACTCAGGTGCCACTTCCTCCATGAAGCCTTCCCCAGTCTCTCCGCCTGGAAGGGAGCTCCCCTCCTCGGAGCTTTCACACCTCTTCAAATGTTCCCCTACGGACAACAGGGTGGTGATTGCTGGGAGTGGGGGGTGTAAGGGGACGAAATGTAATGGAAAAAATACAACAACGATTAAATTTTTTAAAAAAGATTGCTTTCTGATCTTAGCGCCAGACTGGATTTGAACCGCAGCTCTACCACTTGCTAGCGCAGTGTCTCCAGGTGAGCCCCTTAGCCTCCCGTGCCTCTGTTTCCTCATTGGTAAAGATGGGGTAAGAATACGTTTCTTCTGAAGTCACTGTAAGGACTGAATAAATTAATGTGTATGTGTGACAGGCTTAGAACAGTGCCTGGAATATAATGAGCTCTGTATAACCAATGGCCACTGTGTATTATTATTATTATTATTATTATTAAAGGTATTTGTGTCCATGTCTTGTTTCCTATAATAAATTTGAGCCTTTTGAAGGCAATGACTGTGCCTTATTCATTTTTGTGTCTTTCTCAGTCAGTAACAAGATGCATTCATGTAGTATATTTGTTGAATGAATCAGTAAATGATTGAGTGAGTAAATGAATCAATCAATACAATTTGTAGAATGGAATTTAACTATGGTGCTATATACAAAGTATTGATTATATTCAAGGATACTTTCAGCTTTAAGGGAAAAAAAACTATGAGGATATTAGCAGGAACCTAAGAATCTGAGTACAGAAGGAACACAAGCAAACACGGCAGCATTTGAAACTGCAGAATTGCACAACCCAGCTACGCCTTAATCTTCCCATCTAAAACACAAAGAGATTTGATTAAATGATTTTGAAGGTCCTATCTAGCCCTACAGTTCTATTATTAGGATCCCTGGGTTCTCGAGAATCTTAGTTTATGGTGACTACACCACTAGGAATTTCCTAGAAAAAAAAAAATGAGTGGAAGAATTTTTTTAATTGAAAAAATATTTCCAAAGGACACAGTGCTAGGGCGTAGGGAAACATCATAACAAACGTAGTGAGGGTTTGTGTGAGAGGTGGGTCCACTGTTTCCTCACATTAGTGAGGACTGACATAGCCAGAAGAGAAATTCTGTCAGAAGTATGTACAGAAACCACATCCAAAAAAAAAAAAAAAAAAAAACCATGCAGGAAGCTTACTAACATGAGTCAAACCTGATCAGAATTCTCCTGGGAGAAAGAACAGTGGGAAGCATCAGCAAAATGAGTCCAAGTTCCCTGGGAAGTCATCACCCAGCTGAATCTGTGGTTTGGCATATCAGGCTACGCCATTGTGAATCTTTGGGGGTTCAGCAGGAGAAGGGAAGGCTCTGTGACTTCTAAAGACACCTTGAGTCTATGGCAAAAGGGAACCCCTGGCCCAAACAGCACAGTCTTCCAGGTTTCCCTCAGCACCCTCTTCAAGTCCTGGGCACCTTCTTCCTATGTGGCTGTCATTTGCATCACTGGACATTAAATTCTCCAAATTGTGGGTTTGTTTATCTCCCTAGTGCCTGGTAGGTGCTAAAGAAATATTTGTTGAAAGAATGAATGAATGAATATTGACTAAGGCTTAAAATCTGGCTTAGAGGAAGGCTGACATGAGAGAGGAGGATTTGTAGATATTAATTTCCAGGTCACCTGGTGTTTAACCATTGTAAGCTCATTTCTGGCTAAAAATAAAGCATGTATGTCCATTATTACACAGAGGTGAAGCCATTAGCACCTTCTGTCTTGGCTTTTCCATCAGCCTGGGCTGGAAATACAGAGACCCGTGGACAGTGAGTGAGTCTATGTCTCTACTACCAGCTCTGTCTGTGAGTTTGCCCATCTCTGAGATGGTGCTGGCGATACCGAGTAGCTGGCTGCTGGGCGTAACAAAAGCCATGTGGCAGCCACTGCTGATTCCTGTTGGGGTCCTGCCTCTCCCACACAAACCCCATAGCATGTGATCTCCCCCAAAAGAGCCCTGTACTGGGTTCTGAGTGGGGAGAGGGAAGCAAGATTCCTCCTCAACAGATGTCACCATAATTAGATAACTCATTATATCAAGGAATAAGGAAAGGAGATTGACATGGATACAAATGTGAACATATTGATAGCTTTTGTGCATGTGAGTTTGTGCAATCTTGGAAACTGATTTCCTGGACAAGGCTCAAGGGATGAGTCAGCGGCTGGAGCCTGGGGAGATTTTCCACAATGAAATTTTCATCCTAGGAAAGTATCCTAAGAGCTTTCCACCCTGTAAGACCATTCCCAGGGGCAGCCAAGGGCTCAAAGCCAGTGTGGGTGTGTGTCTGCGCATGTGGGAGAAGCCTAGAAGAGAGCCAGGGCCTGGGGATGGAGGGAGGGAGGCAGTGATGTGCTGGGTGAGGCAGGCCGCGTGGGCAGTGGCTGACGCTGATCCACCAAGTCCAACAGCTGCTCCAGCCTGTGATGAGAGTCCTCGGAACTCCTGGATCCCTCTCCTTCCTGCCTCCGGGTTAGGGATCCTCCCTGAGGTGGTCACCCCTGGTCCCCTCCAGGATTGCATCCTTCACTCGTGTTCCCATATGCCCCTGCTCATTCTGCTGGAGAACCCATCATTCATAATGTACTTGCTTCTTTTCCCTGTGGCAAATGTGGGGATTTGACCAACATGATCCTGCCCAGCTCGAACATTCTGAAGTTGGAAATGCCTCCAAAATGGGAAAAAAAGTAGGACACAGTGTAGCAACACTGAGCACATGCTTGCTCCTCTGCTGGGTATTTCATACCCATCCTTTTCCAGCCTCTTGAAGCTGACCTGCCAGTTTTCAGGGGGCAGCGATCACTTAAATCACTTATGCCTCCTGAAAAGCCCAGAGCAACCCAGTCTTCCCCTGTAGTGGAGTTGGTTATCTGTACTTAGCACTTTGCATCTACGGGTGTGTGAAGAGGGACAGCCTCTCCTGCCAGAGTTGCTAGTGCCGGATCCTGCCCTGTGGTCCCAGCCCCCATTCCCACACCAGGTGTTTCACCTGCGTGTGCACCTCCACCCCAGCATCTTACCCCCAGAGAATGACCTCTCCTCTTGCACAGAGAAATCGGAATGGACTAGAAGGGAACCCCCTCATCTTCCTGTCATGGAAGAGTTAGCCTACCTCTCCCCTAAGGACTTTCCCTGTGGCTGTGGCTGTCTCACCTCTTTAGATTCGTGGTCTGTCCTTGACTTTATTTCTTGAGTCTATCCTCTCCTCTACCCCATGCCTGGCCCAGGCCTCGCCTTTCCTCTGGGTAATTACAACACGCCCCAGGCCTCTCTTCAATGGTGTTTGTACTACTTATTGACCTCTTCTCCTTCACTAGGCCTTTTCTTTCCCACCCCACGTCTCACATACCTTCTCTTGAACCTACAGAAAGACCCTCCAGCTGTCTGAACCTGGCCCTCATGCACACATCTTGGTAAGAGTTCTGGGGAAATCCTTTTTGGGGACCTGGAGTCCACAAGCAGATAACATTATCCTAAAGTGGTTGAAGCTTTAAATATAAAGATGGCAGATTCCATCGGCAGTTTATCTGTAGGAGCCAATGCTGTGCTTGAAATGGTGAAAGAGTGACAGGCTTTAGTTATGCATTCTCGATGAACTGATGGTCACTCTGGTCCCAAGAGTCCAGGCTTGAAGGTGACTGTCAATAAAAGTTACAGCTATACCCAGATGGCTTTGTAAGAGAAAAGGGCTGAGGAGCATCCCTCTGAGACAGGCTGAGGCAATCATGCCCACGCCAGATCTTGCTGTTGTGTGAGTGAGAGGATGCAGAAGCACCCGGTTTCCTTGGGGACCACAGGCTGCCAGAATGTCTCTACCTCCACTGAGGTCATCGACACCAAACCTGTGTGGAGGAGTGAGAAACCATGACCCTCTGTGCCCTGCAATCCTTCTCTTTCTTTTCCCTTAGCCTTGGGGGAAAGGAAGCATTGAGTCTTTCTGGACTGGTTTTTGCTCATATCCTGTGCTTGAGCAGAAGTCCATTTCGAGGATCTGTGTGTAACTCTAACTCTGGGACAAGAAAGTTAGTCCTTAATCAGACTTACCCACCTTCCATCCGTGTTCCAGCCCTACTACCTACTCATTCTCTGTTACAGCTCTCTCTCCCTGTGCAGGCACCGCGCCTTCCTTTCCTCTGTTTCCCTTTACGGCCAAATCTGACCATTCAGATGGGACCCATTCAAATCTCACCCTTTCAGGGAGCCTTCTGGGCTCTGCCTCTGATTGTGTCCCTCACAGTCCTGCACTGCCCTCTCAGCAGGCTCTGTTTTCCATACGGGCATTGCTTTGCCTGTCTTATTTCTCCTACTGTACCAAGAATTTTCCCAGGAGACAGACTCAGTCTGGAACATGTGAGCACATCCCCGAGGCCCCAGCATGATGTTGTTGACTGCATGTGACTTGCTACGGAACAGGACTCTTGTTTCCAGCCACATACTTGATGCCTTGCCTTCACTGTCCCCCTGAAATTTTCCTTGGTAGGTATGTCATCCCATTTAGCAGATAATGAAATGGAGGCTCACAGATTAAACCACTTGTCTAGGATCACGTAGGTAACAAGAGGCTGAACTGAATTTAAACCCAGGCTTTGTTGTTTTGTTCCACCCCCACTCCCCACCCCAAGCCCCTTCAGGCTCCCGCAGTGTGAATTGAGGGGTAAGGGGAGTTAGAAGGGCTAACTTCCTTTGGTCAGTGAACAGTGCTTTACAAGCAGTCTTTTACACCAAAACGTGCATCCTACATTCCTTTGGAAACTATTTAAGCAACTCTGGGAGAAGGGAGTAAATGCGAACAACACAGTTAAAGGCGGAGGTAAGAAAGGCGATGGGGAAACAAGAGTTTGGTTTTCTCCTGCTGGCCCTCCTCCCGATCTGAGGCTTGGCTTACAGATTTGGAAAGAGAGAAGGGGGAAGAGGGAGCTTCCAGATGGGGGAGATGGAGTAGCTATCAAAGCATGCCCAACTTTAGGGAGATACAAAGGCAAAGAAGACTTTTGCTGTGATTGACTCAATGAAATCTCTTTATTTTTTCCACTTAAAAGAGACCCCGGGTAAAGTACAGCACAGGAAATATAGTTAATGATATTGTAATTCCTATGTATGGTGTCAGGTGGGTTCTTGAATTACCAGGGGGATCACTTCGTAAAGTGTATGATTGTCTAATCACTATGCTGTACACCTGAAACTAATACAAAATAATATTAAGTGTAAACTGTAATTAAAAGCAAAATTAAAGGAGAGAGACCTGGGTTAAATGTAAATAGGTTGGTTTCATTTTCTAGATCGTCAGGCTGGTGTTCCTGGGTCACCCGGCATATTCAGGCTCTGTGCCACTCGGCCTTGCCTCGTCTCCCCCTTAGGAGCTGCAGTGTTGGGGCCTCTGCTTCACAAGCGAAACAGTGTTCTCCAACCCAAGTCTCCTCCCCCTGGGCCACTGCCCTTCCTCAAGGCCTTCTTCCCCTGCCTGTTCCCCTGGGCTCCGTTTCTCATCCCGTGAACCCAGTCTGTGCCCCCAGGGACCTGTGCATGGAGAAGAGGCTCCCCTTCCTATTTCCCCACTCAGAGCAGTTTCTCTCTGGCTCTCAGAGTCCTGGGATCGATGCTCACTTACTCTGGGCACAGCATCTGTGTTGACAGCAGCAGCAAGTGAAGGAACTGTGGCATCCAGTTCACTGTACGTTCAAGCTACATCAAAGACTATGTGTGGCTGCAGAAACAAGCCAGCTGTTTTAAAGAGCATGGCCCAGGTTTCCTGTGCTGGTTAAACCTTATCTAGAGTACCATGTTCTCTTCTGGGCCTCACACTTACATCCACTTCAGCCAAACAGGTTGCGAGGAGAGTAGAAATAATACTCAATGACAGATGGTTAAAGGGACCATGAGTATGGCAATGGTGAATATCTTATCTCTAAAGGGCTCTTATGAGGTGAAGGAATAGGGCCTGCCTGCATGGCCCTGGGTTAGAGAGGCAGGATGAGTGAAGGAAAACTCCAGTCAGGCAGTTTCACTGGAAATAAGAACTGTAGCTTAGAAATTCCCAAAGATGGAATGAATGGTGAGGATCTTGCTTCCCATGTGTGTGTGTCCAAACAGAGGCAGGAGGAGCGTGGGGATTGCAGGAGGGACATGTGGGTGCAGAGCTCACTATTACATACAAAATGATGCCCTCGGGGTTTTCATTGCAAAGATACAATCTGCCTTCTTTCTCTCTCTCTCTCTCTCTCTCTCTCTCTCTCTCTCTCTCTCTCTCTTTTGTTTTGCATTTTCAACTCATGACTCAGGGAAACAGAACAGCCCAGAGCTTTTTGGAACATTTAAGAGCCCAAGGTAGCCAGTTGTAAGCAACGTGGAAACCAGAGGAGTCCACATTAAGCAAATTTGCCTGCAGTAAACATGCTTCCAATTTTGAGCACTCTTACAGCCTTAAACAGAGACCGTTGTTTCTGGCTCCAGTTTCAAAAACAGTAACATAACCTGAGGGCTTGTAATCCTCACTAGAGAAATTATTAGCTCAGACGCGGAGGCCCATCTGAAAGGGTTTTTATGTCTCACTGGAGTCAAGCTAAACAGCAGTATCCACAGAGCATCTCACTGGTGCGAGGTGCCCCAAGAGTTTAAGGTTGGCTTCCTGCCGTCTAGGCGTCAGTAAGGGAGCGGAGGGAGAGGGCAGGTTTGTGAAAAGCTTACTTACATTGTCACTTCTTACAGCACTTTTCCAACCCATTGTGACTGTTTGCTTAAAATTGCCGGCTGCTCCCTGTTAGTTCCCCAAGGACAGTATAGCTTCTTGCCTAAGGTACAGAATTTGCACTTTTAAGACCTGAGTTTACCTCCTCACCAGGCCACGTGTTGGCTCTAACTCGGAACATGTCGCTTTCCTGCTCTACACAACAGTTTCCTCATCTGAAAATGGGGATAACTATAGTAGTGATTACTGTGTGGATTAGATTCACTCAGTTCAGTCACACTTCCCTCTAAAACATGTAGCCCTATAGCCAGACAATGTACGTGCTTGGTAAATGTTGGTTGCTGCTACTGCTGTCCCTGCTACTGCTAATGATGATCATCCAGAGGGGCTGTTCTCATATGGGGGTTCGTTTTCACAGTAAGTCATAAGGACAAGTTGATACGGATTCAATATGATACTTCAAAATCCCACCTTGCACACCCTCAGAAATATATGATATGCCCTTTAAAAGGAATGGCTTACATAGCTGCCAACAAACAATCTCTCCCCCTTTCTCACAGGGTTAGCCTACTTACGTTAATAACAGCTAATATTTCTTGAGAAATTATTTCATGAGAAATTAGACAGGCAGGCACCAGTTTAAACCTTTACATGTATTAACCTATTGAAGTTCATAACAACTGTATGTGGTAAGAACTAAGATTTTCTCTATTTTATGCATGAGGAAACTGAAGCACATAGTGGTTAAGCAACTTGCCCAACTAACACAGGGACTGGAACTCATGTGGTCAGCTAGCTGGGCTCCAGAATGCACTCTTAACTGCTGGGCCCCAGTCTCTTATGATAAGTAGGATATTATTGTATTCTAATACTAATGCCAGTGTGCCCAACCATTCATAGAAATGCTGGAATACAGTGGGTGGTCAATGAATGTTTGAGGAGTGAATTAGTTCCACAGGTTACCAGTTGTAGTAGACACTGCTGTGGCACAGGGACTCCAGGTCCTCACAAAATCACAGGCAGTGGAGGGGAAACGGGGCTGGGGTGAGGCCACCAGGGAGTGTCCCCATCTCAGCAGCCTCTTTGGTGCTCTCAGCGGGCGCTTGTCCAGTTCCTAGTTTGCATCTTTACCCTTAATGTTTCAGGGAGCCAGCTCATTCCAGGCTCACATAATCCCACAGTAAGAAGTCTTCACCCTATGCCATTGTCATCTTGTCTCATCTTGGAGCCATCATGTCACCATCTTCTTCTAGACCTGGGGATGATGTTGTGAAGGAGGCAGGAGAAGGGACATACAGCCTTTAATGAACTTTGGAGGGACTCTAATAAATCTGTGTTTCTCTACCTGGGGTGACGGGGGAGGTTCAGAGATGTGCCCTCAAGGGTCTGTGAGTTCTCTCCAGGAATTTTTAAGTGATGTGTTTTTGTGTCAATGACAATGTGACAAAATTTGATATTAGTATATTCTAGAGGTTAAGGCTGCTAACTCTGGATGATTCTGGATGCAAATTTTGGTTTTGCTACTTGGTGATGTATGCCCTTGCATCTAGATTTCTGGACAAGGGGAGAAGATAAATGAGGCAAACAAGGTTTTCTCTTGACCTTCTCTTGCCTCCATCCTATCCAGGCATCTCAGGAACTCATTTGAACAGGCATTTACAGTTAGGTCCTTGCCTCTGACGCAAGACTTCCTGAAAGAGGCGGCACCTCCACTGATGCCTGAAGAATGAGCTGGGACCCAGCAGGCACGGCGTTCCGCAACCTTTGCACTCATTTGTCCAGTGCCTTACGGTGTATTCCATATTCTGTGCATTGTGTCCTGACAAAAATAAAAGGTGGTAAGGTAGCAATAGATAAGTATTGAAGTTGTTGATGCTCATTATTCACAGATACTATATGTGCTAATTTACCTACAGTTTAAAATATTGGTAGCCCAAAACCAATATTCACAGCACTTTCACTGTCATTTGCAAACACGAGCAGAGAGGTGAGAATTTAAGTTGCCAGTTGCATGTTCACAGCTGACGTCAAACAAGGTGACACTCTGCCTTCTTGACTCAATAGTCATACTGTAAATGAGTGTCCTTTTCACAATCTATTTAGTGTCATTCATTTTGGTGCTTTTTTTTTGTTAGTGATTTTGCTGTTTACAATGTCCCCAAGCACAGGAAACAAGGAGGCCTTATAGAGAAAATACATGTATGAGATGAGCTTCTTCCAGGCACGAGTGATAGTGCTGTTGGCTGGGAGTTTGAGTAAGTGAATCAACAGTAATACTAAGTAAGGAGTCGCTAAACAGACACGTACATGAAACAAGGTCATGTTTTACAGTTGACAACCATGTTGTGACCAGAGGTGCACTTGAACTTAGCCCTGTATTTCCCCCAGAAGCAGCAGTTCCAGCTTTCCCAGCAACGTGCTACAACACAACCATTACATGTAATGAGAATATAGGGCTGACTGTATATATATGGATACATAATTAAATGTTATATATATTTAATACAATTTATAAAATAGAGGAAACCTCTGAAGGCTAGGGAATCTGCCCAAATAGCCCAAGATCATACATCTCATAAGTGGGGGAGTTGATGCTTGAACTTGGGACTTGCTCCACCCACTACCACCCCCTGCCCATTGGGATTCATGGCCAAAGGAGTTGTATGAACAATTGCCATTCATGGAGTTTGGGTAAGGAGAACCCAGACCAGAAGTTTTCATCCTCTCCTTTGCTGTGCTGTGCTTTGCTTTATTTCCCCTCCTGCTCTTTTTTCCCTTTGTTTTTGGATTGTCTGCTATTGCTTTGTCATTGCATAGGAGGCCCTTCCAAGCAAATGAGTCTGTAGGTACCTCTTGCTGCAAAGCATGAATCCTTCCAATGAAGGATCTAGGGAAAGAACAGGATAGTCAACATGAGAATCAACTCTGATTCAAGTTCATACTTGAGCCAGGGACAATTCTCCTATGTTATTCTTGCTAATATTTTAAACTCTCAAATGGGGCGGGTAGGAGGTGTTAAAAGGACATCTGCACCCTCCTTGACCTAACCCCCGGCAGCCTTCACAAATCCTTGAGAGTCTTACTCCTCCCCATTGAGGAAATGCCTCTTTGTAAGCGTTTTCAAACAATTGGTGTCATTTTGTGGGAATTTAGATCCAACACATCCTTTTCCACAGGTCCCACAATGCTTCAGTGATGAGTTGCCTTGATGAGTCTGACAGGCTTGACAGAGGAAAGGCAGGAGGGCGGAGAAGAGAGAGGATTAACAAGTGTCTGCAAAGTGGTATTTATATTTAGGATTTCTTTCCCTTTCAAGGATTGGTGCACCAGTCAGGACCCTCGGCATAAACAACAGAACCCAACCTAGTTCATTTCAATGGAAAGATAATTCATTAAAGAATATTAGCTAGTCCACAAAATCTCCAAGACAGCCAGAGAGTGCAGTGTAAAGGTAGCCACCCAGGAAAAATGCCCAAACCATGAAGTGAGATTGCATCATCGAAGACCACACCCCACTGGCAACACCCCTTGGTGCTTGGTGCCCAGTACCCCTTGGGCACTGACACCATGGCTTTCACCAAACACACTGAGCATTGAACAACCTCAGGCTCTGACACCTGCAAGGCTGCACACTTTCACCACCAATCTAGTGAAAGAATGGGTTCTGAGCAGCGCCCCCCCCCCCGCCCCATTTCCTCCTATTTCACTTCTGGATTCCTCCACAGGCACATCTGATTGGTGGAGCCCAGGTCACATGATCCACTCCCAAATGGAGACCAGATCCACTTGGTAATATGCTGAGTGACCTCAGGGAAGTCACCAAACCTCTCCTGTTCTAGTTTTCTCATCTTCAACATGAAGGATTCAGCTCAGTGTGTTTTAAGTTGACTTGAAGCTCGGAAATGCTATGATTTGGTAACTCTAAGTGTCTGGTGATGTTTTATTTAGCACTCAGCCACCCCAGGATGTTTGATAAAATCTGATCATTTGGACAAGTTCCAGGAAAAGAATAGATCAGAGCCTGCACTGGGGGTCAGAAGCCCACCTGATGGGAGGATGTGTGTGTGTGGTGAGAGGTGGGGGGACAGATGGTGAGAGTGCAGAGACTTTTAGAACTGGAAGGAATTAAATGATTTTTAAGCCGCGCACTCTCTCTCTCTCTCTCTCTCTCTCTCTCTCTCTCTCTGTCTCTCTCTCCTTCTCCAGCTCTTTTCAAATACAGCAACTGAGCCTTAGAGCAGAAATGATTTGTCCAAGTTCACATAGCTAGTTAAAGGCAGAACTGAGATTAGCCTTAGCTTTCCTGCTTTCCATTCATGGGTTCTTTCTGCTACACCTCGGCTGATGAATAGATTTTCTCCCTTTCCTGTGCTGACTCGGGTGAATTCCCAGTGGCTCCTTCAGCACTATCTTCAGGAAGTTTCCCAGGCCCTTCAGTAGCTCAGTGGAAGAAGGCTACCATTGATTAGCAATATCTGAAATGGCCACAGGAGGGTGGTTGCCTAGGTTTTTCCAACCTTGACTTAGTGGGCCTCCTTACAGAACCCAGGCTCATTCTCCATAGAGACCCAATAGGTGAAAGAAGGGTGGAAAAAGTACAGAACTGATTTTCAAAGTTCCTAGCCCAAAATTAAGAGGTAGTAGTCAAGGCATTCTTAGGGAACCAGCTCACAACCACAAAGTTTGCTAAGTAACTCTGGGAACAAATAGTAGTGCAAACTGTGCAGGCGAGGATGTGAGGCTGAGAGAGACAAGCGCCTAGAAAAGCAGAACAAGATAACGATGAAGTTAGAGACACACCATGCAACAGGCACCCAGTTTAGGGAGATTTTTTATGCTGCATCAAGTGTAACATCACTGCCCAGACTGAAACAGTGAAATTAACTGATTTATTTGCATGAGCACAGTTACATGTAAAAAAAATACATGAGCATATGGATTGGTCAATCCCTCCATGCCTACATAGAATTCTAGTAAATAAAAATGATAATAGTAATAGTATTGTCATCACTGTTTTACAGTTGAGGAAACGGAGGTTTAAATGGTCTAAGGGACCAGTCAAAGGTCACACGGTTCATAGGCAGTAGGGATGGGATTCTAGTCAAACGCAGGATTCTTTTCACTTCACCCTAATTAAAAGCTAGACTCAACCAGAGGGATATTTGAGAATTCATGAAAGTTACTAGAAGGGAACAATGGACTTTTCCAGAACTGGTCCTAAAATATCAGCCCTTCTCCATAGGAAAACAGCATCATGGCCTTCCTCTGGTTTTCATCTACTAGCCTTCAAATCACCAAACTTCTTAGCCTCTCTGGGGAAACTAAATAACCCACCACTTCAAAGGAAGTTCACAGGGGCTGTGCACAGCAATTTCACATCTTCCCCCAAACCCCAGCACAGCCAGTCCAGGTTAAAGGATATCAGCACTGCCACACACCCTTCTTTTTCCCAAATTAATCAAGAAGTAGGAATTTCTGACAAATGCCATCTGCTGATTTTTCAGAGAGACAAGTTTTGGTGGTGTGACCAGCAGGTGCCTCGGCTTTTTCTAGCATGCAGTATCAAAATAGTCACCATGGCAACCCTCAGAGGGCAGACTTCCAAAGAAATGCATTGTGAGCACAGAAACTCTAGAGCACTTTCAAGCAAGAAGGAAGGCGGCTGAGCGGGCGCACTTCCAACGGTGGGAGCAGGAGCTTCTCCGCACACACCAGCCGGACCCCGGGCTGCTACACAACAGGCCCAGCCAGGCCCTCCCTCACCCTGGTGCTGTGCTCCCAGGAAGGGAGGAGAAATGAGAATTTATGGTCAGTGGCAGGTAGAGCAGGCAACTCCCAGGGGTTTTTTTTGCAGGGACTAAAGTGGCTTGGAAGGGGGACAATAGGGATGTGGCCCTGAGCTAGAAGTCAGGAGACCTGGGTTATAATTCCTGCCCTGACATCTGCTAACCAAATAACCTTGGACAATTGAGCTGGCCTTTCTGAGTCTTATGGGCTCACTTGTGAAAGGAAGGTGGAAGGATGAATTCACAGGAGAATTTGTGCCTTATCATGGGGGAAACTGAGGCTATGATATCATGTTTGTGGGTGTTCTTGGTAAGGTATTCAGTGGGCAGCAAAGAGCAAAAAAGAGTAGGGGGTTAGGGCTTGGAAGTCTGGGTTCCTGACCAGACTCTGCTACTTTCAGATTCTATGATCTTGGGCAAGTCATAGATCTTCCCAGAGCCCAGTCTCCTCACCTTACAGAGACACCGGACATTGTGGTGGCACTGGTTAAATGGGGTACAGCATGCCCGATTGGAGACACCAGTCTGTGCTCTCTCCTCAGGCTCCTGGGATCTGCAGGGCCACTCCTCTGTGATCTGGGATTGCACCTTCGCCTATAGTGTTAGAAGCAGACACCAAAACAAGATTAAACACACGTGGATTTCACTCGGGGAAACACCTGAGAGAAAATGAGTGAGCTGGAAGAAGCCAAGAGAGCCGTCATGCCACACGTAGCAATCTGACTCCAACACAGAGAGATGGATGGTTGAGCAGAAGCATCCTAGGCCATCTTGTGCTCTAAGATGGCTCAGCAAGGCTGTCAGGGAGTCCTCAAGCCACAGTCTCCTGCAGGGAAGCCCCGTGTCTCTTGAAGAGAAGCGTGCCCTAACATCCTTTTCACTGGTTGGCTGGAAACAGCCCTAAGGACGTGCAGCCTCATGGATGAGCACACAGCAGCTGGGCTCCTTACTCAGTTTGGCTCCCTGTCTGCAACATGCATTATCACAACTACCCATCCTGACATCTTTCACTTGGGTACCCACGTCAGGTGTGTGGTCTCAGCTCCACACCTGCACTCCAGGAGCCTTGTACCCCACCCCCACGGTCTTCTCACCCAGGGCGGTATAGGAACAGTGACAGCTCAGGACAATATGGTATGTCCCACCTCTTTATTACATTGTGTAGCAAAGGTCCACGTGCCCTGTGTCTCTCTCTGTACTTGAATGTACACGTGTGTAGGGATGCATGTTTGTCAGTGTGCATGTATATGAGCGGGTATATTTGCATATTTGCATTAGCACTTATATTCATGTGTATGTCAATTTATACAGTGATGCCATTAGTGCCATTCTAAGCATTCAACACACAAGATCTCTCATCTTTGCATCCAACTTTGAGGTAGATAAGTAGATGTCCAGACACTATCCTCTTTTTGGCTTTTATGCTTTTCCCACCATGCCACTCAGATAATACATAATACAAGGCAGAGCAATGTGTTAAACCAGGAATGTTTTTCTTCAAAATCTGAGCTCTCGTCCTCTCCACCACACCCTCTCCCCACCTATTCATAGGACTATTTGTTGCATGAAACCACATATGTGTGCATATACAAGAAAAATTAAGACAAAGGAGGGACATATATTATACATAGAGAAGTATAGATTGATTATAGATCAATGGCTGATGGAAAAAGATGCTTCCAGAAGCATCTCCAACATACTTCTATTAGTATATGTCATCTGAAAACATGCATTGCATGCTAACTGTAAGAATTTCTAAATCATAAGCAATGACACAAATTCTGAAGACTCTGTGCAATTTGGGGCTCTGATTCTTCTGCTATGATCCTACAGGAGATCCTTTCCATGTCCTTCCCCCAACTTTTGGTTACCATAGCAAGTTTCTTAGCCTGCCCTGTGGAGCTTGTTTTGTCCTATTTGGGAGGTGTTTGTTTGTTTGTTTGTTTAATCTACTCCAACACTTTATTTTACTGAATCATTTGTCTTTTCTTTGTTTCCTGGTAGTATGAAACACTAGTCTGGAGAAATGGATTTAAAATAAGTCTGAATTACTATATGAGCACAGGTACTGTGCTTGAGATTTCATACAGATTCACATTTTGTTTGGGTACTTATCAAAGTGATCCCATTTTACAGATGAAGAACTGAGACTCTAACAGGATAGGAGCATTGGTTGAGTTGACTCTGTAAGGAAGGGGCCAGAACGGAGACAGGAGCTGGGCCCTGCTAAACCTAGTGCCAGGCTCTTTCCACTGTATTAATACTCTCTGGGCAGAAGATGTGATCTGCCCAATTATTGGGTGTTCTAGGCTGTTCTGCTGTTAGTTCTGCTGTACCCTGGGAGACTGCAGGACCAGCCCATCCCAGGAGGGCCACTTGGGGCCAGGGCAGGTAGACTTACCTGGAAGAGCACCAGCCTGGCTATCAGCATATCCACTTTCTTCCCATTTCCTTTCACAGCCTCCTTCCTCGGTTCACAATGAGAGTCCAGCTCCTGCCAGTTCTGACTGCCATTCAAAAGCCTGTTTTCTTTTTAAGAATTTTGAGAAAGAAAACTATCGCGTACTCAAAGGGGTTCTGGTAATCTGACGTGTCTGGAGATTTCAAGCTGTTAATGCAGAGAGGTGGCAAAAGTACTTTCTAGGATATTCTTATGGGCCCAAATGGCAGCTGGAGTCAACATCGCCAGCGTCTGGGCGGGTTTCCAAAGCACCGCCGTAAGTGGGTGAGGGCTGTACGATTGGCCTCGATGTTTGGAGAGTGCTGAACAGTTTGCCAGATGCTTTCAGCTCTCCTGTCTCACTGAATTCTCACAGCAACCCCACACAGGGAGTGGTGTTACCATTTTTCACCGCAGAGGAAACCATTCAGAGAGGTGAAGTGACTGGCCCCTTGGCAGACAGCTAAGAAGTCATGGAGGGGAGGCTCCAACCCAGTTCTTCTGACTCTAGGTCCAGCATCTCAGGGTTGTATCTGGGTGGTCCTCATCTTTATATCAGGGGCCAGATGGTAGAGTCGGGGGTAAATAACAGACCCAAGAAATGGATGGGAACATTTGTACAATGTCAGGGAGCTGTCTTGGTTTGCTATAGCCAATACCATAGACTGGGTGACTTACACAACAGCCATTTTTTTTTCTCACAACCTGAAGGCTAGAAGGCCAAGATCAGGGTCCCAGCATGGTCAGGTTCTGGTGAAAGCCCTCTTCCTAATTTGCTATCTTCTTACTGTATCCTCATGTGGCTGGGAGAGAGTGCAGAGAGGGGAAGCTCTCTCTGGTCTCATAAGGATGCTAATCCTATAGGCTACATCCTAATTACCTCTCAAAGGCTCCATCCCCAAATACCATTGCATTGGGGATTAGGGTTTCAACATATGAACTGGAGAGTGGGGATGCAGTGGACACAAACCTTCAGTCCATAGCAGAAGTAGAGAGCCCTGGAGACCTGTTTCATTTAGTGCAAAAACCAGGCACTGTGTGCTAGGTGCTGGGGGTACAGCATGAGCAAGGTCATCTACACCCTGCTGCCCTGAGAGTCACAGACCAGTGGGGAGGGTCAGTGGTTACCCAGGCAGCTCCTACCCAGAGTGCTAAGCATTCTGGGAGGGAGACATGTGTTTCTGTTGGAGCGCACGTAGGGGAACCTCACCCAGACATGATATTGGGTCTCCTAATTCATTTCCTGAGTATACAAAAATGACTTGGGCTTTGGTGTAGGAGTGAAAAAGGTGGTGGTGGTTGTGGGAGAAGAGATCCAGAAAGGTGTCCCAGAAGAGATATGGCTTTCCAGAGCTGGGGCCTTGAAAGGTGGGTAGGATTTTGAAGTGTAAGGATTTGGAGGTGAAGCATGGCAGCCTAAGGAAATGGCCTGGTCCCCAGCAAAGGTACAAAGAGTGGACATGCCCAGGGACAAGAGCTTGTCTCCAGAGCCTATGAGTGGACTGCAGGGGTTAGGATAGCAGGAGACACCGCTAGAAAAGCAGATGGGCAGGCAAGTCAGGGCCTTAGAAGGTGTGGACTTTGTCTTATAGGCCATGGGGAGCCATTCTCAGCATTTTGAGTGGGACAGTGGCACTGTTGGGCCTTCGTTTTGGAAAGGTGGTTTCCAGGGCTGATTTCGGGGAGAAGCAAGAGGGACAAGTCTCGAATGGCGGCATAGGTGAGAGATGATAGGGACCTTCCCCTGGGGCGACGACTCAATCAGTAGGGTGGCCACCCGAGATGGCACAACCGGAAAACAAGTCGCAACCACGTCTGAGAAGACGTTGAGATCACCCCAGGGAAGCCAGGTCTGGGTTAGATTCAAGGGGCAAGCTAAAGGTGAGGAAGTGAAAAGAAGGAGCCAGAAGCCTATGTGAGCAAGGGGCCAGGGCAGGGGCTAAAGTGTGAGGGCTATTTCTGGAAATGAGGCAGCAACTTCTGATTGAATACCGGTGTGTGTGTGTGTGTGTGTGTGTGTGTGTGTGTGTGGTGAGCTGTTTGTGATACAGTGAGATCTATTCAGGATCAGGCGGTGAGCAGGGAGGAGAGACGACTTGGGTTAAAGGGAGACAGATCAGGAGGCCAATGAGAGTCTCCTACAGGGGTGGGACAGGCGACTCACTAGAGCAAGTCCCTGACACGGGCAGTCAGCCCTTGGACGCACCTCCCACAGAACAATTCTGTTCCCCTCCATTGTGCTTCAGACCAGGAAAGCAACACCTTCAGCCACACCCGCTGTCCAGTCACCACCCAGCCTCTGTGCCCTACAGACCTGCTAAATGGTGCCAGAGACAGAGAGCTAAAATCCCAGGCTTTTTTTTTTTTATGACTTGAATCAAATTCCTTCCTGGCACTGTTCAGAGGTTTCTAGGGGCTTTGTGCCTTGAGCTCAGGGCTGAAGAAACTGGTTTGTCTACAGGCTGGTGGCTGTTCCAGGGGCTTCCTTTGAAAACTTTCTACTGTGTCCAGAAGCGGCAACCTGCTGGCCTGGGAACCACCCTGCCACTGCCAGGTGAAACTCCGCATGAAAACAAGCAGCGTTTCCAGGACAATCTTCCCCAGACAATCCTCCCCAGATCCTTTACTGTACCGTGATTCTTTTCCTCCTTCCTTCCTTCCTTTTTTCCTTCCTTCCTTCCCTTCTCCAGCTCAGGCTCGAGTTTTCTGCCCTGTGGAGTTCTGTGACAGCATTTCAGAGCAATCCACCTCCTGCTTCACCACAGGGAGAGACCGGCTGGCTGACCCCCCCGGGGCATCTGGCGTGGAGGGTACTGTACCCACACCCTGGGGCTGTCTATCTGCCCTCGCGCTCTCCTGCTGCTGACGCACGCGTCCTATAATAAGCCTGTGTTACTTGGAGCTGGGGCGCTCCGTAGTAAGCCGAAACCGCTACTATATTTACACCCTTTCCACATTTAGACAAAGGCTATTTTTAACAGAAGGTCTATTTGTGGGGGTTGCCCACGTCACACTCTGTTCACATGCATCTCACCATCCTGAGTCTATTATTTTGATTTCACACTTCCACCAGGTCTCTCCCCCTTCCCTCCTGCCTTCCATCGTTTTCCTTTCTTGTTTCTTTTTCATTCCTTTCTCCGGTTTCCTTTCTTTCTCTTCCCAAGTGGAAATCGGAATGAGAGGTCTTTGGCAGGCTGTGTTTTCAGGGTTGTTCTGGGGACACCCAGGGCCTCATCCTCATAGAGTGGAGTGGGCAGCATGGCCGCCTGGGCTTGTAGGCTGTTTTCAGTGCCTGCTGGTGGGGGTGCGGGGCCGGGGAGTGGGGGGGCAGGGGCAAACACAGAGCACAGTCCCGGAAGCTCCATATGGCCGAGTTTATCTGGGTGGGACCTGGGACTCTCACAACCTGGCCCTCCTTCTCCTTGGCATTCCAGTTCTGTGTGTGTGTGTGTGTGTGTGTGTGTGTGTGTATGTGATGCAGTCTTTTTTTTTTTTTAGCTTAGAAGTTAATTCTATCAGGTTAACATTATCAGATTTATTTTGATGAAAGGGGGTTTCATACCTTATAGATTCATGATCCACTTAAGGGAAGGGGAGGGGAAAGTCAAATCAATGGAAATGACAGGGAGTAAGTGCCTGCTGTGGACAAACACTGTGCAAGCTCTGAAGAAACCCAGAGCCCGACAAGGGTGACAGGCCGTCCTGCAAGCTCCCAGCCTATAGGCTGAGGACATGGAGGCCCAGAGAGGTGAATGCCCTAAACTCTCTGGGCTGGTGAGTGGCTTTACCGGGACTAACAGCTACAAGTGTGGCCACAAATGGCATGCTTGCCCCGATCTCATACTTCCCCTGCTGCTTCCTTCTCATCCCCTAAAGGTCCCAGAGGACCCATGTTGCCTGATCTTATTTTGCTCCTCCCAAGAGCCAATGTGGACTATGGCTTCAGAGTGAAATATTTTTATTGTATGTCTAAGGGGACTGGCTGCTGAGATTTAAATTTGCATCCGACTACAACAGGAATGGACATAGGGCCATTGGTAGGACGCCCTCCCCTCCTCAGCCCTGCTTCTATAGGCACCAGGAAACTCACAGAGATTGAATGCCCCTCAGGCCCCCATCCTCGGGGCTTGAACGTGTCTGACTCTGTCTCAGACATTCCCTGGAGACTCTCTGACTACTGTCTCCTTGCTGTCCTAGAGTCAGGAGTCCTAAAAGCCCAGGGGCTGAGCAGCTGTAACATTAGGGCAAGTCACATTGCTTATAGTTCATTTATTCCTCCTTAAGACTGAGATGATACCACCTTGCCCACTCACCACTTCACAATCTGCAGCAAATTTTAAGTAAGAGAATTTAGGTGACTATGCTGCTTTCCAAGCTGGCAAATACTACAAGGCTGTCAGTTGTATCATTAGTATAGATGTGAAAAGGGGGTTCACAAGACCAAGTGACATGTTCATGGTCACACAGCAAGTAAATGATTGAAATAAGGACTTAAGGGTCCTGTTTCCCTCAGCCGAGGACTGAAAAGAAATTGCGGAGCCAGTGGGAGGCTCAGATGCTGAGCTCTACCAACGCCAGGCCCAGCTCAGCCCAGAAATGGGGACACTGATCTGGGATGGATCCCATCGCTCTCCTGGGCTGACCCTCCCTGCACCTTTGTCCCAGTAGCTTCTCAGGCTTCTCGGCAGTGTGGGTGTCCTGCCACTGCCAGAGCCGAAATCCCAGAGCAGTGACAGAGGAGCCAGTGTCATGGGGCTTCTGGTTTCAGGATATACTGGAAAGGTGAGAAGGAAGCTTGTCTTCCCATGGACCTGGGCCAGCGCCGGGTGGCGGGGCCTCCCCCGCTGGGGGCTGGGACGTTCCCCAGGTGCCCAGGCATCCCCAGGTCAGGAGGGCCGCCAGCACTTTTCCAGAGTATTAGCTTGGGGCATAAAATAAATCATTGAGCCCTTTGCATGTGCCAGACTCTTTGTCACTTCAGACAAAACCTGCCCCAGAATCAGTAACCTGGCATGGCCTGGGCTCACCGGCTTAGGGACTGGCTTGTGAGAAAGGAATTCAAGTCCCACAGAACTGCTTCTTAGCGGACTGGATGAGGAGACTGCATTATGCTACTATGCATCTATACCATGACCTCTACGACTTTGACCTTCATGCCTTTGGGCACACCTCTCCCGCCACTACCACCTGGCCTCGCCACCCTTGACTCTTGCCAAATTCCCACTCGTTTTCAGGACCGGGCGCAGATATTACTCCCTCTGTGAAATCTGTCCTGGCCCTCTTTTTCCCAGTCAGGAGTAATGTCCCTCCTTCTCTGGATTCTCAGGGCACTTCGTGATCACGTCCCAGGCCAGCCGGTGCTGAATTACCTTTGCACCCAGCCCAGAACAGAGGGGCTGCATGGTTGATCAGTGCGAGTGGAGTCAGGCTTTCTTCTCACTCCTTCACCTGACGGGCTGAGTGGACCCTCGGGGCTGGAAGGCCATAGAAGTGTAGACATGCTTCAGTGCCCCGCCCTAGTCCCCTTTTAGGGACCCGTGCACCCAGCCCCCCGCTGCTATTAGTGTGAGCTGTTTGCTCATTCGTGACTTAACACCTACCCCTTTCTCAGGGGAATCGCTCTCATGAAACAGCCGCTGCCTGCCCAAGAGGTGACGACTTTCTCCCCACACCCATCATTCAAGGACAGAGCTAGGGTTGGTGGCTTAAGACCCAAGCCTGGATTCCACACTCTGAAATATGAAGACTGGAAGAAATGCGCCCAGTGATTTCTGCTGTGATTCAGGGGAAGGTGGGGGTTTTGTGAGCCTAACGTTTGTGTTCAGTTTATGAAGTACTTAACCCAGTGTCTGACCCAGGGTAGTGCCCACCAAACTGTTGCTACTAGTCTCTATCATTAACAATAACAATAAATGACATCTGGTTCCTCAGAGAATGTGGAATGTGGGGTGAATCAAAAGATGTTCTATGGGCACCCAGGTAAGCAGATTTCAGGTCAAAGCCATTCAGAGGTGGAATGAGCTGCCTCAGAAGATGGTGAGTGTCCTGTCGTTCAAAGGGAAGTAATGGGGGGGCAGGAGGGGGCATTTATCTACCTGACAGTGGAGGTAATTCTCATCTATCATATCCTTTCATCAAGCACAGGGGTATTCTGGAAGGGGTTGAGGGACAGCGTGGGGTGGGGAACAACAGCCTCTGCGGGCCTACCCTGGAGAGACGTGGCCCTCCCAGGTATGAGGTTCAGGATTCTGTGCAGACCTTGACTTTCCACATCTCTCATAAGCCCAGTGGCCACTCTGTGTGCAGGAAGGGGGCACATGGTTCCAGGACAATGCCCCAGACTGTATGCCTACACTTTCCAGAACTGCAAACACTCCCAGACCCACTACAGGGCCAGACTCCCTCCTGAGAGAGAAGGCCGCCCGTGGACACTCCAGTCCCATGCCTTTCACGTCCTCCAGAGGAGACAGAGCCGTGCCCTTCCTCTCCCCACCCATCACCGCACTGTGGGGGCTGTTCCCTCTTCTGGAGGGGCTCGCTTGGCCTCCGACCCTGGCTGCTGTGTGCTCAGTCTCCAGCCCCACAGCTGTCTGTCCGAAGGAACCAGCTTTCTGTGCCCTCTCCCATGACCGTCACAAGGACACCCAGGGGTCCCCTCTTCACACAAAACCCCGTTATGCAATCTTTGCCGCAATCATGAAATCACAAGACTGGGAGAGAGTGGGCACGCCCAGTCCCAACACTAGCAGATCCACGTGTGCTGGATTTGCTCAAGGACACTCCTGCCATGTGCCTGTGCTTGTCACTGTCAGGGTGGAGAGCTGGCTCCCACAGAAGGTCACTCTTCCCTTCATTGAACTACTCTGCCATTCGCTAGTACGTCTAACATCCACAGGTGACCTGGCATCTGTGGCTTCCTCTCCTTGGTCCTCGCTCTTTGGGATGGTGCAGAAAGTCGTCTTGTTGGCGGGTGTCCAACCAAGAGGTGCCAGGAAGCGTGTGGGGAGAAGTGTCGAGAGATGAAGTCAGGGGTGATGAGAAATGTCAGAGAGAAGTGGTGGAGATGTGTGCATTCTGAAAGCGACCTGTATCCTGCGTGCTTGAAATCTTCCTGCTGTGCTTTTTCAAGGTGCCCTGCTGAAGAAGTAACTCCTCGGCCCTCAGAACACTCTCCACACCCAATAGCACACGCTCAGAGAGCTACAGACAACTGGGGTGTCATGTTACCTATTGTGGTGACAAGAAAAGTGATCAGGAAGGGAGGAGATGGCAAGACTGTGTCACACGGAGGACAGTTGAAAGGAGAGGGTCAGTTTAGCCAGAAGAATAGATTCGGGTGGTAAAGTAATTGTCTCTGAAAATCTTTCCTGGGGAAGAAGGATTGGACTAATTCCAGGTGGAACAAACAATTGGACTTAAGACAAAAGGATAAGCCATCAGAGTAACCAAAAGCTTCCTACTAGGCAGAGCCACTAACAGCAAGAGGTCCCTGTCATTGAAGGTATTCAAGAGAGGCAGGGGCAGGGAGGGGGTCGCAGGCGGAGGGGACCATCAGTGCAGTTCAAGCACTGGGTGGAAATTGAACTTGAGGGCTTGTTATCAAGAGTCCATGAGTTTTCTGTTAGTGTATACCTGTTACCGCCAACATGCACACACACAAAATGAAGCCTGGGCGTTTCATAGAAGAGGCTCTTTATTTTCTTTCTCAAGGTGCATCATTGCAGGGTGTGCATCTCTTGCTTTGCTTAGGTCTGGTCACCCGGAGATTTTCCCATAGCTGACTTGGTTGCCAGCGAGTCATAAAAGCCTTTCCTCTCCCCTTGGGAGGAGCGGAGCAGATTGTCTGGATCTGCCGCGTATTGCCCTGACTCCGGGCTCAGCACCAAACGTGTTCCTTCTGCGCAGTCTGTTCCCGTTTTGACAATGCAGAGGGGAAAGCTGGAGAAAGTCCCGTCGCCAAGGGTGCCGGGAACTGCAGGGCCAGGCTTTGCTCCTGGACGGGAGTGATCGCATTTGCATTTAAGCTCCCGAGGGACACGGGGAAGGCTGGCTGGGCTCCTAGCCCCTCCTCAGCATCTCTCAAAGAGGAAGTGCTCTCTCTCTGTAGCCACCCCAGCGTTTTCTCAGGGACAGAGGCTGCCAGGGTTCTCCTGGGAGGAGACTTCCCTGAATCTCTCAAGCGTCCAGGAGATTAAAATATTACTAATTTGGCTTTTCTCTGCACAGGAGACGCCACGGTGCTGTGCTGCCTGAGGACAGAGTCCTAGATTCTCTGCTTCATTAAGATCCAAAAAGTGTTCTCCTTTGGACTAGAGTGTTTTAGGCCCTGTGACCAGCTAGTGGATAGTCATTCAATGGCATTACTCAGCAAGGGTTTACTGGGCCCCTCTGAGCCGGGCCGCATCCTGGGCCCTGGGGAGCAAAGATGAATGAGACCCAGGATTTTCCCTCAGGAGGCTTATAGTCCAGTGGGAGAGACAATCACAAGCAAAAAAAAACAAAACAACAACAAAAAAGAACAGTCATGCAGTGAGGACACTAGTGTCTGGGAGCCTCAGAGGCAATGATCTTGCAGAACAGATGTCTGAGATATGTTTTCAAAGACAATCAGGATTTTATGGAGCTCCACAAGCATGGGGAAGGTGGGGGGTCTATGTATGTGAAGATGTGGAAAGGATGGGGAAGAGCTTTTCTTATTTCAGGAGCCCCCCGTGCTTTGACATGACCAGAGCCACTTATGAAGCAGACAGAGAAGTGCCCGGAATGAAGCTGGAGAACAGGTTTCAACCAGGGATGATTTTGTCCCCCAGGGACACTTGTTTGTCACAAGGGGAGGAGGGTTGGCCACAACTGGGTTTGGGGGCAGGCAGAGCCAGAGATCTGGTGAAAGGCCTGCAGTGCACTGGGCAGCCCCACCACCGTTATCTGCTCCTTGGTGTCAGCGGTACCCAGTCGGAGAGACCCTGAGCCGGTGCCAGAGAGAGACAGCAGCCACTTTGTGAAGGATGGGGCTCCTTTAGGGGCGTTTTTTGAGGGTCATGCCAAGAAGGCACCTGGAGAGAGAAACCAGGTGAACATACGGTTTTCAGATCCTATAATCTGCGGTCCCCCTTACCTGTGTCTCTGCCAGCCCTCTCAGCTGTCTTTTCTGCACACATCTGATAAGCCTGCACCCAGTATTTTCTTCAACTTGCTGAGAAAAACATTAAACACAAAAATTTCTGAGGCAAATAATGCCTAGGGTTCATGTAACATCACTTAATTTACAGGGCATCTTGATGCCTCGTCTCCTTGTATTCTCCCTGCAGAAGAGGAAAAGGAAGCTCAGAGATGTTCTGCAATCTAGGATTTGTTAAACTTTAACCTGTCTCTTCTCCCAGCTGGCCCCTGGGTGCACTGAGGATCCATCCCTCTGGCCCCAGGAGATGCTGGGAGTATCCTCCATGCTGACTTCAATGGCTTCCTTTCTAGCTTCCTGGATTCGTATCTAAGTGAGGGACCAAGAGAGGGCTCCCTGCTTCCTTCTGACCATAGCTATGACACCCACATACCCTTCTGACCAGAGGGGACCTCACCCTCCCCATGGTGACCTGGCAACCTTGGTAAGAGGACCTGCCCTGGCTGACATGACTGACATGGCAGGGACAGCTGCTCAGCTCATGTCTCTGCCCAGGAGGCATTACTGACCCTGTGATTTGGCCCTTCATCTGAACTGGCAGATGGGCACAAGTCCTGTGTGGTGACGCTGCTCCCCCTCGACTGAGAGCAGAGGACAGCACGGGTCAGCTGAGTGGTGGGACTTTTCCCAGTGGAACCCCCAAACACCGCTGACCTGATGATACGTGGCTGTCCTCCGGGACAGCATTACCAGAGCAGCCGTGCCAAGTCACATGCTGCACAAGCACTCTCAGGGGTCGGCACTTGCTGTTCCAACAGCTTGTTCAACGCCCACTCGTCTGTGGTTCAGAAGTTTATAACGTGACAGTCTTCTACTCCAATAGCTTGTAAGCTCACCGAGAACCAGTTTGCTACATTCTCAGAGCCACCGCCATCTCCCCAGTGATACAGAAAAAGAACCTAGGGTCTCCCCGCTCCTTTCATCTTTCACAACCCATTAGTTACAAGCCCAAGGAAAAGAATCAAGGGCAATGGATTATTCACTTGTTTGTCTTTGTGTAGGTATAGATGGTATACAATGCTATGTTCATCATATTAGCTCCAGGTGTACAACACAGTGACTTGAGAGTTTTGCGCTGCACACTCCGGCCATCCCGCTGATTTCAGTGGTCGCCTGCCGCTGTGCAGACTTGGCACACTGTTGTTGACTGTATCCCCTTAGCCTTCTCCCCTCTAGCCCTGTCCTCTCGTTGGTCTTTGTTTCTATGAGTCCGTGTTTGTTTTGTTTTACCTGTTCATTTGTTTTGTTTTTCTAAGATTCCACACATAACTGACACCATACACAGTACTTGTCTTTCTCTGTCTGGTTTATCTCACTGCACACAGTGCGCCCAGGTCCATTGATGCTGCTGCGAATGGCGAGATTTCACTGGTTTCTGTTGCTGGGTAGTATTCCATTGTACGTGAATAGCACTTTTTCTTTATCCGTTTATCTACTGAGGGACACCTAGTTTGCTCCCATATCTCGGCTGTTATAAATAACACTGCAGTGAACGTGGGGCGGGGGGTGCGTGTATCTTTTTGAATTAATGTTTTTATTTTCTTTGGTTAAATACCCAGAAGTGGAATTGCTGGATCATATGGTGGATCTAGTTCTAGTTGTCTGTGGAGTTTTCACATTGTTTTCCATAATGGCTGCACCAGTTTGAAGTCCCACCAACAGTGCACAAGAGTCACCTTTTCTCCACATCCTTGCTAATGCACATTTTTTGTTGACTTTTAATAACAGCCACTCTGACAGGTATGAGGTGGTATTTCATTGTGGTTTTGATTTGCGTTTCCCTGATGATTAGTGATGTTGAGCATCTTTTTATATGTCTATTGGCCATCTGTATGTATGCTTAGAAAAATGCCTTTTCATGTCCTCTGACCATTAAGGGCAATGAATCTTCATAAAATAACAAGATCTGGCCTGGTATCAAGCCCACCTTGTCCCACTCCATCAAACCTCTTACCCTCAGCAGCATCTCAGGGTGGCTGCCCACTACCCTCTCCATGGCTCCTCCTGCCACCAGTATGGCTCGGTGGTTCTCTCTCGCTGACCATGGCTCTATCCCTCTCCAGTAATATCGTTCCTTCTCCTGCACTGTCCAGCCACTTTGTCACTACTACAGGGGTGGACGGCACCTGACTCCAGGCTGCAGAGTGGGATGGATAAGAGGAAACAAGAACAGATGCAGAAAAGAGGCGACTAGGGCAAGGCAGGTGAGAGATGATGGTGGCTGGGACCAGGACCATGATTACAGAAACGGGGGAAGTGAAATACAAAAGCTGAGCCTGTGTTGGAAAGCATGTCAATGGGGCTCAAGCCCCAGATGGGGTGAGGGGCAGGAGAAGAGTCCTTTCCAACCTTGAGACCTTTATATAAGAAAGGGGGCTACATTGCTGAGAGCTGTGCCATGACACTGATCCTGGAGAGCACACATCCCTTTCCCGGGGTGTAGGACGGCAGCGCCCATCTCTCCAGGAGCCAGGGGCTTGCATTTCCCAATGGTGTATTCTCAGGAGGCACCCAGGTCTTCTCGAGACTTATTTGGTCATCACCCCAAGCCACCTGCTCAGCAGGAGGTGGCGGGCTCAGAGCCCAGGGGTTTGACCCAGAGAAGGGGCTCTGTATCTAACCATGGGACACTGTGACAATGAGGCAGCCTCAGTGTCAAATGGCTGCTCTGATAGGGTTTCTAAAAATATCCCTGGCCCTGCTGCTCACGGGGCACCCACCCAACCTCGTGAGTGCCAAGCAAACAGGCCAGCGTAGCCCGCCCTGCTCCCTCCTTACTCTCCCCACGGCCTCCCTCCAGCTCAGGTTCATCTACTGTCACCCGGATTATCACACGAGCCGCCAGCTGCTCTCCCTTCTCCACATGGACCACCAGATGGTAACCGCAAAACACCGGAGACCACCCCATAACCGAAGCCGATTCACTCGTTCGTTCACTCACCCATTCATCCAATCACTCCACGCGCATCCCACATACGATTAACGTGCCAATGTTGAGTGCCTTTTCTGGGCCAAGCCTTGTCATAGGGGCTACGGGTTGGGGGGAGCAAAGCCAGGCACAAAGGAGTAAATACTGTAGGACTTCATTTATGTGACTCTCAAGAACAGGCAAATCTAATCTGGAATGGTGGAAGTCAGCGTTCTGGCTACTTCTTGGTGGTGGAGTGAGAAAGGGCAGAGGGGTGGTGGTTCTGGGACCTGGAAGTGTTCTGTCTCTTGATCTGAGTGATGTCTCACAGTTACAATAACGTATAAAAATGTACTGAGCTCCATGCTTAAGATTTGTGCTCTTTACTGTGAGTTATGCCACCATAATTTTTAAATGTATATAAAGCATTCCTGAGGTTTTGCTTTTTAGAGCTAGATACAGATCCATGACTCAAGAACAGATAAGAAAGGTGCATAGCAGAATTTTAGCAGTGCATGTCTCTGACTGGTGCAATAAGGGCAACTTTTTCATCTCCTTTATACTTTTCTGAATTTCTCAACTATTCGACACTAAACATATTTTGCTTATGTAATGAGATTAAATATATTGAGGGCTATTTTGAAGGTAATAACCCTGGAAGAGAAACATTCAGCAAGCACGAGGTGAGTGGCTCTCTTCCCAGAGGGACAGAGCCTGCTCAGGAGCTTCTGTCCTCTTGGACGGTGAGCACGTGGGCGTAGGCACCCTGGTCCAGGTCTCTTGGGTTTCAGCACAACTAAATAAAGCTCCTGGCCCACTGAGAGCTGTGAGGTGGGGCTGCTGGAGGAACCCTGGGGCTTTCCTCTCATTCCTGGGGGTAAGGAGCCTCCCGGGCATTTGGAAGCCCTGCCAGGCCCATTCCCATGCTGGCAGCCTAGAACTTGCCTGGCTCTCGTCTCCTGCATCTGTGGTCTTCAGGATGGGGATCCCGCCCCACAGCAGCACCAAGGCCTCTCTGTTGAAGGTAGGGTGACTTTAGGACCCCTCCCCTTATCCCGTCAGCAAGAAGGACCTGCCCGTGTGCGTCATTTGGAGCCACTGTAAGGTACAGGGAGCTGAGGGTGGGAATATTAAAATAAATGCAAAACCTGACTAGCCCTGGAAACCCTGAAGAAGGAAGAAAAGGGAACTGGGAGGAATTGCTCAGGGCCTTGGTTTTCTCACCCGGAAATAGGGCTGTTGTGAGAATAACATGAATGAACATATGGAAAGTGCTGGAATTGGGGGCTGGTTTTGTGTTCTGGTTTTGCTGACATTTGGGGAGATGGAGGCCGGTGGCATGGCTGGCTACTCGCCACCTGATCCCATTCCGGTGCTCCTCTCAGCTCCCACCGCCTGCGCAGAGCAAGGGGTGGGAGGCATTTTTGTGCCCCAAACCTGATATCTACATTGGCAAAGCCAATGGGGTCATGTGACGAATATCTGTTTTTGATTCACAAATGTATTTTGCATTTCCAGCCCAGATCCTAAAACCAGTCGCCCCTCCCTCCCACCCGCTCTCCTACCCCTGCAACATGCGGGCTCCCACAGAGCAGTCATGTGAAGCCTTCTCAGATTGAACGCAGGGACGAGCCCACAGCCCGGCTCAGCCCTGTGACACACACGGCCTCCAGCGGTCACATGGCCTCCAGCTGCCGCCACCTGCCCTCTGTCCCCAGCCCGGTGCCCTCTCTCTGGCAGGCTTCCTGAGCTGACTCATCCCTCTAGGCAGTGAGCTTGGCAGGCAGCGGGACTGAGTGACACAGGGTGGGGGCCAGCAAGCTTGAAACATTTGGGTCCTAGCCGACCTCGAGGTGGAACCCCGTCCAGGAGTCTCCTAGATACCACGTGGTGTTCTCCACAGGTAGGCACCCTGCTGGCCTGACACGGAGGTGGACAGAGCTGCTGCCAGCTGACTCTGTGCAGACAGGGGCCCATGAGCAGGGAGCTTGAGCCAGAGGCCTACACAAGGCTATGCAGGGAACCAAGGGCACCATCCGGCCGTGTACCTTGTGCAAAGGTTGGAAGCCAGGAGTTGCCAGGCTTTGGAAGGAGGGAAGAAGACAAATACAGGCAGGGCCATCTGTATACATAATCAAAAATAAATAAATAAATAAATAAACCTCTAGGCCAGCAGTTCTCAACTGAGAGTGATTTTTGCCACCCCAGGAAAAATGTTTGGAGACAGTTTTGGTTGTCGCAACCGAAGCGGCACTACTGGCATCCAGTGGGAGAGGCCAGGGAAGCTGTTGCTAAGCAGCATCCTACAGGGCACAGGCCAGCTGCCCATAGCAGGGGATCGCCCAGCCCCGCATGTCAATAGTTCCATGGTTGAGACGCTCTGCTCTGGAGAGAAAACCACCTACCTGGGGAAGATGTGCTCAGGGCCCCACCAGAGTGAGCTGTGACTGTCACTCCAGGCTTGGAACCTTGCAAGCCTTCCTTCTAGGACCTGCCTCTGGCTTACCCTTCAGCCTCCCCTCCTGGTGGGCTTGGGTCACACCACCCCATTCACAGTATCCCAGTACCTCAGCACCTTTGCCCTTAAGAGGATCCCCTGTCCTCGGTCAGATGTACTCTACTTCCATCTGGCAGGTACTCGCCCATCCATCTGGGTCCACTGGTGCCACTTCCTCACCTAAGAAGCCCTGCACTCCCTTGTCCCTGGGACGGCACATGGCACCTCTGCCATCGAACAGCATTAGGGTAGGTGCTGGGATGGCAGGTCTGGGTGTCTGTCTCTCCCACCAGGCTGTGGGTTCCCTGAACATCTAGGTCCATCTTCTAGTGCCTGGGGAGACCCTGAATACTTGGACCTGCTCTCCTGCACATCCCTCCCTGATCTTGGGGTGGTTGGGGCCATCTAGGAGACAACATGAAAAACAATTCACGATCTTCCCACCTGCAAGGTGAGGAAGCTGGAGAGTGACACCCAATTTCCAGTGGTCACTGGCTGAGGGCTGCTCCTGGGGGTGTTAACTTCAATGACCTGCCTCCAAGGGAAAGGAGGAGAGTCCCAGTGGGGCAGTAGGTGCCTGTGGCACATCCTGGAATGGTAAATGCAGTATCTGGTTCATCAGGGGTCAGCAGATTTTTTCTTAAAGGCTCAGAGAGTAAACTAGCGGACCATGTGGTTTCTGACACAACTAGTCAACTCTGCCCTGGTACCTCAGCCACAGATAACATGTAAACAAACAGAACTGGCTTTATCCAAATACGACTTTTTATTTACAAAACAGACAGCCAACCTGCAGGCGGTAGTTTGCAGATCCCTGGGCTACATGTGTAATGCCACCCATTTTGCAGATAGAGAAACAAGGCCCAGTAGAGAAAAGTAACTGGTCATCTAGCCAGCCAGAGGCACATCTGATTTTCTGCCCAATATTCCCTCCACTATACCTGCTACCTGTATATTGGGATGGTTTTTAGGGAACTGGCAGCCAGAACTCTTCCAGAAGGTGTTCACATATTCCATAATTCTTTTTATTTTAATTTTTAAATTATTTTTCAAGTACTGTTGTCTCCATTTTCCCCACCACTCTCCCCCACCCCACCAACTCCTACCTCCCACCCTCAGTCTTACCCCTTTTGACTTTGTCCATGGATCCTTTATACATGTTCCTTGATGACTCTTTCCCTTCTTTCCCCTGTTATCCCCCTCCCCTCTGGTTACTGTCAGTTTGTTCTTTTTTTCAGTGTCTCTGGTTATATTTTGCTTGCTTGTTTGTTTTGTTGATCAGGTTCCACTTACAGGTGAGATCATATGGTATTTGTCTATCACTACCTGGCTTACTTCACTTAGCATAATGATCTCTAGTTCCACCCATGCTGTCCCAAAGGGTAGAAGCTCCTTCTTCTTTCTGCTGCATAGAATTCCATTGTGTAAATGTACTATAGTTTTTTGATCCACTCATTTACTGACAGGCACTTAGGTTGCTTCCAGCACTTGGCTATTATAAATTGTGCTGCTATGAACATTGGGGTATATAGGTTCTTCTGAATTGTTGTCTCAGGATTCTAAGGTTATAACCCCAGCAGCAGCATTGCCGGATCAAAAGGCAGTTCCATTTTTAGTTTGTTAAGGAAGTTCCATACTGTTTTTCACAGTGGCTGCACCAGTCTGCATTCCCACCAACAGTGCATTGGGGTTCCCTTTTCTCCACAATCTCACCAGCACCTGTTTGCTGATTTATTAAATGATGGTCATTCTGACTGGTGTGAAGTCTCATCGTGGTTTTAATTTGCATCTCTCTAATGGCTAGTGATGTTGAGCATCCTTTCATATGTCTCTGGGCCCTCTCTGTATGTCCTCCTTGGAGAAGTGTCTGTTCAGGTCCTTTGTCCATTTTTTAATTGGATTGTTTGTCTTCCTGGAGTGAAGTCATGTGAGTGCTTTGTTCATAACCCATAATTCTTAAATGGCAGCGGTTGTTTCCTCTTAGTGGCCAGAGAGGCCTCAGGGACTGCAGCCTTTTGGCCTGCAAGGAATGCTCAGAGCTGCTTCTGGGAGCGTCACTGAGTGAGGCTGCTTCGGCAGCGTCCCCTTGCCAGGCCCTCTTCTGTCAACTTCTGCCGCAGCTACCTTGGCCAAGCATCTCCCAACAGTGGCCACAAAGCACAGAGTGAGAAAGCAGTTAGAACTTCGGAGCCTGTAAAAATCTAAAAATATCCAGGAATGTGTGCACATATGTGGCCCTTCTGTGATCAAAACATCTGGGGAGAAGATCAAATGTTCCTGCTTTAATTTGCCTGAAATTCTGTGAGGACTTGGGAAGGAAAAGGAAGTTGAAAGTCACTGACTTTACTGGGGGGAAGGACGTCACAAGAGTTTTGTTTTCTTAAGACAAAATGAGTTATGCACACGCAGAATCCTCCCCCGGGGAAGTCCTTGGGATTCTGGGGATTGTTTCTCATAATGGGGGTGGAAAGTTTGTTGGCTACAGGCTTGAATTCCTGATTTGATGCCTTTAAAAAAAAAAAAAGATGATTAAAATACCAAGTACTTTAATCAAAACATTAAGAGCTATGACAATGTACTAAATTGTCAAATGTCGGGTGTGAAGCAGGCCTAGTGTGGGCCATGCATTTGTCAGATGAGGAAACTGAGACTCAGAGAGAGGACTTTCCTGGTGTCCCATGAGAGATGGCAGAGGTAGAGCTAAAATGCGTGCATCCTGACTCCCAGACCAGGGGTGAGTCAGGAAGGAGAATAGAAGGAAAGGGTCAATCCTGGTTCTGCTACTCCTAAGCCGTATGACCCTGTCTATACACTAAAGATGCTAATGGTTAGTTTTGTCTATAAGAAGTCAGGATCAAGACTTCTGGATCTTGTGTAGCTGTTTTCTGTAGACATACCTATGAGGTCCTTGAAGGCAGATGCCCACACTTTTCATTATGAGTCATGGCTCCTAACCCTTACAGACTGTCTTGGTAGTTTGGGTTGGCTGATATGTGAGCCTGGAATTCCGTTTGACCTCTGGCTTGAATAGTTGGCCAGAAGCAGGTAAAACTGGCTCATCACATACCCTTTCTTCATGCCCTAAAGCTTAGAACAGCCTGCCTCAGCCATCTACCCACGCCTTTTTTCCAACTGTGTGCCACACTTCCATTTCCATTGGCCTTTGGGATGCTGACAGTAGCCTCTTGGCCACACATCACTTAGGAGATGAGACAAAGGCTCAATATTGGATGCTCCAAAGATGCAAAGGGAGGAGGGTCTAAGCAGAGCCCAGAACTTTTTAACCTGCCCCTTAGAATTGTAATTCAGGCATGCCCCTTGACTTGATCTCCACCAGAGGTGAGACATAGTGCACCCTCTAGAGGCCAGCCTTTTTGTTGAACTCCAGTTAGATCAGTGGGCTCCTCAATGACCAGAGACATAGATATCCCCCATAAGAAAAAAAAAAGCATGAATTATCAGAACAGTTTTGATTGTATCTTAGCAGCATTGCTTCTCTAATCCTCTCCATTGCTTCTGTGTCCCACTCAGGCCCCCATGGGATTACTGAGGTAGGAGGTTCACACTCCCAAGGTCTTTACAAATGTCTCTTTGGTGCTGCCCGCACTCCCTGCACTAAGCTGAAAAGTCATGCTCTCTATCTTAACCATGTGGCCAACAAGCTTGAAGATGACATTATGGATTTGCAAGAGCAATAAACCATGGTTGCAATAGAAACACCCACATTTGCCAGAACATCATCAAGTTATCATAAATGTACCCCATCTTATTTTAAGGAGTCTCCCTGTGCCACAGAGATAAAAATTCCCTTTGTACCTTATTTCTTCTTATTCTGCTTGATTCCAGCCACAAAAGTGGTGGAAGCCATAGAAGCCAGGGAGGAAACCAAGCCTCTTCTTCTGTAGCTGAACTGGGCATCTTCCATTGCAACAATTGTCACTTGTCCCGAGCTGGGTCCATCCACCACTTGCTTTCTCATGTGTCCCACTTATGCTAAGGTCCGAAGGGTCAACAAGACAAATTGCAATACCAGGAATCACTTGTGGCACCTGGAAAACACAAGCTAATCTCAAAGCCAAATGCCAACCACACATGCCAGCTTCCAGAAGATAAAGACCTGTGATTAAATGGATTAAAAGACTCCTCCTTAGTGACCATCTCTAGGGATTGAAGAGCATCCAAATGGCAGGAATGGGCTTTATCTTATCTCCATTTCTGGAGCAGTCCCATTTTATATTTTGGGGGTCACATGCCTTGGGTATTTTTTAAAAAGGGTCCCCAGGCATTTTTCATTTGGAAAGTAGGGAAATGGGACCAGAGAACTACTTGGTCTGCTTCTGGTCTAGGTAATAGGCTGGAGGGTAAATATGAAGTAGCCTTGATCCTAAGCTATGTTTATAATTTCTACATTTTGATATGAGACTGATCTTGTGGTTTTCTTAGAGATACTATTGACAAAAATGACCTTATATCCAGGTGTGCTCTGGAAAGCCTCAGTTTATATTTGTTGTCCTGACTTTATGTATGGTTTAGCATTCATCAGTTATATATATTATTTTCATTGGTGGGGGTTACTTCATTCTTTTATGCATACTATATATCTGTCTGGGGAGTTTAGTTGTGCAAAGTGAATGAGCATATTTCTAGACAGAAGTTAGAACAGGTGAGACTACACAGCTTAACTAACAAGGAACCATGAGGAAAATGGAACGAGCTGCCCATTCATTGGTTCTAGGTCTAGCCACAAGAGAAGAGGCAAGGATTAAACAAGGGGCCTCATGAAGAGTTGAGCAGGACTTTGCTGATACTCTTGATTTTTCAGGCTCAACACTACATTGCTAAGTCAAAGAAAGAAGATTAAAATATGGGGGCATGTTGGTTGCAGGCTCCAACTTCTAGAGGAGGCTAAGTACCTTCTCACACAGTCTACTCACAAGCAGGAGTTTTCTGTCATGGGTGACAGGCACTGCTCTGCTAAGGTGCTAAGATAAAGATGGTGAAAGGATTTTAAACACTCGCCAACTCCCATCATCTAACATAGCTGTGTAGAGCACCACGCTGAGAAAGATCCTAGGTTTGGCAAGAATGAGAGCCGCCCTTGATTTGGGATGGTGGCTGTGGTTCAGGAGCACAGAGCATCTGCACGCATCTCGGTGATGTGCCATTTCTGTACTAACAGGAAGAACTTTCAACAGGAGGAAAAAAGAACTCTAAAAATTCTTCCTTCCACATGGCCTGTCCTGTTGCATCCCTTTCCCTTTTGGATTAATTATCTGTAAGTCTAGTTGGTGGCTAAGAAGGGCCTGCTCTACCTTATGAGACCACTCTGTCCTGCCATTAACTGTGTAAGTGTAGGTAGGGTGAGAGATTTAAGCCAATGTCATTAGATCTTAGGAAAACACTCTCTTTCCCTCGGGTGTGTCCTTCCTTGGTTCTCCCCATGGGACTGACAGCTTTCACAGTGAGTTAGGATAGTTTTTCCTGTAGGCATTAGTCCAACCTGGAGCGCAGAGTCAGTCCTAATGATTCAGATGCAGTCTAGCCTATCTCACCAAGATGGTCCCAAAGCTCTCTTATAGTTAAAACGTCTCCTCTTACTAGTTTTGTTCGTTTGTACCTTGCACACAGCTAGCAGGAATGCTGTCAGACAAGGAGCACAGCTGATGAAGGACCCAGAACTTTGAGATTTCGGCCAAACATCTTGCCATCGTAGCACTACTACCATCACACAAATTTTCCTGGCGATGTAAGGGTTATAGACAATATATGTGGGGTGCCTAACACTCAGATAGTTCTTACACAGGTCACTGTGACTGTTATCATTGTAACGATAACCAGTGTCACTTGAGGACCAAATTTCTCCTCATCAGACTTGATTTTAAACCAAAATAATATACTGTGGTGACTGGAGGTAATTTCCTTGAGAAAATATCTAGACAACCCCAGGTTGCTGGTGTTTGTGTCAGACTTGGCTGTCTCCCTTTCAGGATTCTGGCCACTTGGTCCACCCGGCGCCCAGCCCTGCTGTTGCTCACCATGGGCAAGGATGTCTTCCAGGCAAATGATGACCACAGAGGAGAAGGTAAAGGGAGGGGCATTTTAGCTTATTGAGGAAGAAATTTCCAGTGGTTAGAGTCTCCATGATGAAAAAGCTGCCTCTAGGGATTGTAAGCCCTCTGTCTCTGGAGGGCAACTAGCCAAAACATGTAAACTTTTAGTGGAAATGCTGTAAAAGAGTTTACAGCCTCAAAAGGAGATAAACCCATTAGGTCCCTTTCCATATTTAGAACCTATGATTTTGAGTCTCTTCACCACTCCAGGCCTCAGTTTCCTGATCTTTAAAATGACTACTGAGGACCTTTCCTGCTCTTTGATATAATATTGCCACATACTTTGGTGCATTATAGGTAAAGAGAACACAATGAATAAAAGCATGACAAACACAAGTTGAGGGAATTCGCCAAAAGTCCTGACTTACAAGAAGTGTTAAAAGGTAGTTATTCAAGCTAAAATGTAAGGATAGTAATTAATAATGTAAATGCATATGAAAGTATAAAACTCACTGGTAGAAATAAGTATGTAGTCAAAAATCAGAATTCTCTAATATTGTAAGGGTGGTATATAAGTCACTTTTAACTCTGGTATAAAAATTTAAGAAAACAACTGTATTAAAAATAACTTATTAACTATAATAATTTGTTATTGGATACATAATATCAAAAAAGGTATAAATTGTAATACTGAATAACCTAAAATCTGAGGGGGAGGAAGAGGTAAAAGTATAGAATTTTTTGTATGCAAAGTTAAGTTGTTATCAGCTTGAAAGAGAATGTTATTAACTGCAAGATATTTTATATATCTCATTGTAACCACAAAGGAAAAACCTGTAGTAAATACACAAAAGATTAAGAGAAAGAAATCAAAACACACCACCACAAAGTCATGAAATTAGAAAAAGAAGAAACTACAAAAAAGTTAGGAAACTACAAAAAAGTGTGAAAACTAAAAACAAAATGGTAATAGTAAGCCCATACCTATCAATAATGAATTTAAAAAAAAATAAAGGGATTAAAGTATTTAATCAAAAGACAGAGACTGGCTGAATGATTGAAAAAACAAGGTCCAATTACCCGCTGCCTAAGAAAGATTTATTTACTCGAGCTTTAGGGACACGCACCAGCTGAAGGTGAGGGGAATGTAAAAGGTATTCCAATCAAACTGAAACCGAAACAGAGCAGGGGTGGCTATACGTATATCAGACAAAGAAACTTTAAGTTAAAAATGGTCCTGAGAAACAAAAAAAATTATTACATAATGGCAAAGGAATCAACTCATCAAGAGACTATAACAATTATAAAGGTTTATTCACCCAATATCAAAGCAATTAAATATACAAAGCAAGTATTAAAAGAACTGAAAGGAGAAATGAACAGCAATACAAGAGCAGTACAGGACTTGTCTATGCTACTCGCACATGGACCAACCAGACAGAAAATCAGTACAGAAAGATCCTATTTGAGTAACAGTGAAGACCAAAAGGCCCTAACAGACATACACATCACATTCCAGCCAACAGCAGCAGAATACACATTCTTCTCAAGCACATGTGGAACATTCTCCAGGATAGCTCATGTGTTAGGCCACAAAACCAGTCTTAACAAATTCAAAAAGGTTAAAATCATATAACAATGGTATGAAACTAGAAACAGGTGACAAGAGGAAAATTGAAAAGTATATGGAAATTAAATAACACACTCCTGAACAGCCAATGGGTCAAAGAAGAAATCAAAATATAAATCAAAAAATATCTTGAAACAAATGAAGTAGGGATGCAGTGAACCAAAACTTATGAGATTCAGCAAAAGCAGTTCTAAGAGGAAAAATTATAGCTAGAAACACATTAAGAAAAAAAAATACATTGCCTGAGGGAGTGGGGGATGTTGGGTGGAGGGGGTTAAAGGGGAAAAACTGGGAACACCGTAATGGCATAATCAATAAAATATGACTTTAAAAAAATCAAATAAATAACCTAACTTTATGCTTTAAGGAAGTAGAGAAAGAAGCCTCACTTTAAGCCCAAGTGAGTAGAAGGAAAGAAATAATAAAGTTAGAAGAAGGAAGCCTAAAGTTGGTAGAAGTTAGCCCCAAGGTACTCAACACCATTAATCATCAGGGAAGTGCACATCAAAAGCACAGTGAGATACCATCTCACACCTGTTAGAGTGGCTGTCACCAAAAAGACAAGACATGGCATGTTAGCGAGGATGTGGAGAAAAGGGCACCCTTGTGCACTACTGGTAGGAATGTAAATTGGTACAGCCACTATGGAAAACAGTATGGAGGTTCCTTAAAAAATTAAATATAGAGCTACCACACAACCCAGCAATCCCAGTTTTGGGTATTTATCCAAAGGAAAAGAAACAACTACTTCCAATAGATATCTGCACCCTCTGTTCATTGCAGCATTATCCACAATAGCCCTGACATGCAAACAAGCAAGCTAAGTGTCTGCAATGGATGAATGAATAAAGAAAATTTGGTATATACATTGTTTAGTCATTAAAAAATAAGAAAATCCTACCATTTATGACAACAGGGATGACGCTTAAGGGCACAATGCAAGTCAAATGCCATACGGAGAAAGACAAATACTGTGTGGACAAATACAGTTATAAGAGGAACCTCAAAAAGTTGAGCTCACAGTGACATGGGGCAGTACAGTGGTGGCTTCCAGGGGCTGGCAGGAAAGGAGGAGTAAAGCGATGTCAGTCCAAGGGTGCAGATTTTAGTTATAAGATAAATACATTTTGAGGATCTATAGGTAACAATACTATAGCACATACTTGCAATTTGATGAGATCTGAAATGTTCTCACCACACAAAAAATTGGCTAACTATCTGAGGTGATGGATGTGTTAACTGACTTTATTGTGGTAATCATTTCACAATATATATGTATATCAAAAACTTTTTAAAAGCATGACACATTTACCATTTGTGCTGATATTCCACTTTAGGGAAACTGCCGGCTCGGCTGGTGAGGGGAAGTGACAAGAGAACGTGAAAGAGCAGACTCACATTGTGAGTGTTGGAAATAAACATGAGGTCATTAATATTTTAAAGAATAAACATTTATGTATTTGCATATATCACTCATTCTGCTTTGTGTTCTATCAGTTCATGCCTTTCCCTTCAGAAACTGTGTGCCTTCACGTGGTATATAATCCAGTTTCCCAAGCAGCTTTAGGAGATGCCAAATATTTAATGACACCCCACCTAGAAACAATAAATACATTTGAGTGAGTCTTAGACTCCTGGGGAAAAGGATGCTGAAAATTTGATGAAAGAGATTAATAAATTATAACCAGGCTATTAAGATGTGACTCACTAAAGACTCCTGACACTCTTCCTTTTTCTAATTAGAACCAGGAAACAAACAGACTCTCGTGGCTGTGCTCAGAATTCCACCCCTCCTTCCTGGGGTCCCTCGGCTGGTCCGCTTCATGGACTTTCATTAGACTTAAGATGGCTTTAATCGATCGGCAATAGGTTCTGACAGTTCAGGGGCAGTGCACAGGTTCTCTCAACCGGAAGCTATGACTGGATTGGTGAGACGCCAGTCACACAGCTGGGAAGACAGGAGACCCAATTTGTGGGCTGTGGGGTATCTTCCCAATCAAAGTGCCCCTGCTGATGGATTTCGGGGCCTGCTTCAAGCTGTCACAGAACCAAGTTTCCCAGAAGGAGCCTTGGACATGATCTCATTCCACTCTTTTTCGTATAAACAGAAACTTATAAAAGTCTGAAATCTCTGTCAAAGGAGAGGGGGCGAGTTGCCCAAAGTCACGTAATTTTTCATGGCAAAGCTCATACAGGAACTTGGGTTTCCTGACCCCTAGACCTCTGATGCTCTTTCTATATTATTTCTGCACCTATTAGTGTGGCCAGAATCCAATAGCTCTGGACTTTCCTATCCAATCACTAGACCAACTCTTCATAATGCAGGCGTCAGAGGACAGGTACAGGCATCGGGTATTGGGGGACAATCCCAGCACCCCACTGTGAGTGAACTGTCTGTGGTTTCACCCCCTGGACACCTGATGTGAAGCTCTGATGTCACAGTTATTCGATGTGAGTGCAGAAGCAGACTCTGTTACTCACCCCAGTATCCCAGAGCCTGGGACAATGCCAGACAGAGGAGTCCTTAGAGGGAGGGGAGGACTGTTGCAAGGCATGAATCATGAGAGTTTCTCTTATCTCCAAACTTCCCTTTTTTTTTTTTTTTTGAGCACAATAACTCAATGCCAAGAATGGTTAAAAATGCATCTTCTTCCAACATTTCATGGCTTCTGTTTCAAAATCATCTTCAACAAACATTGATTCAGGTGTACTACATACTAGGTGCTGGGTAAAAAGAACTAAAGCACCGGTCCTGTCCTCAGGGGTTCACAGTCTGTGGAGAGAGACGGATGTCCCAATGGTTGTGATCTGGGATGAAGGCATGCCAGCAAAACGTATCGTGGGGGGATGCGCAGACCACGGGCAAGCGCAGAGGTGACAGCTGAGCCATGTGTTGGTGCTGGGGAGATCACAAGGAGGGGTGTCTCAGACAAAAGGAACAATGTGTGCAAACCATGGAATGAGACGGCATGAGGATGCGTGGCCAAAGACGTAGGAAGAATGAAGAAACTGGCACATTTTAAGATGTTGTACAAATGAAATTTTAATTTGTTTGCTTCTCTGCATGTTTGCTTTTCCAGAAGAGGTCATTGTTGAATAGAAGAAGAAGCATCGCACTTGGAACAGGGATGGCTTGAAAAAAATAATGATTCTATTTATACTCGCTGTACGTGCCAGGCTCAGTCCCACAGTCACGGCAGAATGGAGAATTTATTACATCCCCCCATGTACAGGTGGGGAAACTGGTGCTCAGTGAGTACTAGCCAGTACAGGCATTACTGTTTTAGTTCTTGGTCCTGCTTGTTGAGATGCAAGGGTGTGGAATAAGTGGATGCACCACCTTAGATATCCTACAAGTTCACATTGTTCCTCTCTTGGCAGGGAGCTTCCTTCTGCCCTAAACAGCAGAAATCCCACCTCTTCCCTCATCTAGTGAGGCCTGCTGGAGCATACAGGGCTATCCCAGAACCTCCCAAAGCATGGGGACACTGCCTTGCCCACTCTCCTACTCAGGCACAGCAGGCTCCTCTCAACAAATTTTCCCCAGAGTTCTAGAGGTGTGCCCTCTATGGGTATACAGGAGCATGGGTGTGCTGTCCAGTCTCTCCCGTTTTCCAACTCCCATGGTTCTGTCCACTCTTGTCTTCCCCGTGTAGTTCCATTCATTCAGAGCTGCCTTCACCTTAAGTTAACGGTTTCTTCCTCAGACTAAAGTCTAGCTCAGTGCCACCTTTTTTGAGGAGGCCCTTTTCTCCTCACACACAGAGTCACTCCCTCCTCTGGGCTTTCCCTGGCCTTGGGGGCGCCCCTGATATTTGTCATAGCTCAGTTATTTCTGTATCCCAACAAAGACTGGGACTCAACGAAGATAAGGACTCTTTTGGATTCATCCCAAGTGTCCTCAGTACCAATCGAGCAGTTGGTCTCCCAGGCATAAATGCACTGAATCCTAGAGAATATTCAGTCCTGACTCTGCCACTTCCCAAGGCCAAGCACAGCCTGCATCAGCAGCTGGTGAAAAATTGGGCCCTTGCTTCACCTGGTCGCCATGCAGGTCAGCATGAAGCAGGCAGGGGCACCTCAGTAGCCTTCTTGCTCTAACAAGCTTCTGGAGATTCCATGGCTCACCTTCATGTGCAGCCCAGCACAGAGCCAGGAGAGGTTGTGGAGTGTGACCAGGCCATCAGCCCCCAGGTGTATATGCCTCCGCTGCATCCTGCAGAAAGCCCTTATTGTTTCTAGGGAGTGGAACACAGCCTTTCCTATTTTTCTGCATATTTATGTATGTTTCTCCTTTTAGGTTTTCTGCCATTTTAATTTTATTGGGTTGGCCAAAAAGTTTGTTTACTCTTTTCTGTAAAATAAAAGACACATTTTTCATTTTCATCATTAACTTTATTAATTTGGATATTTTGAGTATGTCGTCTACCTTCCACATGGCATAACGTTGATTGTCCTCAATTAATGTCTCAATTTGATTGCTATCAGCTTCAGCCGGTCTTCCCGACCACAGAGCATCTTTGTGTCTCGGGTGCATTTTTACCTTTCTGGAAATAGGAAAGCATAATACGCCAAAAAATGTTGCTTGTTTTCTTCCATCTTCAATATTAAAATGGCTACACAAAAATTCACCAATTTTGATAAGTTTTTTTAATTCATGCTGATATGACAGCTGTCATAATACACTCTAACAAAATTGTTTCGAGTGAAGTTAAAGATAACAGCACTACTAGAGCCCAACATATGGAAAAAAACAAATGAACTTTTTGGCCAACCCAATATTTTGCACAAGAACAGAATAAGATGCATAAATTCACATTTCTACCTTGGACCCCACCAAAGTTTTTAAGTAGGCAGCTTCCTTCCAAGAAACATTTTTGAATGATGAGTGCTCAACACCATGACCCTTTCAATGCAAATTGGCCCATTCTTTTACCATGGGGTTTAAATCTCAACTCCTCCAACTACTATCTATGTGGGTTTTACACCAATTACTTAACCTCTCTGAGTCAGTTTTCTCATCTGAAAAATGGAAATAATGCCACTACTTTCAAATGGGTAGTTGTAAACTCAGGAAATAATTACAAATGGCTCATAATAGGCACTCAATAAGTCATTGCCCTCCTGTCTTTAGGAGAAGCTTGATGTGTCCTCTGCACATATCTTTCCTTGTATACTTTTTTCCTAATATCCTGGAGCAGAAAAGAATGGTCAAAATTCCACGTACCACAGAAATAAGTCTAGTAAATTAATATCGAAAAGTGTCTATTGGATTGGAAACTGGACTTTAAAAAAAATCTTAGTGAGATCGGTTTTACTGAAAAGACTGAGTTGCCGTGAGTTGTTACGTGAATTTGCTACAGCTCACACTTCCCCTCTGTCCTCTGCACTGGTATGACCACATCATATTGCCAAATTCAAGTATCAGTCAGTGGTTTCCGAGCAAAGATATTAGGCAGAGCTCAGACCTCCCGAGTCACAACCACCACCAGGCCTGACATGATAATCACTTGAGAATGTTAATTGAATGCTATAATTATAGTTGATGCCTAATAGGCATTTTGCACTGATACTGTGCACTGCCAAGAAAATATTTACTTGGAGAACTCAAGTCCATGACCAAGTCTATTTTTTTTCACAACAGAAATAATGCCTTAATTTGGCACCACCAGACACCCGAGAATAAAACATCTTGGATATTTCAAACATAATCAAGATGTCTCTTCTGCTTTTGCTTTTTCTATAGTGATATGCCTCCTTTCCCTTTGGAATCTACACCTAAGTCCTGGGTTGGTCCTTTTGTGTCCCTCACTGGCTTTTCATGAAATCAGCTATTTATCAAAGTTTCATTTGGGCCCAGGGGGAGGGGGATGGTGGGGGTGGGGAGGGGAGGTAGGGGAGGAGAACTGCTGGGGGAGGCAGTCTAGAACTTCAGATCAGGTTTCTTGTCTCAAATCCCCTTTCGTCAAATCTGTGATTTCCTTTGCAGTGGGTTGCTTGTTTCCTTTTGGACTCTTGGCCCACGCTGTCCAGAGCAAAGCCTTTTACCTCACAGGCTCTCTGGCAAATGCAGGTGCTGCCACCTCAGCCTCTTTCCACCTGTCCCACCATGGACAGGTGCCCTTGACCAGGAGTCAGTCTCAGACCACGGAAATAGTGGAGCCGTGTGGTTTTGCCTTTAGCACCAGCTTTTCAGTTGCTCTCGGGATGCATTGCTCCTCCACAGGGACTTTCCTAGCTATCTGGCATTTCTCTCACACAACCTGGAAACTCTTCTTTTCTTTTAAAGAACTCAAACAGATATTCTTTGAGGTTACTCCTCTTCTCTTCTGACCAGAAGGGCAAACTGCACTTGTTGGAGCTGTAATGGGTCGTCTCCCTTTTAGACCAAGCTGTATCCCTGAATCTCTAAACAAGCCACCAGAGAGATGTGGTTCCCCTCGAAGCTCTCTCAAGCACTGCCATGGAAACTGCCTCTTTCTGGTCTTGATTGAAAGAGCTCCTGGGAGAACTGCTTTTAGGCACCGCACCCCTCCTGCCTCTCTCTGCAGGCCTGCTGTGCGTATATTACAGATATGAGCCCCTATTCGGCAGAAGAGCCCCCTCATTCCTTCCACCCACACCCCGGGGGCTGGGGGGCATTGAGCAGTATAAGCATGGAATAAGCAGCATCCTGCCCACCAGAGTTCCCACCTGCTTCCTGCACCTGTTTTCTTGGGTTCCTGATCCAAGGGGAAAGAGAAGATGATTCATCCTTGCCTATATGTTTATCCTGCTGGTGGAATGGCATTAAATATGGAAAATCATGCAAGTAAAGTTCCAAAGAAATAGATCACTGGATAGATAATCCCTCTGGATTCATTGTTCACAGTGGGGAAATCTTGACCCCCCCCCAAAAAAAAAGGTTCTTTCAGGATCCAGAAGAACAGGAAGAAGGAGAACATCATGACCTCTTGCTGGTGGGAACAGAAGAGCAGGTGTGAGAGCCAGATCTATGGGCAAAAACTTCTAAGGCTGCTGTTTACTAAGAACCTCCTCTTCAAGCTCCCAGGACAGGCACCTTGTCCCATCCTGTCCTCCCAACAACCCTTCAAGCTAACACCCCTGTTTTAAGCATGAAGACATTGAGGACTCTGGTAGAGAGTGGAAGGAAACATTGGAGTATTTTTTAAAAGAGTGATTACACTGCTGATGACTATGTGTTAAAGCAAAAATGTTTTAATACTTGGTTTTGATTCAATCTCCCACGAAGCTGAAAATTGAGAGGTGAGGGCTGACCCTGAACTTAGGTCTTTAAGCAACTTGAGATTCAAGTTCAATCTATCCTGAGGCGCTTTCGACTGGGAATAAAGTCTGTGTCTCTCCCAGGCTAACATGTCCTCTCCCCGAGGCCAGCCGTTGACACAGAGGGTCAGTGACACAGGCTGAGATATCCAGACATCCAGATGCAGGGCAGTTACGTTTTTGTCACTGAGACTACGAGTAAGACTAAAGAGCACTTCCCAGCTCTAGCAAAGAGCACAGGACTTCCGAACTGCAAAGAATCTTAGAGATTCTATCCTCTGCATTTCCAAGAGGGAGGACAACTGAGGCCTAAGCAGGTAAGGTGCTTTATTCAGTTTATTATAATTTCTTGAACCAAATAAGGACCAAAAGTCAGTATTAGAATGAAGTAAATTTCCTCCCTGATGTTGTTGTCATCACCCCCTCGAATACTGAAGACTAAAGGGAAACAGTGCGTCCATCAGCTCCAGGACAGACACCTGCGGTCAGAGGGGGGCGGAGAAAGAGGTAGTGTCCTGAGGGAACAGAGGCTGATTGGACAAGGCCCGCAGGAGGGCGTCGATGCGGGACCAATGAGGGGCAGGCATGGGGAGGTGCCAGGTGAGAGCAGAGATGCTCCACCCTCTAGGGGTACAGGGCGGACCCACATTTATTTTGTGAATTAAATGAGAACTCTTCCACGGCTCTGTGCCCCAAAGCAGGAGGTCCACTCTCTTCCCCTCACATCTCCCTCCCGCTCCCCTCCCCTAAATCTTACGAAAATTCCAAGGGCCTACACATTTTGAAACTTACTGAGTAAGGGAGACCCCCTGTGTCTCTCTTGCGTGGACACTGGAACTAACCCCCCACTATCCATCCAATGTCCTCCATCTAAACAATATCCCTTCCATCCACCCATTGTTGCCCTTCTGTCTAGTACTGCTACTGTTTCCTGCAGAGAAGTCTCGTTTTCCCAGTACCCAAAATGGACCTTCAAAGGGTGGTCATGACTTTTAGTACCCAGTCCTTTCACGTACCCTCCAAAGTCCCATAGCCTCAGAGGTACAAAGCTGGGTCTGGTTCAGGCTACCACCCAGAGTGAAATCTGCAACCACCTCCTTGACCAGGGGTCAAACTACTGACCTCTTCGACCCCACTAAACCCTGGGGGACATTCTACCCTTCTCCCACAGGTATGTTTGGGAGTTCATCAAAGAAGGCCCAGAGCTCAGAAAAACAAAGCCCAGCCCAAGTGAAATAATGGGTTGGTCAAAAAGGTTGTTTAGTCTTTTCCATAAGATGACTCTAGTAGTACTTAGTTGTCTTTAACTTCATTCAGAACAGTTTTGCTAGATTGTATTTTGACAACTGTCATATCAGTATGAATTAAAAAAAAACTTACCAAAATTGGTGAATTTTTGTGCAGCCATTTCAGTATTGAAGATAGAAGAAGATATGCAATATTTTCAGTGTATTGTGCTTTATTATTTGAAAAAAGGCAAAAATATCACCATTATTTACAATCACCAAGATATGGAAGCAGCCCAAGTGTCCATCAATAGATGAGTGGATAAAACAACTATGGACTATTTACATAATGGAATACTACTCAGCCATGAAAAAGAAGACCATTTTGCCCTTTGAGGCAGCATGGATGGACCTGGAGAACATTATGCTAAGTGAAATAAGCCAGTCAGAGAAAGATAATTACCATATGATTTCACTCATATGTGGAATCTAATGAACACACTGAACTAACAAAGAAAACTGGAACCAACTCATACACGGAGAGCAGCTGATAGCTAGTGGGAGAGGGAGGTTAGGGGATGGAGGAATTGAACAAAAAGGAAAAAGGGCTCATGGACATGGACAACAGTGTGGAGATTGTGGGGGGAGGGGTATAAGTCAACTAAATGATAATGGGAAGAAAATACAATAAAGGTTCAATTTTAAAAAGAAAGGTAAAAACACAACTGAAACAAAAAAAGATTTGTGCAGTGTATGGAGAAGGGGCTGTGACTGACTGAACATGTCAAAATTGGTTTGCGAAGTTTCTTGGTACTACTGACATTTTGGCCCAATAATTCTTTGCTGTGGGGCTGTCTTATGCACTGGAAGATGCTTAGCAGCATCCCTGGCCTCTACCCACTAGAAGCCAATAGCAACAGATAGCCAACATACTCAAAATATCCAAATCAATCAAGTTATTGGTGAAAATGAAAAATGTGTCTTTTATTTTATAGAAAAACTATATGGACCTTTTGGCCAACCCCAAAGTTTTCTCTATTTTTTTTTTAAATAAACATGTATGGGGTACCTGGTACATGCCAGGCATTAGTCATGTGCTATTCAATCCTCACAACAATCCACGACAACGTGGATACAGAGCCTAAGCAGCTTCCCCAAGGTCATTCCGATAGAGCCGGGCTTCAAATTCAAATAGGAAGCCCCAGTGTCCAGGGTGTGAAACAGCATTTTCTGGCTTCACTGTGGCTGACTTTTGTGAAGCACAGTGATTGAGCTGAAAGGCCTGGCTTTGTCTAGACCACAGGTGGCAAACACAAGGCCAGAGGGCTGCATCTGGCTCCCTGCTTTGTTTTATCCAGCCTTGCACCTTGTTTCTACCTGGTGGCAGCACCGAGCTCCTTGCCCCTAGTTAATGAGTAGTTACGCTTACACAGTGCTAAAATACCTTCGGCCCTTTGAAGGCAACCATGAGGCTGATGTGGCCCCCAGTGAAAATGAGTTTGACACCCCTGGTCTAGACCAATTCTCCTGCTGATATTTCGATGCTGTTCAGTAGACCAGGGAAGTGAGAGCTGCTGTCTGTCATAGGAGGGTCTTCTCTAGCAGGTGCTGAAATCCACCTCCCTTCAGTTTCTCCCTGATAGCCGGGCTCCGGCTTCTGTCCACACACTACCGTCCCAACCCCTTCTCTCTCTCGATGGCATTTCAGAGTTTGGTTGAAAACTCTCCTGCCTTCTTTCTGTCTCTCTTTTGCACCCTGGGCATCCCCAGATTCTTCTACTCTTTCATCTGCAGCTGGTTCCAACTCTGCCGTTTATTTCTGGTGTCAAGCTGGGTCCACGTGAGGGAGATTTGAAGGAAGCATCAACCACTGTTCGTGACATTCCTGGGCATTTGTGTGGAGTAAATCCTCACCTTACTGTTTGGTAGACTCTACCAGCTGCCAGAAACATTTGAATAAGCCTTGCAGGTGATTTAGGCACATCCTTGAAAAACCTGCCTAGTGCGTAAGATGTTTACCTGTAATTACCTCAGAGCAAAGGTTAAGCACTTTGGAATACTGAAGACATTTTAAAAGATTGTTTCCAAAACTTGCAAGACGGGAAAATATGGGAACATCTGTTTTTTAAAACCACTGTAAAATATTCACGTACAAATAACTCAAAAACACTGAGTAGTTATTTGGGTATATAAGTTCAGAAAGTCTCAGCTGGAAAGAGAATTTTCCCCAAGAGTTCCTTCCTAAATCTTTTTATCTTACAATTTTCTTTATAATACTACACCTTTCCTTGGGGATTATTGCCATGATATTTAAATAGAGATTTTTTTTTTTGTAATAAGAGTTTCTAAAAATAGGTCTTTTTTGGCAAGTTCTTTTTTCGGGAAAAGTTCTTTTGGAACTGCTCTCTCTCCAAGACAAACATGTAAGGGAGTGTCGGCACCGGGACCGGAGACTCACCTGAGGCACTACCACGCCCTCTACAGAGCGCTCTCACAGGTGTGGCTTTCATTCTGGGTCGACTGCAGGAAAGCCCCTGGTTCTCGGACGTCCTGCACTCTTCCTAATGCCTGTGTTACCATTTATTTAAGGGCCCCGACTATGTTGACTGATAACCTTGGTGACTCTTTGGTAAGGTCAGGGTAGAATTCTCTATGATACTTAGGGGCCTCCAGACCTCTTTTATACACCATCCTGGTTGACACCAACTTCTACTTCATAGAATCAACCCACTTTATGAAATTTATGAGACCCAAATAAGATTAGTAGATTCAAGAAAAAAACCTAACACCCAGTCACATTTGAATTTCAGATGAGCAAAAATTTTGGGGGGAGGGAGTCCCAAACAGTGAATTACATCTGACATCTTTTTGCCCAAACTCAGATTCACTGCCCTGTGTTAATTTTCACTAATGAACTTTAGAAATATTGCTATTGTGTAATAGAGTAAAAACTACATCCATTTTTTAAAAATCTCTGTTAAAGATACAACGAATCATTCCTTGACAAAAGACATATGTGCCAGTGGAGACATATGTCTAGTCCTACCCGATGTATGTGCCTTGCACAGAATTGGAATCTGGGCTTCCACTCATTTCTTCTGAGCTGATAATTAGGGGAAACTACAAATGAGCTCAAAACAAAGAAAGATGAAGGGAAAGGAAATGGTCTCAGCACCTGGAGAACTGCAAAGAGTCCAGGAATCTTGGGTCTTACCCTTGTTTTCTCCCCACGTGCACCACTGTGTGAAATACACAATAGATACCAACTTCTCTGGGGCTCTCTATGACCTCTAATTTTTAATTAAATAATATCAGCAAATTTAAGCAGATATCCATTCTAGAAGTGCACAGAGCATGACTGCCCAGTTGGATGGACTTTCACAGCTGGGCAGCTCAGGACACAGACCACTGCTAGCGACCCAGAACCCCTCCTTGTGCCGCTCCCGATCGATAATACCCCTTCTCGGAGGTAACCGCCATGTTGTTCACTATCACCATAGTTATATTGGCTTTTTTTAAAACTTTATACAGTGTGCATTCTTTCGTGTCTTCTTTCTGTCCCTCCATATTATGAGTTGTTTCTCATCTCTGTTATCACCTGTACCTATAGTTTATTCATTTTCCTTTGTGCAGAATATTCTGTTAAATAAATGTCGCAATTTCTTTATTTTTGTACTCAACTGATGTTAGATATTGGAGTGGGTGAGGGTTTGGGGCCATGACAAACAACGCTGCGACGGACATTGTGGGTCGTGTTTTATGTTGCTCACGTGTATGCATTTATACTGCGTTTATGCCTGAGTGAATTACTCAGTAGATGGTAGACTGGGTCATAAACTGTGTATTTTCATCTTTAGTAATTGTGTTAGTTTGAATCTTAGGAAATTATGGGTTTCGCAGTCAATGTAGTTGAGTATCAGTAATGTCAATGTTTTTAGAAAACCCCAATTGTCACTTTTATCAGCGACATGTGAGAGTTCCAGTTGCTCCCCATGCTCACCAGCCTGTGATAGCATCAGTGTTTTAGATTTAGCCCTTACAGTGAGTGTGCAGTGTTATCCCTTTGTGACTTTAATTCCCATTCTCATGACTAATGATCCTGGGCCTTTTTCATATCCTTATTGGCCATTTGGATGTCCTCTTTTCTGAAGTTCTGTTCACGGTTTCTTGCATTTTTATAACATTGGATTATCTATCTTTTTCTGATTGCTTGGACGTGTTCCTTGTATATTCCGATACAAGGTCATTGTCAAATATACGTTCTGAAAATATGTTCTCCCACTTAGTAGTATGCTTTTTCCTCTCTTAATAGTATATTTGAGGAACAGGAGTTCTTCATTTTTATACAGTGCAATGCTTTTATGCTTTCTGTCTCATTTAGTGCTCCTCCCACCCTAATGTTCCTTACACCCTAATGTTTAAGAACTCTTTGTCTACTCCAAAGTCATTAACATATTCTCCTATCGAATCCTTTAGAAGTTTTATAATTCTTTTTTATCCTCACCAGAGGATATTTTTAGAGAGAAAGGAAGGGAGAGAAACATCGATGCAAGAGAGAAGCATCCATTGATGGTTTCCCATACATACCTGAACCAGGGGTTTAACCCACAACCCAGGCATGTGCCCTGACCGGGAATTGAACCTGCAACCCTTTGGTTATGGGACAACACTCCAACCAACTGAACCAAACCAGCCAGGGCGCTTTATAATTTTAACTATTAACATTTATAGCTGTAATCCACTTGGAGTTGATTTTTGCATAAAGTATAGAGTGGGTGACAAGATTTATTTTTTTCCCTTATAGATAACCCGCTGCCTAGAACCATTTATTGAAAAGACTAATGTGTTCTCACTGTAATGCAATGACCCCTTTGTCATAAAATAGGTGACTGTACAATTGTTGGTCTGTACCTGGACTTTCTATTCTGTACTAGTGGTTAATTTATCTATCCCTTACCAATACTGCACCCTTGTAATTACTATAGATTTATAGGGCAGTGTAAATCTTCCAATTCTACTCTTCAAGGTTGCCTTAGGTAGTCTTGGCCCTCTGTGTCTCCATATAAATTTTGGAAGCAGCTTATTAATTTATATACACACACACGCTGACATTTTGATTAGGTTTATAATAAACTAACTTTGGAAGAAGTGATAATATTGGGTCCTCTAATTCATGAATGTGGAATAGTTTCCCACTTGCTTAGTTCCTCTTTTGAAACGGCAAATGCTTCAAGAGAAAAAGTGACGCAGAATTGCAGGCTCATCTCAATGAATTTGCTTCTTCCAAGGATCTTGACCTTCTAAGTCCTCGCTGCTTGGTAGCTCACCAACAGTTTCAAACAGATATTTCCCCCTAGTTTTTCTGGGAAGGAGATAGATCTGATGCAAGCTTATCTATCAAAACAGAGGTGAGTGAGTAAGATGAACAGCAGAGACGTGGTAAGGCAGGAGTCTGGTACCTAACAAAGCTGAGTTCAGGTTTTGCTGTACTTACTTCTTACTCTCTTTGTGACCTTGGTAAGCTTCAGTTTCCTTTAAAAACATCATATTAGCCCTGACTGATGTGGCTCAGTGGATTGAGCACCCGCCTGCAAACCAAAGGGTCACCAGTTCAATTCTCAATCCGGGTAAATGTCTGGGTTGCAGGCCAGGTCCCCAGTAGGGGGGACATGAGAGACAACCACACATTGATGTTTCTCTCCATCTCTTTCTTTCTCCCTCCCTTCCCCTCTCTCTAAAAACAAATAAAATATTTTTAAAAACATCATGTTAAAGACACAGAAATTGGAGATGATGAGGTGTATGCAGGGGTTGGCGATTCTTCTGGAAAAAGAATACGTGGAAGAGAAGACTGAAAGTGCAGAGAGAGGTCCATATAATAACATCAGCAATTACTCTGTATGCTCACCAAGCACCAGCACAGTGCTATGGCACAGTGTTAGGCTCATGTCACAGACGAATAAACTAAGGATTAGGAGTATCTTTGCCACTTCTCACAGCTCGCACCGATAAGTGATGGAGCCTGGACTTCAATGCAGGTAGCCTGATTCAGGGCGGCTGCTCCTAACCAGAGACTTTAGCGGTGGGCCACAGAGACTAAACCCTACTCTACATTCACGGAAAGCTTTGAGATTTCTTTAAGGTGGAAATGATATCTGATTTGGGAAGATCACTCTGGTCATGCTTGGAGAATTAATGAATTTCTCAACATAATTTCTGTATTTAGATCTCTGTGTCATTGTCCTCTATCGTTTAAACAATGTAAAACCGACCAACCAAAAGTTCCTGCAATATATTAAGTCATGTATCTAAAGAGACCGCCACTCAACTTGCAAATGTTACCTGTCTTGTTGGTTTTATATTTCTGTCTTGCATTTTTGGATTCACAATTCCTGCTAAACAAAACTACTTCTTGAGAAATGAATATGTGTGATGTATTATGTCTTCTAGATATATCTGTCTTCCTTTCTGACCTGTCTCCACATGTTTGATATGGCTATTTTTATTAGCTCTATTGTTTTTGTGTTTATTATTAATTTTTAATTGCTTAAAAAATCTCTCAATAGCATAATTTTATCAATGTTTCTGTGCATGTCTTCTGCTGGCATGAGGGATTTTTAGATACTATAGATTGTTTTAATAAATTATTTTAATTTCTCTGGTTGTGAAAATAGCATACATTTTCAGCTTATTTTTATGTGAAATAATTTTTGTGACTGATTCTTAATCTATTATTAGATTTTTCTCTTTCCTTGTTCTCATCTTATCCCATTTTTTCTTTTCATTAAACCCCTCATCGTTGTCTGCCTTTTGGCAGAGACATTTTAGTCTTGCATATTCTAAGTAGGTGATATTATCTAGTATTATTTCTCACACACTTAGATACTGCATAAATTTATCACCTCTAAGCAAGTAGGCCAATATCATTGTCTTCTTATTTTTTAGATTCCTATTGCCTTAGTTTCTTAGTTCAGGCTGCTACAACAAATTATCACAGGCCAGGGGCTTAAACAACAAACACTCGTGGCTCACAGTGCCGGAGGCTGGGAAGCCCAAGATCAAGGTGCCGGCAGATCTGGTGTCTGATGAGAGGCAGCTTCCTGGTCTGCAGATGGCTTTCTTCCTGCTGTATTCTCACTTGGCAGAGAGCAGAGGGAGGGTGCCTTCTCTGTGCCATCTCTTCTTAATAAGGGCACTAATCCTATTCATGAAAGTGGGAGGTCGGAGGGACCACTCAAATGACCTCCCAGTACCATCACATGGGGGTGAGGCTTTCAACCTGTGAATGGGGAGGAGGGCACAAGCAGCATTCCAGCCATAACACTTAGGTTCGGTGTGGAAATCCTCTCTTGACTTACAGTGATTTCACTGAATGCTGTTTAATTGGCTAGCTTCTCAGGATATTTACCAGGCCTGTGAGTCTAATGGATTAGTTGTCTCTTGAGTCTATTATTAAAGTGATTTTTTAATCAGTTGATAGTGGGCATTCTCAACATGATTTCACATGTCCTGTGACAATAAGGATGATAATAATAACCACAACAGCAATGATAATAAATTTGAGTGCCCGTTATGTTCCTAGCCCTGTGCTAAATGCTCTGCATACATTATCTCATTTAATCCTCCCAAAATAAGTATCACTAACCCATTTATCATATGACAACACTAACCCAGACACTAAGTGCCAGAGTGCGATTTCACCCGGGTCTCTCCGACTCCAAAGTCTGTGCTCTGCTATATTTAACATCCGCACCACGTGACGCAGCTGCTTCTCCTCAGCACCCGCAGTTCGGTCGGGCTCCTTCTCTCTGCTCTTTGACTTCGTTCCTGAGAGCCTGCGCGCTGGGCTTTGCCGTACAGCACCTCCCAACGTTTCTCTGAAGCATATAAAAATAAATAACCTGGCGGGAATTTTAGGGCAAGAATTGAAATAAACATTCATAGTTCCAGGTCACACTGTCACTTGAACTGTATTTTAGAATCCACACAATATAGTGACTTCCTAGGACTTAAAATCATTTCTGAAGTTTTTTGGTAGATGTATTTGGCTCTCCTTTAAATGTTTCCCTGTGCTGTTTGACATGTAGGTGCCCGGAGATCTAGTTAACCATAGAGAGCAAGAGAGTTACTTCTTATTGTTTGACGGAAGCCTGGGTCCCACCTTTTGGAAGCAAAGGAAAACATGACAAGAACCTCGGGTAACACATGTGTACTGATCCCTGGATGCATGCCACCAGGGAGGACATGCATGAGCCCCCGATATAAGAGCATTTGCTAGAGGACTGCATGGAAATGGCCACCCTGCCAGCCTGCACTGCAGTGTCCCTTCCCCGAGGTCATGACACGAATGTCTGTGTCCTCATCCTGGCTGCTCCTTTGGCCTTGGCAGCCTGTGACTAGCCAGACCCAGGGTTTTTGAACAGAAAAGCCTATTTCAGCCCTTCTTCGTCAGCACTGAGGCTCCTCCTGGCTGAGCATTGGACGCCCTGCATTGCTAGAGTCCATCCTCTTGTTCTAGATCAACCGTGCCACCCTGTCCCTGTGACTGCGCCTGTCCGTAATCCGGTATTCCCACTGCAACTCCCACTTCTGTTTTGCCTCCAAAACTGTAAAATACATTTTTAACATCTTCATATAGATTTTACTTATAATATTTAATAGGTCCAAAGATAGAATTTAGAAGCATAAAAAATTTTTCCCTGCAGGTTTAGCCTAAGTAACTAACATGTTATAGATTCATGAGTGCAGGAAAAAAAATACTTTAGCAAAAATATGTAGCTTTCTTGTGCCAGAGTCTCTCAGAGTCTCTTTGGGGGACCACCGGAGGTGACTGTTAAGCGATATTCAGGCATCTCTGGGTCTTCTGGGTGTGAGACTCTCCACTACCACCAAAGTTTTACCTGTGTTTTAATGCCTCCTTGCTTATTCTTCTGGGCATAGAGGAGCTAGAAGCAGCCTTCGCGTTTTTTCCCTTTGCTTTCGCAAATCTCAGACTCAGTAGTGTTTACCCTCCACCGCGTGTTCTTCTAGGTCTCTGTCCTCCTCTCGTTGTCAGCTTTGCCTCAGAGCTTCTGCCCCAACCTGTGCTCCAAAGCCTTTCATAACGTTTCTTCATCAGAGAGACCCCAGGGCAGCTGTACTGATTTCCTTCGATACTATCAGAACAGTTCAGGCAAAACAGATCATTTTCCACCACTGACCTACAGCCTTTGTTCTTGGTTCTACCCCTCCCTCCCCACCCCACCTCCCAACTCTGCCCAGACCACTATTACCACCATCACTCCTGCACTCCTGGCTTTCTAGCTGAAGGGTAGAGCCATTTCTCTTTCCCCTTAATTTAAGGGGATCTTAATTTAAGACAGATATTGGCTTTCTCTCAACTCCTTTAATTTACCAAGCTCCCTCTTGCCTCAGGGCCTTTGCATATGCTGCCCTCTGTCTGGGGCTGCAGTCTGGCTCATCCCCTGGCTCCTCTCTCCTCCCATCCTCAGGGCTCTGGTCTCCCGTCACGTCCTCAGAGGGGATTTCCTGGCTAGAAGTCCCCCCCCCCATGCAGTGTAAATGATACCTTCTATGTCACTCTCAATCATATCATCCTATCCTTTCCCTTCATGCCACCTATCACATTTCCAGTTATTTGCACATTCGTGTTCGTTTCATACCCTGCTCTCCCATTTCACCTCTAAGGCCCCTGAAGGCACCGGGATATTTGCCATTGTAACCACACACCCAGCCCAAGGCATTAAAAAGCTTGCATTCAATATTTAACTGGATAGTAAAATGATTGACCAGATGCTGAATATTTTGGGAACACTTTTCTAGAAGACAGAATAAAACAACAAACTTAAAAATGTAGTACCTGGAGAGGTTAGAGAATTCTCTATCTTAATTTTGCTGACCGCTGAGCCTAGTTAGCTTGCCTGGGTTGTTATTGACCATACCAATTCACTCGGGGCTGTCTCAGCTTCAGCACTGAAAATCTTGCATCCTAGGAAACCCTTTGGTCCCAACGAAACTGGGATGGTTGGTCACCCTACCCAGCACAATCTTTGGCTTAACCCACCCGTGATAAGAGAATAACAGATTTGTCTGTCCTCAATGGTTTTTTTACAGCACCAAAATTGGTTAATTTAATTTGTGTGGCTATTCTGGCTGTGCAAAAATCTTTCCCTTAAATGAAAATATATATTTTGGCTAGAAACCTGGGACTAGTTTTGGTTGGTATATTAAACTCAGGGACTATAAATTTTGCTTTTTCCTAGGGTGGTTGTTGCTAAATATGGTACTATTTTTATTATATTGAGCTGTGCAAGATAATATTTTTTTTCCTTCTATATGTCATTAAGATCTCTTCTTTGCACATGGACTTCAAAAACTTTTGGCCAGTAGTTACCCAGGTACATCTTTATCTGGGTTTCTTTTTGCAGGTGTTCTTGAGCTGTCTCCTCCATAGTTCTTCGGGAATCGTATTGTTGTAAGAATTTTTCTTTATTTTCTTCCTTTTTTCCCTATTGTTTCCTTTTTTACTTTCTTCGCACTTACCTGTACTCTGGGGAACATTCCTCCCCTGTCAGTCCTCAAGGCCCACTCTTGTTTTAAAGCCCCACTTATGGAATTCTTTGGCTTTGGCTGTCTGTACCCTCTCATCCGTAAGGCTATTTTCTATTTCTTCCCATCAGCTGCTAATGATTTCCAGTTTGCTGGTCATTGTTTTTAGTGTCCTTTTTATAATTCCTTGAAGCTTGGAATTATAAAAAAGGGTTGATTCAAAATCTTCCCATTTCTAAATTTCTGAGAAATGCTTTGTGAACCATTTCTTTTCTCTGTCCTCCCTGCCTGCTTCCATTTTATTTCATCTTATGATAGTAATTACTAACAATACTATTCAGAGGTACCTTCTTTCATGTAGACACCTTTTTTCTTCTTTCCTGAGTTAATTTACTAACTAGTGTATTTCCTTTCTTTAGGGGTTTGCCTGCCTTATAATTCAGCAGCCCTCATGACTCCTCCTCTGCTTTGAGTTTTAATAGAGATCTATTTTTACAGGAGACAAAAACCCCACAAATTTTAATGTAAAAGTTTATAATTCATTCTAACCACATCTTTCCATTTTTGCCATTGAAAGTTCATTCTTGAGACAGCATCCACGGCAACGCCATCTACCAGGTTCTGCCTTCTCTGGATTTTAGACATAAGAGTTCACTCTTGTGAACCCAGACCAGTCACATGTGATATGATACAGAGTCTATCCAGGACTTGGAGGAAAGAAATTCCATGGGGGATTGATTGAAAATCAGTACATAGGAACTGTGTGTGATACGGCACGAAAGGAGCACTGACTGCTGGGAGAACTGCTTCCAGCTTGCAGCTTGTGAACAATCAAATCAGTATCGAAATCTTAGTAACCGCACTAAGTCCAGGCACAGGACACTCAAAGGTTTGGTGAGGTTTCATGATTTGTCCTTAACACATGCCATTGACTTCAAGATCCATGCTCAGGAAACCTTCACTAACTGGAGTTTATTGAAAGGATGTAATAGCAGCTCTTGGCCAAAGCTCCCTAATCTCTCTCTCTCTCTCTCTCTCTCTCCCCCCTTCCCTCCCTCCCTCCCTCCCTCTCTTCCTCCCTCTTTCCTGGACTTTCTGCTTTCCCTTGGTCTCCTGTTCAGCTGCCCTAAGCAGACACAATCTTATAGGGCTGGATGATGGGCATCCAATAGGAGTTTCTCTATTAGGCAGCCTTATGCTCCAGCTGGCCCAATTAAAATAGGAGAATTTGTTCTGCTTAAAACATAAAGCTTTATAAGCCATAAAGTATTGCTAAGGAGCTACTTTTCTCAGAAGGGAAGGGTGTAACTGGCACCCTAGAGGCTGTGTAAGGAAAAAAGAAAGAGTATAAACAGTAGATAAAACAAAGAGACGTTCTGACCAAGCTACGAAGGAGGAACAAGACACTTCCTAAATTTCTCCTGACAGTTATGACTGTCTTTGCCTCCATGCCTTCCACTTTGATGCAAGAGGTTGAATGAAAAAGTCAGTATTTGACCATTATTCTCTTGCAGAAATGGCTATTTCACTAGCTTTGATTTGTGTTTGTTAGTTGAAACACCACTGGCTTCCCTGCCACCATTTTTTTATCCAATCCCACTTATCCTTTGGGGCCCACTCCAAATGCCAATCCACCACGAACCTCCCTGGTGTCTCCCAGCTAAAAAGAACCATGGTCCCCTCCCAAGTTTCTGCATGTTAATTTATCATGATCCTAATCGCTGTCCACATTGTATTGAAGAAATTCTACATGGCTGATCTCAGCTTCTAACCATGAACTTCATTTTTGGACCCACCCACCCCCTTCCCCAGCATCTCCTAGCATCACACCTAGTACAGAGTAGGAGCTTGTGGCAGCAGAATAATGATTCATAGGTTACCTTAATTGGTAAAAGGGAATTGAGGTCTCAGATGCAATTAAAGTTGCTAATCACTGACCTTGACAGGGATTATCCCATTGGACCTAGTCTACTCACGTGAGTCCTTAAAAGTGGAAGAAGAGGCAGAAGAGGGTCAGGGTGATGTAATTTGAGAAGGACTCAACCTACCACGTCTGGCTTTGAAAATGGAGGAAGAAGCCATGAGCCAAGAAATGCAAGTGGCCTCTAGAAACTGGAAAAGGCAACAAAACAGGCTCTTCCCTTGAGAGCCCAGAAAGAAGACACCGCTGCCGACACCTTGACCCTAGTCCCAGTGAGACCTGAGTCTGACATCTGACCCACAGAACCATTAGAGAATAAATGTGTTGTTTTAAGCCACTCAGTGTGTAGTAATTTGTTACCTCTGTCATAGAAAAGAAATGTGAAGCTCAATAAATATTTGTTTAATTAGCCAATTGTAGTAATTTTTAATCTTCTTTAAATTTCTAAATCAGAATTAAATCCATTCAAATTTCAGAGTCTCATATTTGGAAGATTTTTCTTCATCTATGGAGATGAGTAGAAATATAAATCTTCTTTTCATTAAAACACTCTTTAGAAAAAGTAATTCTTAACTTTCTATCTAATTTATATACATGTGTTTTGTCACCTACTTTGCTTTTAAATTTTAGCTATGGAGGGTTGGATTTGTTTGTCTGTATATTTTTTTAGGAGAATTAAACCCAACCAAAACATCAACAACAAAATGAAACAACTTATATGTTCTAAACTCTGTGAAGTAAACTAGGCAATTCAGAATAAATAAAAAAAAAATTGAAGTAGAGTGTTGTGTAAATAACTTGTTATGGTAGCTCTAAATTTTAATCTGGTAATTCATTATATAATTTATCACATTAATAAAAACTTATTATTTATGGCAAATTTTCTGTAGCTCAATTTTCTTTTTTCTCTCAACAAAGCTATACTTAGAAAATGAGCAAAAACCTTAAAATTAAACCAATTTGAGAAAAATCTCTACTTCTTTCTTACCATTTTTATTATGAAAATAGTGTTTATTAAACAGAAATGAAAAATGGCAGAACAAATTTTAAAATTAATAATTTTCAACTCTGATCTCTCATCATCTAGAAATAACTCCTGCTACATTGAGGTATATTCCCTTTCAGTCTTTTTGCCAAGGGTGTGTGACTATAAAATTTTTAAATTTTAATTTTTGATTATACTATTTTTCATTATATTATCCTACCACCTGATATTTTTAGATGAGAGTTTTTCTATTTCATTAAATACTTTTGAACCAACCACATAATTGCTCCTGATCTTAGCCAAAAAGTTGAGAAGTGACCCAACCATATAATTGAATAACATAATCTATGAGGGATAATTAGGCTCTACCCTGCAAGCAGATCAAACTCCTGAGGGAAGTCTTCTCATTGCTTAGTGGAAAGATGAGCCCAGTTTTTCTGCCCCTGGTTCTGAGATCAAGTTTGTGGAGCCTCTGGGGGGCAACTGATAACAGAAAGAGACACCTTTTGTGGAGACTCAGAGCTGTCCCTGGGGCCACTCCACATCACGCGGACTTGTCTGCCTCCTGAAAGTCCACACACACTGTGTTCCAAGGTACCACTTATTTTTAGGAGATGTTTTCCTCTTGTTTCTGCAGCTGTTATTAATCACAGGCTTTGGGCACTGCATACCCAAGAAACCCTGGCAGAGACAAAGGTGTAAAAAAATAAAAAGGGAGCAAGCACTTGTCAGAGCCATCTTGGACACCTTACTGACGGAGAGGGAACTGGTCCACATAGAAACTCACATTTACTGCTTTGCTGGGACAAAAGTGCAGAGAATGGAAGGCCAGACAGATGTGGTTTAAGTCCCTACAGTCCTCGTAACTGCCAGCTGCATCACCTGGGAGAAATCCCTTACGTGAGTTTCAGTCTCCTCCTCTGTGTAACAATCAATACGACACTAAATTACAAAGGTTAAACGATTATGTAAAATTGCTTTGTAAACTATAAAGACCATTTCTGTGCCTTGAGTAGGGAGGGAGAAGGAGCTTCTAGGGCATTTTTTAAGCTCCTAATTTTTGTTCATTACACTTTTACAAGTTATCAACAACAGAATATGTGTGGGTATGTGTATATATGTGTGGAGAGAGAGAGAGGTTTGATCATTCAAGAGGAATCAAAATTTTCAGTGAAGTTCTGCTATGAGCTGCAACAAATCCCCAAATTTCAGTGACCCAACACAAAAAAAGTTTTGTTGCTCTTGTGAAGATCCAACACAGGTGTTGCTGGCAGGTGGGCAGTTTTCCAAGGGGCCCAGGCTCCTTCCATGTTGTGGCTCCATCCACGTCCTCCGGGGCGTCAGGGTCCTCTGCATTCAGCAAGCAGATGAAGAAAACGAAAGGGAAGAGAAGGCACACACCCACTACTTCGTAACCCCCACATCCAGAAAGTGACACTCATCGACTCTACTCACACCCTATTGTCAAGGATCCATGCCACAGCACACCTCCTTGGGAAAGAAGCTGGGAAATGCAGTCCAGATTTGGTGACCACCTAGCCACGTATATTAATATAATTAATAGAAAGAAACACATGCCAAGAATCGGTGCGGAGGTTGAGAATTGCCTGTCGTTCTGGGCTAACAGTGAATAATCTGGTTCTCTTTGTGATCTCTTAAGAGTCTTGTTTGCAGCACACCCTTGTAGTCTTATAAGCACGTGATGTTACAGCACACTCCTTATGGTCATGTTTTCGGAAGTCTTCGAAGGAAGAATACACTTGTTCCTGCATTTATTTGTTGACTCTTCATTCATTCAAAAAAATATTTGTCAAGCACACACTATGAACAAGTAACTGTACCCATAAGAAAGTGACACTGTGGAGACCTGGGCCTCTCTCTCTGTTCTGCAGGCTCTGAGAAGAGAGCTGCCCTGCTTTGCCCAGATGCTGCTGCTCCATTACAGTGCAGAGCAAAGATGCCAATGTCAGGCTGCTGACGCAGAGCTGGCCGCTGCCTCTGATAACTCTGTGGCCTTGGGCAAGTTATCTAGTCTCACAAGGCCTCTACCTTCCATGTGTAAAATGAGGAAGAATGAGAGAGCTCCTCACTGTAAAGCTCTCAGCACCGTGCCCGAAACACTGTGGCTCTGTGACCACTGCCACCACGCCTCCCCACCCACCCCACCCTGTGAACCTGTAACAGCCCCTGCTCGAATGTGCAGTTTGGCAAATTGGGCAAAGATTTTGTTATTCAAATAAATAACTTCTCCTGAATGCACTAGTTGTGAAATCTGCCAGTGAGGATGTGCGAAGTGTGATTAATTCGTTGATGGGAAATTGGAAAGAGAATGTTCTAAATCATGGCTTGCCAATCCTTTTCATAGGCAAAGCTAATATTAATAGATATCATTTATTAAATACCCACTTCTGTGAAAAATGTTAAACTGGGTTTTTCATATATTCACTGTTATCTAATTCCCACAGTAACCCCATGAAGTAGGTGTTAACACCTACTTTACAGAATGAGTAGCAACAACATGAAGATGAGAGGGGCTTATAATTTGCCCAAAGTCGCACAGCTGGTAAGCAGCAGAGTCAGGATTTGAGCCCAGGTCTACGAAGCTTTAAGTGTATTCTCTGCCCACAGGGCTAATGCAGCCCAGGTCCACTTACATGGCTCTTTCTTAGACATGGCAGGAAAGAATCGCAATATTCACATAACAGCCATTTTCAAATGCCAAGCTCTCACTTGCTCCTCATTGGCCAGTGAGGTGACCCTGAAGCTCAGGGAGGCCCCTCCTTATTGTGGGAGGGAGTCAGGAGCAACAACAATAATAACGACAACAAGCGTTTCCCGAACACCAGCTACCTACCTGCCTAGCAGGTTGCATTGTTCATCGAATGCCCTTAAAAATTCCATGAGATGAATGTGTTTATTATCCCCATTTTGTACATGCAGAAACTGGCACTTAAACGTTTGATCTTGTGCCAACCAACCAGCATATTATGAAGAAGACAATTAATATGTGTTTAAAACCATGAGAGACTGGAAGTTCTGTTTCCCATGCCCCTTGTCTGGAAAAAACAAGAACAAAGCCACTCACTCATTCAACAGGGGTTCCCTGAGCATCTACTCTCTGACAGGCTGCCATGTCCAGGTAGAAACAGGCCCAGCTCTCACGGATGGCAACTTAGCAGGAAAACACAGATATTAAACAAGGAAATGAACTGGTAAATAATATCTGATAGAAATAGTGCTGTGGAGGACATAATACAGACTAAATGACAGAGAATGACAGGGGTTCGGGGGCTGGTTAGTTAAGGTGGTGAGTCTTAATGAGCATCCAGCTTTCAGCCACACAAACCTCTTGAGGAAGCCAGCCCAGTGTAGGACACAGCGAGTGTCTTGGCTTTGAGAAGTGACAAAGATGGATGTGTTTGATGGTGGGCAGGAAAGCTGATGGAGTGGCCACAGACTACAGCTAACAATAGAACAACCCCAGAGATGAGGACACGGAGAGTAAGGACCATGGGAAAACATGACCAACTGTGATGTGGGAATGTAGGTGCAAATGTCCTAAATTGTAAATAGTAACATATTGAATCCAAAATAACATATTTTGTCCAAGGAGAGATTATCCAAGGGGTAAAGGACAATTCAACATTAGAGAAACGTATCCTGTAGTTTGCCTTAAAATAAAATAATATTAGCCTTGGCTGGTGTGGCTCAATGGATTGAGTGCTGGCCTGTAAACCAAAGGGTCATTGGTTCGATTCCCAGTCAGGACACATGCTTGGGTTGTGAGCTGGGTCCCCAGTAGGCGTTACATGAGAGGCAACCATATGTTGACATTTCTGTCCTTCTCTTTCTCCTTTCCTTTCCCTTTCTCTAAAAATAAATAAAATCTTTTAAAAATAAAGTAATATTAATTATCTCGATAAATACAAGAAGCATTCAATAAAATTCAACATTCAGAATTAATTTTCTAAATCTCAGACTCAAAATGGAATACAACTTCAACATAAAAAAAGATGTCAGAAATTATTAGCAATTAAATACTTAATGGTGAGATCTTAGAAGATCCCACAAAAGAGTAGAGCAAGACAGAATTCATTGCCATCATCGATATTAGTCATTATTGTCCCAGAGGTCAAGAAAAATAGAAATGTACAGCTTGGAAAGGAAAAAAAATCTTTCACTTTTTGTAAACAATATGATTGCCCATCTAAAAAAATTTAAGGAACCAACTGAAAACTATTAGAACAAATAAGAAAGTTCAAAACTATGGACAGACACATCCGTTTACTTAATCCAATAGCTTTCCTGTATACTAGTATTAATTAAATACGAATTTTAAAAGGATTCAACTTATAATAAAAAAACACAAAATGCCTAGAAAACAAATAAAATGTTTAAATGTACAAGATCTATTCAAAGATAAAATAATGTGAAAACCTAAATGAATGAAGTGACACTCCTGGCTGGGGACACTTAGTGTTGAGAATATAATTACCCTGATGCCCCCACCTCTATCTGTCAACCCAGCTCCAGTCTGAGTTCAACAGCATTTTTATTCCATTTTTATCCTACTCGATGCCAAGCACTCTGTAAGCTATAGTAATTAACACGGTCTGGTAGTGGTGCAGATATTGACAAACAGCTCAATGGAACAGAATCATAAACCTGCAAACAAACCCAGTGCATATGAAAATGAATTAGGCAATGAAGGTGGTAGTTCAAAAATGAAACAGTGACCTACTCCACAAGTGAGATTGGACCAATTAGCTATCCATTTAGGGAAAGAAAAAAAATTAGATTCCTAATTCACACCATCTATCCTCAGAAAATAACCTTCAGATGAGTTAAAGAGCAAAAGTATAAAAATATACGTGAATACTTTTATGCATTTAGGATAGTAAAGCCTTAGTATGTAAGAGACAAAATAAATCAAGAAATCATAACAATTTCCTAGATTTAAGCTCATAAAAGTTATGCAATTCTGTCAGTCAACATCCACACTAAGCCAAGTTCGAAGACAAGTCAGGTTAAAAAGACTGGGAGAGATTATTTACAACACACTAACAAGTAAAGGGCTGATATCCAAAATGTATAGAGTTTCTAACAAGGCAAAGAGAAAAAGCAACTCAATTGTAAAAATTCTATCAAGAAAAAAGACAGGCAACTCACAGAAAGTTAATAATTCACACAAGATGAATAATTATGCAAGGCTGCATTAGTCAGGGAAAGGAGAATTACTTGACAAAAAGTAAAAAGATACCGATGACATGCTGGCAAAATGTGGAGAAATGAATTCTCATGCGTTGCACACTGTGTGTGTACACTGGCGAAGCCAAAGGAGAAGGCGATTTGAAAGCACCCATCAAAATTTCAAGTGCTCAGATTCATTGACCCAGCTAGTTCACTCCCAAGACTCTCTCCAAAGGAAATTCTTGTTCGTGTGGCCCACACAACTCATGGTGCAAGTCTACGTACGTGGGTTCAAGAATGCTCATCCCAATATTGCGTACAGAAGCAAAAAAAATAAAAGCCTGACTTACCACCGATAGGGAGTGGAATAGTTCAGGAAATTGTTGTTCCTCAGAAAGCGGAGTGCATTAGAGATATAGCAACAGGAAGATCCCCAAAATATGTCACTTAGTGAAAAAAGCAGGCAGTAAAACTGCATGTGATTCCTATGTGCCTGTGTGTAAATGCCTAAAGAGGGGAGGGCAGTGCACACCACACTTCCGCTGGGGGCGGGGAGGAGTGGGGAAAGGAGAGCTTACTCTCTTTAGATACCACGTCTGGCTCATTTAGCTCTTTTACAAAAAAAAAAGAGAATTCAATCATTGTATCACTTGAGTAATAAAGAATGCCTTGCACGTGCATTATGTATTATCACTGTAACTGTGTAGCTGCAGGATGGAGTAAAAGGGAAAGAGGGAGCAGTGAGGTGCACCGATCTCTCAGGGTTTCGGGTCTCTGGTCTTGACATTCAGACCTGGGAGGGGGAGGAAGGGAGGAAAGGGCGCAGGTGGCCTTGAGAGCCTCAGAAGGAAGGCTCCCCACTCTCTCAATCACTACATTCCACTGGGCAATGAGCAGTCCCAACCCGAACCCCCTCGGACACCTTCACAACATCATTCTTGCAAGAGACTTACAGATGCCTTTCTGTCATTTATGTTGGCCCACATACTGCCTCGGTAGATAGATAGATAGATAGATAGATAGATAGATAGATAGATAGATAGATAGATAGATAGATAGATAGATAGATGATAGATAGATAATCTCAAGGCTTTAGAGCAGGCAAAGACTAGGCGCCTGGTCAGGCTTCCTCAAGGCAAGCATCTTCCTTAGATACTTTCGCTGCCTGGCTTACTGCCCCACCCCCACCAGCACAGATGAAAATAATTTAACTTGTACTACCACCTCAATATATGGCAGCCTATAAATCATCCCTTAAATAATTACAGGCCTGTAAGAATCAATACTGAAGACCCTAGTATAAAATTCAGCATCACAGCGTCCGTTACCATGATTAGTATTAGCATGCATAATGTTGCAGTAATCAAATACTTCAGATAGTTACATGATGTTTACAGTAACCCTGTGAGTAGTCCAAGATGGGCATTCTTTTTCTACTTCCTGAGTAAGGAAGCCAAGGCCCACGACAGGGATGTGATTGCACGAAATCCCGTCACTAGTAACAGTCTCAGCTGAGACTGCACACGGGCTTTCTGACCCTTCAATACGTGCTCGTTCTCCCAAAATCCAGCTCATTCCACAGCGATCGGCACCATCGCCTGCACCCCAGCTCTAACCCCATCAGTTTCATGCTCAGGAGCATTGACCCCCATCCAGAAACAAGGACACCTAATGTCTCCAAGCCAGGCCCTAGACCAGCTGTCTCTGAGCCCTTGCCCCAGGCCCATCCCCTGTTCCAGAGGCTCTCACCTCCTTGTCCCTGATCTGACCCAGTGGGCTTCTCTGCCCTCAGCAGATTAGAAATAGAAATCCGAAGCTGGGTGGGGGCAGTGTGGGCAGGAGGAACCTTAGAGACACAAGCTGTGCAATTCTCATTGTTTTTACTCAAACAGGAATCTTTGTTCTACGATGCAAATTTTGAGAAGTTGGTGCCAATCTGTTCTGAACAAAAGAATTTTGGTCTGAAAAAACAAACCCAACAACAACAAAATTTGAGCTGGGAAGTCTGGCTTTCCTACTTGCACTTTTGAGCATCTGCCTCTCGCACCCCGCCCCCTCCATTGGGTCTCTCCCAAAGGTAGATGCGAGCTTGGAGGAAAACTTCTCAGGCTGTTTACCAGTTCCAGAAGTCTCGGAGAGTGCTGGGAATCCTATGCCAAGGTCACTAAAACAAACATCCTTACAATGCTGAGGAGGTTGGACTGACTGGCACTAAGGAAGGGCCCACCCTCAGCACCTCAGAGGTCTCAGGGTCCTGGGAAAGGCGGAGGCCTTGGTTTCAATGGATGGTATCACAGATCTGAGCCTCTGCTTTCTCTGGGTGGAATTTTCCATTGGCTTCGTTGTCATATTGTACTAACAACATGTTTTTAAATATATATTTGCTAAGCAAATAATTGTTTAACAAAAGTGAAGTTTTTCCATGTTCTCTTCTAATACTCTAATTCTTATTTAGGTTCAGATGGAAAAAATATATCACCTACTAGCTCTTATGGTAAACACCAAATAAAGAAGTCAACCTGTATCTGCCATGTTCCATAATAGACTTTTCTCTTGAGTCAAAGGAACGAATCTTTGTATCCAAATGTGCCCTTTACTGGTTTTATATGTTTAAAGGGAGTAAGCTACTAAACAAAAAGAAAGGTCCAAGCCCCATCTCGGCCCCACTGAATCGAAGTCTCCAGGAAGGGCCTTGGAATCTGTCTGGCGTGAGCTGGGATTGGGGTGAGTTTTAAACAAGCTTCCCAGGCGATCCTTGGCATCAGAGAAGCCTGAGAACCTTGCTTAGTTAGACCCTTGTTTATCAGTAATAATTTGATAGTAAACAAGTGGTGGAAGGCCACGGGGAGTCAGATTTCCACTCACCTGAGAGAACTCTTCAACAGTCAGATCCACCTAGTGGTGAAAAAGCTTCTAGCAAGGTGACTCATCCCCTGACCTGGGAAGCGTTTGTCTGGAGGCCAGATAACCACACCCTGCCCCCACTACCCACGAGTGCCTCCCAGGGACTCTGGGCCCCTTGAACGTGGGCGTACTCTCTCACCCAGCTTGGGGTCAGCATGAGCAGGGGGGGATGGAGGCCTCTAAGTGTCCTTTCCACCCTAACATGGCTTGATTCTGTCATTCTGAATAATAAAAAATAGATCACAGATGTAGCTTCAATGTACTCCTATTCATCTTTCCAAGAAGACGTAGCACAGACTTTTTAATGTGCAGCGGAACTGGAAGGCTAGTTGAGATTCACTGTAACCATAGTCTAGGTCTCTTAGCTACTTTCCCCTCTGAAGTTCAAATCCCCCTTACAATCCCCCCAAGAAGCAGCAGTCCAGTCTCCAGGGAGGACTCCCTAACTCCACTACCACCCTGTCACAGGACCGTGAGGATGGTTACCTTTACCAACAACTTACACTAATCCCTCTTAACCACACTGAGGAGAACTAAGTCACTGGCATGGGGGCAGCTAAAGTTCTGGCCTCATGACTTTTATCTAAGCCCCTTTGCATGGATTCTGCTTGTTATATATCAGCCTGGGAAGTAAAGAGGCTCAAATCTAGGAATCTGTTCTCTAAAGAAGTAACCTGCAAAGTACATCCATTACCCCACATAAGAAGTAGATTCCAGACATCTTGAAAAACTTCTGACTTAGCCAACATCACACAAAAATGTGATGCGAGGAGTGTGAAATGTGAAGGGTAGAGGGCGGTGAGGAGCAAGAAGACAGGTCACAGTTCATCCTCCATCCCTTTTTCTTCAAAGCGTGGTCTGGACCAACATCACCTGGAAGAGCGTTAGACATGCAGAAGCTCGGCCAGACCGAGACCTACTAAATCAAGAGCTGCATTTTCACAAGCTCTCAGGTGATTTGTAGACACAGCATGTTATAGCATTGGAGAAGCACTGACCTAGGGCACTTATAGAGACTATTTAATACTTCCTGATTATAAGAATAATAGTCATTTTAAGAGATTTGGAGTCCCCCAAGGAGGAGGAGGAGGGAGGGAGGAGGCTCTAGCACTTGGTGATGGCAAAGCCTCTCTAGACCTTTGTGTGTTAAGGGAGTCGCCACCCTAAGTCCAATACGACTGGCCCTGGGGTAGGGCAGGCGGTAAAGTGGGGAGAGGGGTGGAGGGAGCTGCTAATACAACTCTGAATCCTAACACACAGCAGTCACGACTTTGTGGGCAGGTAGGGTAGGAAAATGTATGTCTTCTTGCCCGTGACTTTGATCTGGGCTGACTCCAAGAACTGGAGAGGAGGGCTCTGAGGGAGCCTGAGGGAGGCTTTGGGAGCCATCCAGGCCAGAAAGCTCAGCCTGCTGTGACTCTGCAAGGGCACAGGCCCCTGGGGGGGAGTGCCTGGGGGTGGAGGTTTGAAGGGAGTAGGGAAGGATGAGTGTGTTTAGAGAGAACAGAGAGGAGTAAGGATCTGTTCATCTTCTCTTGAAGATGGTGAGAAGCAGGTGCTGAGCAAAAGGTGGCTGGTTCGGCCCACACCTTGGGCCTCTCCCATGTCCTCCCGCCTCCAGAGCAAAGGAAGTAGCCGCCTTCTGTAACCCAGGAACACAAGGTCTGCAGCACATTGCTCAGTTAACAAAACAGTATTAAACTTCTTCCACATGATTAAACTCTTTGGAAACATCATTTCAAAGACAGTATCGTTACCACATTTGATTTAAGTATTTCCCACTTGGGGACTGGGAGATTTTTCTATTTCTCACTATTTGTACATGATGCTGTGATAAACCTCTTTACTCATATACCCAATCATTCCCTTCTCTATTCAGGTAACTTTTTTTTCATCAAAGTGAACCATGCCTATAAAAAAGAGCCCAAATCAAAAGTGTCCAGTTCAATGACTTTTCAAAAAGTGTGCTATCGGTAGAACTGACACCCGGACGGAGAAACACGTGATCATGGGAGCCCCGCCCCCTCGTGTGCTCACCAAGCCGCTGCACCTCCCCCCAGGGTGGCATCCTCCTGAACGTGAACACCAAGAGACGGAATTTTATATAAATTCAAATGTAGATCATATTACATATACTATTAAAACATATTTTATATATGTGCTTATTCATATTGTTTTATATATTCACTTATATATTTTATACTTCTATATCTTGTGTATATTAATATCAGAACGTTTTATATATCTTACATATATCATCTCTATATAAATGTGTATTTGACTTTATGTCCAATTCAAATATAAAATTGTTTTATATTTGAATTTATGTAAAATTCAAATATAAAATTGTACATATCTTGCATCTGGTTCCTTTTGCCTAACAGTATGTTTGTGAGAGTCATCCATATTTTTTGCTTGTAGCAATAGTGTATTCATTTCTATTTATTCATGCAATTGGTGAATAAACACAACTTTTGTTATTTTGTTCAGCATTTCTAGCTCTTAGCAGGAGCATTAATGAGGCTGTTATAAGGCTCTCTATAATGCCAGGAAAAAAGTCCACTTGTTTTGTTGTTGTTGTTGTTAATCCTCACCCAAGGGTAAGTTTATTGATTTGAGAGAGAGAGAGAGAAACATGGATGCAAGAGAGAAACATTTACCAGTTGCCTCCCGTACACACCCTGACTGGGAATTGAACCCACAACCTAGGTCTGTGTCCCCACTGGGAATCAAACCCTCAGCCTTTGGTGTACAGGGCAACATTCCAATCAACTGACCACCCAACCAGGGTGACTTCCTTCTTTCTGTTAAATTCTAAGAAGTAGAATTACTAGGCAAAGAGTAACATTTTTTAAGGCTATTGATGCATGCTGCTAATTATTTTCTATAAGAGCTGTAGCAATTTACAATCAAGAAAAATAACATCAAACTTTTTTGAGGAATGAGTACCAGGAGTCACCCTAGTAATAACAATAATTTTTAAACCCTAGTAGTAATATTTTGTAGTATAAGCATCATATTATAACTGCCATAAAAATTATAAATATTAAAATGCTGACACCACATTTTATAAAGTTTGTGCTAATTTATTCTTTAATTCTCACCAAACTCTGAGAGGTAAACTTTATTACTGTTCCATTTTAAAGATGAGAAAACTGAGGCTCAGAAAAACTGAAGCAACCAGCTGAGTCACACACTTAAAGAACAGTAGAGTATGGACTTGGGCCCAGGTTCTCTGCCACCATACACCATCCTCCTTACCCAAACCAGTATGCACCTTTCCTGAATTACTCAAGAAGTACATCCCAGACAAGGCAGGACAAAAACTGGATACCATGGAGAGGGACATGTCACCCCTAGGCATGGAAATGAGCATCCATCAAAGCCCAGGCCAAATGTCACCCCCTTGCTCAAGTGACTCATCCCCATCCACCCAGGTGGAGGCACACTACCAGGAGAGGGCTCTTGTCAGCAGAATCCTGGAATGTCATTGCTGGGACTGCAAGCAGGGAGCACACACCAGTGATGCTCTCCAATCCCATGCCAATGCAGACATAACTCATCAACCATTACCTACCACTCTGCGCCCATCTCCACCTCCTCTGCCTGCCTCACCGGACTTGCTTCTGTTCCTTGGACGTGCAGACTTCCACCTTAACCTTGCAACCTGCACATTTGCCGCAACCAGATCCCCTTATGACTTGGCCTTTTTTTCCATTCAGGTCTCTGCTTAAAGATTTCCCCCTCAGAGAGGACTTTTCTGACCACCTTCCCTCCAACCAAATCTAAAAATATCATCATCCTCCCTGATTTGTCCTCTTTCATATCATCTTATCATCATCTTTTAAATGCAATTTATTTAGTTGTCTGTTTTTGTTGTTATCATCATCATCATCATCATCATCATCATCATTGCTGTTTCCTAAGAATAGATGCCTCTTCTAGGCATCTATCCCTAGTGCCTAGAAGAGTCCCTGGTACTTAGCAGTTGGTCACTGAGTAATTGCTGAATGAGCCAGTTAATCAAGAGGTATTTTTTCCTGCTGAGTCCAGGCCTGACATTGAAATCCTCCCCATCACACCATTACAGCTGTTAGCTCCCAGTTATCAGAATTGAGACATGGGATAAAATCTTTTGGCTATGCCCAACTTCCTTAATCCCCCATCATACAGATGGGAAAACTGAGGCCCAGAACAAGAGGCACGCCTTTCCCAAAGCCACAGAATGAATGAGGGCAGATCTGGGACTGGTACCAGCTCCTTCCACTGCCCCACTACCCTGCCCAGCCTTCCTCACCAAGACCCTGGAAAGAGTTGTCCCTAACTGCCAGCTACAAAGCAGAGCAGCAGACCTTTGTGCTGCAGGGGCTTGCCTATGAATTACACACCTAATTACCAGCTGCTTTTTCCCCCATTCTGTGGGTAAAAGTCTGATCACATATAAGAATCTCCCTGTGTTTCCGTGGATACAAAGCGATCCTAATTTCCAACTCCCTTGCAAATGGCAAATGAGTGAACTTAATTTTAATAAAAACAAGGAAAATCATACATATGAGCTTAATAAAATCTAATTTGGGCAATTTGGAACTCATAAAATAAAGCCTTTATGTAAAAACTAGCAATTAGCTTTAGGAAGCAATACAGTGAATCCTTGGCATTGGGGCCGGGAGGGAGCTGGAGGACTCCAGGGATGAGGAAATGTGGTGATAATGGAGAAAGGCTAAAGAGGCAGGGGGCACGTATTTCTTTGTATCAGAGGATCGGAGTTCAAGCCCCCAAGCTACCACCGTGTAGCTCTGTGTCCTTAAGCAAGGCGCTTTCCCTCTCCAAACCCCAGTGTCCTGTTTTTAAAATAAGGTTTAAAGACAGTGCTTTACCTAGTAGGATGGTTGTACAGACATATAAGAAAATTAACAGGCGAGAGCTTTGTAAAAGTGTCCAATAATTACTATTTTATCATCTCACTCATTTACATCTTTCTCATCGAGGAGGGGGACGGTGGTTCATGGACAGTGTGACCTGGGTCAGGGGACACGGGGCAAAGTGGGGCTGGAAGACAAGAGTGGAATGCTCCACACTCACGTTGCATTGAGGCGTGGGGACCTATGACAGGCCGCCTGAGATGACTCCCACAGGTGGGTTACAGGAACCGGAAGCAAATGCACAAGTCGGACTGAGCCTGGGGAGGTCCTGGGTCCCCTGACAAGCAGTCCCTGTGGCCCTGCACGTTCGCCCCACTGACAGATCCCTTCACGAACAGATCTCGGCAGGCAAGCTGTATTCGTCCCATTTCGCAGATGAGAGCAATGAGCCGCTGGGAGGCGCTGCCTGCGAGAGAGCTCAGGTCCCACAGGTAGGTGGCTCAGGCAAGACTCAGACCAGGTTTTCTCATTCCCCTCCCAGCCTGCTTGCCATCTCCTCCCACAACTACTGAAGCACCGACTGTGAGACCCCGTGAGACAGAGGCCCTGGTCCCTGCAGTATCCCGTCTCCTTCCCCGGGGGCACTTGCACCTTCCACCAGAGCTGCCGGCACCACAGCCCCAGCGGAGAGCGTGGTCTCCGTAACTGAGGCTCCAGGCAGCAGCGGCTTTCCCAGGTCCCTCGGTCCCTCTCCCGAGCAACCGCCACTCCAGGCAGAAAGCAATTTTTTCCCTAGTGCCTTCCCAGAAGCAAAGTGGGTAATTAATTGCACTGAATAACACATTAAATGTACTAATAATTGGATAGTCACAGCAAAATGATTACTTTGAAGAAATATTACCGACTCCCTGTTGTACTTAACATTTCTCCTTATTTATCATTACCATTTTAATCAATAATAGTCACGATACTAATAAATCCATCTTAATTTTAATTGTGTTCAATTGGATGTACCAGTACTTGAGTATTCTGAGCATACTTCATTATTTATATTAATTTAAGATCACTTAAAGGCAAATTACATAGTTTGTACTTTCAAGCAGGTAGGCAATTACGATGAAGTTTCTCCAGCTTCAGCATTTTCAAACACGGCGGACTGTGAGGTGTCAGGCACCTGCCCTTTTCTGGGAGGCCCAAGGGTCAGGGATGCAGAAGAGGAAGGAAGACACTCACGGCCTGCACTTGAATTAGCATATCTTGGCCTTTTCCAAAAGGCTTGGGTCTCTGAAAGTATGATTAATAGCTCAGTGAGTTCGCCTTTACTTATGCTGCCTTGTCATTAGCGCAGCCTTCATCCTTCCCTCCACCTGCACCGAGGGCCAGACACCACATTAGGGACCAGGGGGCAGGGAGACAAAAGAGTGGCACGGGGTAGAAATCGCCCAGAGCCTATAGCGGGGCTCAGATAAAGGCGGCCGTCCGTAGTCCACAGGCAGAAGAGGTCAACACCATGCACCTGAAGTTTTGGGAGGACTTCTAGAGCAGAGGCATTTTTCTAGGTCTTGCAGGGAGGTAAGATTTGGCCAGGAACAGGCAGTGGACTTCAGCTTTGGGTGTGGGGGAGCCAGGTAGGACGCTCCCGGCAGAAGGAGAGTCTCCAGAGGTAACTGCAGAGGTGAGAGCACAGGAGTACCGGAAAGAGGAACCATGGCAAGGGTGATACCGACCATGGGACGTGGCTCCGATGGGATGATTGGGGGTCAGTGGTACCGGAATGCAGGAAGCAGGAAGCCAGGAGAAAGAAGCAGGGTTAGCAATTAAGAAGAGGGGTTTTCCTGGGGACACACTGAGGCTGAAGGGTCACGGAGCAGCCAGATGGAGGTGCACCTAGCAGATAAAGTGGAGAAGTTGGCTAAAGCCCAGAGAGGTGGTCAACACTGGAGAGAAAGGTCAGGGACCCTTGGGAAGAAAGTCCAAAGGGCGATAGAGCCCTTGCTTCTGTGGGCCTCGCCTCCCAGGTGTGTGCTTGTTAATGTCCAAAGGCCCCACACCCTGTGACACTGACCTGTGAAAACTGTTCAGCCTGGGAAGCTCCCTCTCCCCTTCTCTGCCCAGGCCTGGCAAACAGAGCATATCCTTTGAATCAAGCTGCATTGAATGAAAACTCCACAATAGCTGTATTGTCACCAGCCCCATTTTTTGAGGACAGCCTGGGGCCAACGGGTGGGTACAGGAGCTCCAAGCTCAGATCCCAGGCCCTGGGAGCCTCGGGGCAGGGTCTTCCTAGCCACTCTGCACAGCTGGGGCACTGACATCCCAGCACCTGCCATGGTTTGCTAGGGCTGCTGCAACGGATGCTAATGATTTCTAGAAACCTAGATGTTGTAGGAGGAGAATAATTTAATGGGAAAGAGGCTCCACCTCCTGGTAATATTCAAAACCAACATTTCTTCAGCACTTTACAGTTTATAAGAATTTATGTCAACTTTTAAAATCTCATTTAAAAATCAGTGACCAGAGTATATGTGTATGTAAAAAAAATTATCAAGCTTGCGGTTAAGATTCCGGTGCTTCATTCTATGTTAGTTATATGGCAGTAAGAAACTATAAATACATAATAAGTAAATAAATAAAGAACATCTCATTCCATCCTTGTAATCTTCCTGCAAGGTCAGCAGCACCTTGCTACCCACAGTGGAGGCACCTGAGGCTGGGGGGCTCCCCCAGACCCAGGGCTGGTGAGTGGAGTGACTAGAATAATGGAACTGACTGGCACCAACCTCTCAGGTGGCACTGTGACTCGGGGTGATAAGGACATGAACTGGGCTTGGAAGGACTGAGGAGAGAGAGCAGTCGTGCTGCCAGAGGCCCCATGGAGGTCTTTGGGACTGAAATCTACTGTCTCCACCCAGCTCTCCCTACCCCTCTGACCCAGGTTTGGCCTGGGAAGATTTTTTTTCTGAGTGCACACTGCCGCTTGGGGAGACGGTCAGCATGGGCAAATCCCAGGAGCCTCTGCCTCTCAGGAGGCCTCCAAGCTGCTCCCCACCAGTCTCTCCAAGTCCCTTGGGAGTTTGTGTAACATGAGTAATACAAAGGAAAATCAGCCTGAGGTTGTCAACGGGTTAGGTGTCCTGCCGTACTGTTCATTCAAAAGGGAGCATCAACCAAGCACCAGAACCTACCGGATCCTTGGACCTCTGAAAGAGGGTAGGGCTGGCAACTCCCTTCTCTGCCTAGTGTTGGAAACAGACCCTTAAAAGGGGGTGAAGGTGGGGGAATACAATGTGAGAAGAATACGAAAAGTGCTATCTATGGGAATTTCCAGCAGCAACTCTGCCAGAGGGAGTCCAAGGGAGAATGACTGCAGCTGGGCTTCTAAGGATGAATGAAAGTCCAGTGGGCAGAAAAAGAGGGATGCCCACTCCAGGCATCACATGATGCCCAGAGCTGAAAGGGCATCAGATGAGGTTGGGAAGAGAGGAGCTGTGGGAGGTTGGAAAAGCAGGGAAGTGGTAAATCAGGAAGGGCCCAGGAATTTGGTTCCTCTCCCTCCACCTTCAAGGACCCACTTAGGTTAGAGGGGGACTGAAGAAGCGCCTATGATCTCAGCAGACCTTTAAAAATGTTTACTATCCAGATGCAGCAGGCTTCCGTTCTTGCCCTCACATCCATGGACTCTGCAGGACTCAGAAGTCCTTGAGTTTAACCCCACAAAATGTTAGCAACCTCGCTTTCTCTTTGGCTAATCCACTTTGCATCCTAATCCTGTTACTCTGTTTAGCAAAGGCCCATCCTGGGGAATATTTCTTCTAGGCTCTCGGTCCATTCTCAACTTAAAAGGAAGCAGGGAATTTGTATATATTTATTTCCCTGTCCCAAATAGCACAGTCAGTTCATGCTTAGAATATTCCTGTGTAACATGCATCTGAAGAATCTTCTAGAATCACATTCTGGAAGCAAGAGACAGACTGCTTCCAGGCCCTGGTGTGCCACACCCAAAGCAGAGCTCTCCGGCGGTGCTAGTCACCGGGCTTTTGGTGCTGCCTTCACACTTGGGAACTTCTCCCAGTGCCGTCTGAGAAAATTAGTCCACTCCATTTCTCTCCAAGTTTCCAGTCTCAAGATGGGATCGAATCTCTGTCAAGTGTCAGCTTTCATTGTGATGAATGGGCTCTTGGTTTCTGTCTTCATGTCTGGAAGGTCTAGATTCCCAGCTGGGGAGACGGATCCACCTGGGGAAAATGGCACTTGACTGACACGAGGGGTAGAGGCTGACCCATAGCTGTCAGGGATCAGGGCACAGACAGAGCTCTGACAAGAAAAAAATTCACATCTTTTTGCTCAAGCTAGATGCTCTTGAAATAATATTCTCTGCGTTCTCTAGACCAGGGATTGATTAAGATACCAGCATCTGAGTCAAAAATCAACCACACTCAGGGCTTTATGTCCTCACTCACTCTTTCTCCTTCCCACCCCTCACCCAGCCCAGCCAACCTCTCCCCACTGAACCTGATTCACTGCAGATAACACAGAAACAGGTTGGGAATGGTGGCCTAAAGATCTGAGTTCAAATCTCCTCTCTGCCAATTTTACTAGAAGGTCTTTGGCTAGACTGCCAAGGAGCCTGCTTCCCTGCCTACAAAACGGAGGTGAACGCACCTCCCCCAGGGTTGATTGACTTGTTCTTGTAAGTTTCATCTAAGCCACTGTGGCCTCCCTGCAAGACGCTGTTCTGGAGGCAGGAAGTACACAGGTGACTGCAACCTGCCCCTACACTCTGGGGCTCCGATAAGGGACTGAATGTCCTATTTCCCTGTGAGTTACACCACCGTGCATCTTAGTTACCGTTAGTCCAGTGATCTGACACTCGGAATGCTTGCCGCATGCAATCACCCTAATGTTTAGTTGTTCAGCTTTTGTTGTGAGACCTGGGCCGCCTACCAGCTGGGTGGCCAGCTCTCTGGCCTCAGTTTTTCCATCTGTAAAACAGCAGCAGTACTAGTCATTTCCACAGAGGACTGTCTGGAGGAGTACATGGAATAATGCACCTAAGCAGTGCACAGACCTGGCTGGAACATAGTAGGTGCTCAACAAACGTGATGATGATGATGATCATTACTTTAAGAGCAGACAATCTAGCACAGCAGCCCTGAACCAATTTCCTCTCCCGGAAGGAGATGACAGGGAGCTGGAGTGCTGAGCACTGTGCCTTGGGTGCCACGTGGTGACATGGTTTCTCTGTTTATCCCTCGAGGCTTCCTTTCAGCATCTTCTTCCCCAGCAGCTGCTCTGTCAACAGTCCATATGCCGCCTCAGATATGGAGCAGCTTTCAAGATGGGGCTGCCAGCCCTATAGGAGAACTTTGAGGGGAAGGAGTTCAGGGGCGCACGCGCACTGTTGTCAATCACTCCGCCTGTTGGAGCCTCCATTCCGTCCCTGCTTCTCCGGCCTCCCCCAGACCCCTGGTGGAAGCAGAAATGGGCAGGGCAGAAGCAGGCAGCTGGGGCCAGCTCCCGCTCCCCAGGAGGGTGTGCATGTACCAAGGAGGCCAGCTGGAGGAACAGGAGGGGACAGATGCCATGGGAGCCTAGATTTGTTCCTGCAGGAAGAATGCAAGAAGCTAATTGTCTCATTATCCAGGAGTGATCTCTCCAGGGTCCTGCCACATGATGTAGAAAGAGGTCCTCAGTTTGTGCACGTCAGACTGTCAGTGGGCGGCTCCAAGAAGGGAGGGAAGACAGCCCTGGACCTGGGTTTCTTCCAAGCCTGTGCTGCAGAGGAAGTTCTAACTGTGGGCCCCCAGGCCTTTGAAATTCTGCTTCAAAAAATTCAGCCTAAGCTCCACATCCCTTCAGTGTAGTTGATTACTGGAGAAAATACCACCTGGTGCCTCCCTTTCCCTCACATCACCCTGGACATGAAAACACACACACACACACACACACACACACACACACACCCCTTATACCATTCGCACTGAGCCGTAATCTGGTTTCCAATCCATTCTTTATCATGTGGAAGCACTTGGGGCCTGGCCAGGCTCTTTTCTGCACTGGTTCTCAGCTGGGTCTCAGCCTTTCCTGTTGCCAGGCCTTTGCCCCGCTGGGTCCCCCAGCTCTGCTCCCTTTGTCTTCAGCCTTGTCCATCCATCACCATCAGCGCCAGCCTTAAGGGCCACTTCAAAATCCACCTCTTCCTTGGGTTTTCATTATGTATGTTTCCTGTCTTGTTCCCTTTCAGACCGCCTGGTACTGGAAGAAAGGTCACTCACCTTCCATGCAGCACCTCAGTTTTACGGATCTCCACCCACACTCTCCCACCTCCTCCTCCTACGTGGCAGCGCCGTGAAGTAGACATGATGGTACCGATGCAGGCAGACGCAGATGGGAAGGGTGTTCACAACCCACTCTCACAGGCTGTCTGCACTGACACGAGGGAGACTAGACCTTACGTATCTGGCCAGCCCTTGCAGACGTAATTCTGAAGTCCTGGCCGCTGACCACTTTTCCAGGCTCCTACCACCCCTTCGGAGAATTCTGGCCTCATACTCACAGGGTATCCAAGCTACCATGAGTTCCTCAGCAGGGATTGCATGTAAGAGAAATGCAGTTGCTGTGTGTTCAACCAATAGAAGGGGCTTGTTTTTTTTCCTCCCTTAACAAAGTTGAGTGGCCACTTCACAGTTGCAAGATGGCTATTCACCTCTAGCCTCACATTCACATTCCAGGAGGAAAGGGGGAACAAAGAGGTGACACAACGGAAGGGGTAACACTGCCACCGGGAAACACAGCTTTCCTGCAGTGCCCAACGGACTTCTGCTTACATTTGGAGGACCAGAACGTGTCACATGGCTACCCTTGGCTGCATGGGAACCTGGGAAATGTTGTTCATTTGGGCATGTTACCACCCCAAACAATATCAGGATTCCACTAATAGGAAATAAGGAAAGTGACGCAAACATGTGGCAGTGACTCAAGATGTGTCTCCCTCACTCAAGAATAGGCTCCAGAGGTCAGAGAGCATGCGTGTTTATACCTACAGCTGTGTCCCCAGAATCAAGTCTAGTGCCTGGCACACAGTGGATTCTCTACAAATATGAGCTAAATGACAGAATGAATAAGTGAACGAAATGACTGCTAGAGTCATCACTTCCAAAGCTTTTAGGATTTAGACAGGCCCAAATGCCAGGCCCTAAAACTCCTGTCAACCCCAAGTTCAGAGGCCTCTCCCCTCCCCACTGTTTCTATGGCACCCCTGTGTTCCTGGTGTGTTGCTTGGGTAACCTCTAATGCCCATTCTCAGATCACAGGAAATCAAACTGCGGCAGCTCGCTCTGGGTTACCTGGCTTACAGGCCCCATATTTTAGCTCAGAAATTAGTAGCTAATTATGAAGCATGAGATCAAAAATACCCCACATTGGCACATATCATCCATAATTACAAAGACAGGATCAGGAATGCCTATGCATAATAACCGACTGGAACTCAAGTTCCTAATCCAAGCATTTATTGCTAGATACATATCATTGTGAAGAAAGTTTGCTCTATCCCTGTTAATAGAAAAGACACCTGCACAGATAAGAAACACCATCTTCATAAAATGTTGCAAATATGATAAATGAAGAGAAGCATAAAATTTAGCCAGAAGTACTTTGAGAAGAACAGGTTTTAAAATAATTAAGATGATTTTTTTAATGACAAGAAAGAATAGGGCACCCAAATCAAACACAGAAACCCTTTTAAAAGATTATAGTTTAGATGCTGTTTTTAGGGGGAGAAGAGACTGGCTTTAGTTTAATTAACTAGAACCTCCAGGAACTAGTTGCATGGGCTCTGGGAGGCCTGGAAGCCCTGGCCCCAGAGAGGTCCGGCGGCTCTGGTGGCCTCTGCTCCCCACAGTTAACTGCAATATCTCGGGGTGCAGGGGTGCAGCTGGGGGTTCTCATTTTTCTTATGGTATGCAGCAGTGTTGTTGACTCAACCCATTACGATCCATTTAGGATGTCATTGATGCCTCAGGCTCGTGCTTCTTGGAGATAAAGGCAGTGCAGCCTTGTCAGCCCTGACCGAGAAGCCTCCGTTTCCTCACCTGTACAGTAATAAAAGCACCCATCGGACCTGTCTGCTCAGTGTGGTTGTAAGCTCACGTGAGAAGGAGAATGGAGAACCATGGTGGAGATGGTAACGCACTGTATCAGTGAGGGATCTTAGGGTGTCAGTCATGAAGTGCATGGGGAGCATCTCAATGGGAGTGTTTGGGTTGGGGATTTCATCCCCAGCACTGGACTCGGACTGTCCAGTAGCTAGCTATGACATGCAGGGTTATATTCAGTTAGGCCCAAATAAGGAAGGACCATAGCCACCCTAACACAGGCTACATGGTGCCCAGGAGTCTGGCCATCTGAGCCCTCATTCTGCCTCTGCCACCCTCCTGTCCTGTGACTTTGGGCTAGTCACTTCGTCCCGTAAGCCTCCGTCTTCTCGTCTGAAGAAGTGGAACTGACTCTTCTGGCTTTGACACAGTAACTGCGATGCCGCAGAACCAGGGTCCCGGAATGGGGGGACTGGGGCTGGTTGAGATGTACAACTACCCTGAGCCCTTCATGACGGCCCCTGCCCCGCTACTGTCCATGTCTCTCCAATGACTTCCTCAAGCCCCTCGGGGGTGCTCCTCCGACTCCGAGCCTTCAAGAGCCCCTGGGAGCAGCCAGGTGAAGGGTCTCATGACAGGGCTAAAATGTTGCCTGTGTCTCAAGCTGCGTGGGAAGGTGGTGGCCCACCAAGAACAGGACTGAGGAAAGTCCACGAGTCTGCAAACAGGTGCTGGCTTGTTAAGAGAAATAATTTCTGTGTTTCCCCACCCTCACCACATTAGTCATTCAAGTGCTGAGGAGCAATATAAACTCCTGTCATCCTGGTTTATGTGACCAGTAAGATTTATTCCACGCGACAGGTCATTAAGGTGTCTTCTCTTTATTTTTTTTCTTGGATTCACTGAGAACTCATATTTCTGCTCCATGTTATGGACTGCTAACAGCTACGATTTTGGTCAGTGAGTCGGCAATAAATCTGAATTTAATAAACTGACAAAAGATCGCTATCCCAGAGACAGTCTGAGCCCCTCTTCCACGTCTCCTTTATACCAATGCTTTTGTACTGAGATATCTTTCACATAAAACCCACGCTTGCCATCTAACCGTTCACCTCCCCTGAGAGATGTTTTGTGGTGCCAGTGCTGACTGTAGAATTACGGATTGTCAGAGTCAAGGCTTGTAACAACCCTCGTGTGGGGAGACGTGCAAACTCCAGGCTCTGCCACTCCCCGACCGCATGACCTCGGCATGTCTCAGCTTCTTTATCTGTAGGGTGGAAATCTCGTCTTCGTCCTGTGTCCTTCTCAGGGGTCCTGGGAAGATTCAATTCAAGTGCGGACAGGAAGGGAATAATCACAAAGCCCTATGCCTTTGGGGAGGATGGTGGCTGCTTGGTTAGTTTTACATTCTCAGCATGTTAGAGGCAGGGCATCTCAGGTTCTTCACATTTCAATAGAAAAACTGAATTAGTAGCAAATGGACATGTAGCCCCAGGGCAGCCTACTCCCCTTTCTGGGGCTTTCTGCTCCCCCACCCTGCTCCCCAGTCTCACCTGCCTGCTCTAGATGCAGGCTTAGGGGAGGAGTTCTCAACAGTTCTGCGGTTTTCTGGGAAGTCTCAACCCACTTGAGACAGCTTGGCCACAGGGAGGCTCAAAGAACTTTCTGGCTGTAACTAGATAGAGCTAGCACCTACCCACCTCTGTCCACCCCTCCCCACGTGGGACAGGCTTCGGGGCAGTTCCTGCCTAGTGTAGGCCTTTGGGAATGATCTGAGTGAATTCCAAAATGAATCCATGGGAGCTGAGGTCCTGGCTAACTTCCAGGGAGCACTCTGGGTGGCTGGGAAGCATCTGTCCTAAGATCCCAGCATCCCTTCCAGAAGGTATCAGAACTATCCCGGGAGATGAGGGTCCAACCCCTGTCTTCCTGGGGCTGTCAAAGGCGCCCTCAGAACTTGAACAACTCTGCTTCCTAAAACTGTGGGGCAGAAAAAGAATGTTTAGAAGATTAGCATTCGAACAAACGCGTCAAGCTGTCTATAAACTTTTGTCTTCACACCCTCCATAAACTTTTATCTTTAAGCCCTCTATAAACACCTGTCTCGATTTGTAAACAACAACCATGTAGGATTTTTCCAGTAAACAGCGGAGGCAGAAAGGTATAGCCATCCTCGAGAGCCTGTTCCTGACCAACTGAGGGAAGCTTATAAAAGTTATATGTTCTGTCACCCCTTTTACTGTTTTGTAACCTCAGCCACACACCTAGAATAATTCTTGTTAACCAGCTCTCTCCCTGCATGCTTCTGCAGTTTTCATCTGAAAACTTGATGCAAATGGTGAAAGAAATGAATCCTGTTGACTAAAATGATTAGCTTTAAAAATAGAGTTGTTTTAAAAAATGTGAATGGACTCCTCTGAGCAATAGTGAGCCTCCCAACACTGGAGGTATGTAAGCAGAGACTGAAACAGTATCTGCTGAATGGCCTAAAGAGGAATGACTGAAATTGGGTGGACAATTTGGTTAGGCAACCTCCAAGTCCCTGCAAATCGGAAACTCTGGAAATTGAAAACATCCCTTTTCTGTAAGGTTATCCTGAAAGGCATGTCCATGCCAGGCAGTGTGCTGAGGAGACATGAAGTAAACCCAGCCCCTGGTAATCCTCAGTGAGACCCCTGCTCAGTGAGAAGACAGACAAGCCAGCAAGTAACTCAAGTGCAAGGCAAAATGATGCAAGTGTTGGTTGGAGAAGGTGAGCGACAGTCAGCTATGAGTTTGCAGATCCAGCTGAGATGCAGACCACCTGGGACTGGAGACAGTCCCCCATAGCCTGCATCCTTCGATTGGCAGGCTCTGTCGTGGGGACCTTCTCTGGATATAATAATACATTTTACTGAGTACTTAGTCGGTGCCAGGGACCTAACAACTTTCAGTTAATCTGCATAATAGTCCAATGAGGTAGACTCTGTTGTTTTCCCCCATTTTATGTATGAGAAAATCGGGGAAGACAAGTTAAGTGTGTGTATCTTCACACATGGTGTTATTGGCTTCCTAAAGCTGCTGGTGCATGGGGAAAAGAGGAAAGCCTCACTCCAGGAGACCCAGATACTACCGGGGACTTTCATGGGGGAGTCAAACTCCCCTGACTTCCAGCTGGAATCAGGTCTGGTTTCTGAGAGCCAAGCCAAGACCCCGAGAGCAGAGCTTCACAAGCCCTGGGAGGGAGGACCAAGCTGGGAACACCTGGCACCTATGGGGAAGAGGCTCCCATTAATGCGGGCACACTCAGGGGCCAGGTGAGGAGCCACAAGTGAGCTCTGAGGCCACCAGGCAGCCCATGGTCCCAGGTCAGTGACTAGACTACACTGCAGCCTCAAGGAGAGTGAGGACTTTATATGTCTGTTTATCTGAGCTGGGATGAGTTTCCCAGAATGCCCTTCTCTGCATAGTCCCAGGAAGAGTTGCACGAAATTGAGGAGGTAGGAAGGAAGCAGCAGCCACATTCTTTCTTGCACTCTGAAGAGCAGGGTGGGATGCAGGGCCTCATGCACCTTGTAGCTTGTCCGCTGCTCACCTGGGTGGCGTGTGGAGTGTCTGAACCCTCAGTCCCTCAACTCCTCCTGGTCCTCCCTCTTCAGCCTCTCTGTTCCCTGGGCCAGCGTCTTGCTCCACAAGGAAAGACAACACTTTTCCTGTAACTCATCCCCATCATCAAAGTTGAATCGTGGAGGAAGTGAGATACCAAGCGGATTCCAGCCCATCCATTCAAGACCCCAATGTGTCCTTGGTTCCCCACTCCCTGCCCACTATTCCTTCCCCACCTGCCCTGCTGACTTGAGGCTCCGGAATCAGACTCAGAAGTGACCCAGAGGCAGTGTTTGAGCCCCCCGCTCCCCCCCCCCCCCGCCCGCGGCTCACAAGTGGAAGAGGGCTTGTGCACCTGGAGGTTCCCAGCCTGTGTGGTGCTAGGAGGGCGGCAGGGACCCCCTGACCTCAGAGAACCTTCAGGGGAGCAGGCAGGAGGACTCCTGGTCCCTGGGGTGGAGAGGCTGCTCCGGGGACCTGGGGAGAAACTTGGTCAGAAGCTGTGTCCCTCTGCTCCGGAGAAGAGCAAAGTCTGGCCCTTTGCTCACCACTGCCCCGCAGGACCAGACCTGCCGAGGCTTTGCCAGTACCAGGGAGATCCCAATGATTTTACCCTGCGGTGGACCTGGCAAAACCACAAACAAGCTAAAGAAAAGAATGAGTATTTTAACCAGTGCTCAAGAACCGGAAAGGAAGTAGACACAGTGGAGCCCGGAGCGCGGGGCCATGGAGCAGGAGGAGGGCGGAATCAGATGCGCAACGGAGCAGCCCTGGAGGAGCTCGGAAGAAGATCCCATTAGAGAACAAAGATTTGCTGGGTCTGAACAACACAGCCTTCTGGTGGAAACTTCCAATACGTGAACGGAAAGGGAAAGTAACTGTTTCTGAAAACAGATTTAGTAGCCCGTGCAAGAAATATCTCACAGCAGAGCAGCAAATTCAACACGATGAGAACCCTGGAAAGCGCTCAGGCACCGGAAGGGCAGACACGGGGCGCCATCTGTGCCGGTACCAGTACCGAGAGTTCCAGCAGGAGACAAAGGGAAAGGAAATCGCTGTAAAAACTAAAGAAATAATAGAGAGTGTTTTGTCTAAAGAACGATAAACATCAAGATTAAAAGGGCTGTTCGTCCCAGACACAACTTTTTTTCCCGGTTTTATTAAGGTATAATCGAAGTGGGATGTTTTGATATACACATACACCTTGTGAAATGAATGTCACGATCAAACTATCCTTCACCTCTCATAGTGACCATTTCTTTCATGGTGAGAACCCTTAAGATCTGCCCTCTGAGCAAATTTCGAGTGTTATTAACTACAGTTAGCATGCCATAGGTGAGATATTCAGAACTTACTCATCCTGAGAAACTACAGTTTTGCCCCTTTGACCAACATCTGCCCATCCCCAGTCCCGGGCACGACAGATTAAAGAAAGAAATGGAAGCCTTCGTATAGCTTAGTTAGAAAACAAAAATCCTGAGTTCCAACTTCTCCACTGTATTAACTACTGTTTCTTCCCTCCCAAGGAACAGAGGGGAGAAGTTAGATTTTAAAAAGAAGAAGAAGAACCAGAGCCACAGCAGCATCGGACTTTTCCACGGCAGTAGAACTGGCTACGGAATGGCACCGCCCGGGTAGCGGACGGAAGATGACTGCAGACGGGCAGGGCGCGGAGGCCGCCCGCCCGCCGGGGGGGACCGCGCGAGCAGCAAGGGGGAGGAGGGCGAGCACTGCGGAGCAACGCGGGAGACCGCGGGGGTTCACGGCTGGTATCCACGTCGGTAGCCTGTAGTGCACTTTTAATATGGCCCACATATGCGCCTGCACATGTGTGCACACAAATAATGTGTGTGTGTGTGGGGGGGGGGGGTTACTGAAAGTTTTAAATAAGGAGCTTCAGGACAGAGAAAGGCAAATCCAAGCAAATAACATCCTAAATGTTTTAAACTACTTGAGCAAAATCTAGAAATGAAAAATAAAAAGAACAGTTGAGAATAAAACAACAAAATCTTTCTAAATATTTCCTTTCACATTGCTATGAGGAAGAGGGACAGATCAATCAAGCCATTTGACAGAAGCAAGTTGGTCATAACTATCATATTCAAACATGATATATGTTCAATGATGCCTTCTGGGATGAAGAAAGTAACCACCTGAAGAATCGAAAAGCAGAGAAATACATCAAAAGTACCAAAGAAGGGGGGAGGGGGATGAATAATAACTTTCTTGAGCAAGTTAATTAATCAATGAATGAAAAAAAGAGAAAAGAGTAAAACACATAGAAAACATAAAACTACACAGAAGTGTATTTATTACCCCAAATGCAAATACGCTGTCCGTACAATCTTTAGACTAAAAACCAAGCAACACACTCAAAACAAAGAGAGAGGGAAATTGCTAAAATAAAGGGGCACCAGTCCAATTCACACAAAACGGTAGCAAGAGTTGGCACGCTGAGTCACACAAAGTGCATTTAAAGTCAAAACATTAAACAAGATTTTTGAAAAAGGATGAGAAGTAATGAAACTTTCTGCTCCCACAAAATGTTGCCACTAAATATAAAGCAAAATCTCTTAGAAACACTCAGAGGATTTGATTTTAAAAATACAACTTCTGTGGGAGATTTTAAAATGGCATTTTCAGAACTGATAGACCTTGGATTAAATGAAACAAAACATAACAAACAACCAAACAAAAAAAAAGACAAGACCCACTACATGCAATTACAATCAACAATCTACACCAATAATTTGAATTAATACATAAGTACAAAACTTACACTACTACAAATAGAAAAAGACGTTCTTTTCCTTCTTCTGATTATATTGAAGAGATGAATTTTGGGTTGCTGTATTTCTCTCTCTGCTGTTCTGTACCATTTTGAAGAGACAGAGTTTGTGGCTGTATCTCCAGGTATCTCCAGGACTGATCTCAAGTGCTTTCTTACTGTGTCTTTTGTGTGACACTATCAACCATCAAGATGTCACTGAGCACCACACCTCAGTTTCCCAGGCATAAAATGATGTGACGATATTGAATATGCTTTTTCAAACTATATGCCTCTCAACCCACAGATTCTAATATTCTCATACTGCCATCCTCAGAAGACATCACCATTCTCCCCACCCCATTTTCTGAGAACTACAGCAGCTACTGCACAAACCTATAAATTACAGAATCCGTAGGTGATATGTTACAAGGACCCTGAAGTGACCAACAGGGAAACTCCTCAGAGTGCCATGTCCTAGAACCAAAGGACTTCATAAATCTCCATAACTTTCGACAGGAATGATACTCTTATAAATGACACTCTTTAAATGCAGATACAAGGATGCATCAGATTAAATTCACATCCACTCTGCCCACCACCTAAGGGTATTAGCATCAGGACATGGCTGTTTTACATGCTGTTATTAGGGAAATAAAATCAAAGATGATTTCAAAAATTAAAAGGGGTAAGAGAATGATGAATGTTTCACCTTGGAGCTGCTTGGGATAAGTCAAAAATGTCATATGGATCTTTAGTTCTCATGGACTATAATTTTATATCAGCAAATGCATGTTAACAACTGGTAGGGGGTCACTTTAGACTCAGCAACAAATAGGTTTTCAACGGTTTTGCAAAAACCAAACTCTTTGTTGACAGAGGAGCCTCAGATCCAGTCCAGCCTGGAAGAATTTTCTCTGTTTTTCAACCACCTCGCTTTCTGTCTCTATGCTTTTTCTTATGATCTCTGATTATGAAGATTTCTCGCAAACAACAGAAGAGATCGGAGGGATTTTGGAACTCTGCGCGACAGGGAAGCCTGTAGGCTGTCAGTGGAGGTGGATCACACGACTGTGTCCGAGCATTTCACCGTAGCTTACACTTGCTCTCTTTTCTACCACAGGGCCCAATATCCTCAACCCAGCCTCTGACGCCTCTTCAACCAAACCTGACAGACAATTAGCGATTAGAATCAACAGTTATGCAAGTCAAAATCGCAGCTGACGAGCACAGGTTTTGGTGGTGATGGTGGTGGTGGTGGTGGGAGCGATTGCTTTGGTTCTGTTTTGGTGTACTTTTGCTTCTGAAATTAAAAAGCAGCTATAGACCTGGACTTAATAGTCCTTGGGTGTGAGGATGGACAAATAAGGCATTCACGGGGACCTTGTCCCCACGTTGTCGCTCTGTCTCCAGTCTCCTTGTTTGTGTCTCAGACAAATAGCTCTTGTCTTTTGACACCCTAGCCCAAAGCATCCTTCCTACTTGAGAGGTGTAATTCATCATCTGACAGAGTCTGGTGCAAATGATTACTCGCCAGCTGTAAATGAGGCCAGTGGACTGATCGCGGCAGCCGGGAGTAATGAGAAGATAAAGCATCGGGAGGCTGGAGGCTGGGTCCCAGCCCTGCTCTGCTCTGCTCCAGCTCTCAGTGTAACCTGGGGCAAGTTTCCGCCCTCCTCTCTGGACCTCTGCTCTCCCGTCTGAACTGGATGTTGCCTGGAGAGCCTGGCAGCTCAGAGGCACTCAGGCCTCTCCGAAAAGGAGCTTCAGTTGAAAGCTGACCTCGTGGTATCCAAGAGCTTTGCAGGCCTCAGGGAGGAGTGGTCCGAGAGATGGAGACTCAAGTGCACCCAGAAGACTAAAGAGAGAAAGAATGCTTGGGCAAGAGCCCTCCCCTGACAGTGACTGGTTAACCGCAGAGGATGCTGGGAACAGGCGCTGCCTCTCAGCTTTGCCAGCAGTCACAGCTCAGCTCCCATCCACCCCAGCCAGGGGGCACGCTGGACGCAGGGGTCACGGTTTATTTACACAAACGGGATTGGACTTCCTAAAGCCCTGCCACCTGCTATTTTAAATAATGATTATGAACAGTATTCATTTTTTATCACCATGAACATCTTTCCATGTCTGTACATAGAGATCTGCTTTACTCGTTGCATAGGCTGAGTAACATTTCATTTAGTGGATACACACAGTTTCTTTACACGGTCTGCTCTTACGGGACATCCGAGCTATTTCCAAGTTCTTCCAAAGCTGTGCTGACAATCCTTATGCATCCATGTGTGTGTGCATTTTTGTTTAGCATTTTCTAGAATATGTGAATACCTTTCCCTCCACTTTTTCCCATCATGAACACTTAGCACCTCTTTGCATATGTCTGGAGTACATGTGGCATGTCCCCAGAAGGAGAATTGCTGAGCCAAGGAGGACGAGCACTGCAAACACTTGCCGTCAGACCATCCTCCTGAAGACCTTCCTGGCTCACACGTCCTCTCCCGAGAGAAAAGGAGGGGACCTGCCTCCCGCGTCGTGTTCAGCTTTCTTAAAGCGTCCTCATTTGTGCCAATTTGCTAAGTGGAAAAGGGACTTTTTTTTTTTTTACAAAAGATTTACATTTCCCTGGTTCCTGTTGACATTAAGCATCTTTTTGTACCTTTGTTTATATTTTTATTTCTTCTTCAGTGATTTGCCAGCTCAGAGCCTTTGCTAGTTTTTCTTTGGTGTCATGTATCTTTTTCATATTGATTTGGGGACACTCTTCATACAATCAATGCTTCATTACTACTTTATCTGTTTTATACCCTACAAGATTTTCCCCTGGCCTGCCCCTATCCTTTGGCTGCTACTTTTCTGTTGACTTATTATTCAGGTTTTCTCACTGATTGCTAAAGACTCTTGCTGCCTTGAGGATATCTACCTTTGTCATCAGTCTTGCAAATATGTTTGTGTTTTGCATTTCGTTTGGGACTTCTGTTGAGCTAAAGGAGATTTCATGCTTATGTAGACACATAGACTTTTGTGTATTATAAGCCTTTAAAGAGGCTTTCCCCGCTGTGAGATGAGGTAGTCACTTCTTTACTATGATGAACAATTAGCACCTGGCTGCGAGTCTTTGATCCATCTGGAATTTATTGGGGTGTGTGGTGTGCCATAGGCATTTCACTTCTTGTTTCCAAAATAGTTGCTCACATTTTCCAGTATCTTTCCTTGAATTAGTCATCTTTTCCTCTCTGGTTTGTAATCCCAACTTACTCACATTTTTCATTTGGACTTAAAAGAGGTAGAAATGATTGTTATCAACAATCTTGACTTGGTTTGCAGGGGTGAGATGACTTGGTATTTGTTTTGGATGGGAAAGCAGAGTGAAGTGGGATAAAATCAGGGGGAGGCAGTTAAGACAGTCATGGAATTTGTTGTGAAAAAAGAAAGTCTGAGGGAGAAAGAGCAAAGAGAAAACGACTGAGTCATAGAAGGAATATGTTATAAAGAAAATTGTGGTCACAGGGAAGAACTGTCTGGGAGGGTCTCGGGAGGGAGATGATGCAGACAGTTGCGTCGCTTGTTCTGGGTCCCCCGCTGAAGGGCAAGGGTCCACTGCTCGCCGTGGAGTGAGGTGGCTGCCACAGAGCCTCACCGAGAACACAGCTCAGGTCAGTTTGTTAATTAATTAACATATATAAAGAAGTGGCATTGTGGCTATACACACCTGTCATTAAAGAGAGAGAGAGTGTGGAGAAGAACAGAACAATGCCAGCTGCCCTCTACTGAGTACCTACGATGGGCCAGTACTTTATTAGCAGCTTTGCAGGTATTTCATTTTATAAAGAAGAAAGTACAACTGTAATCCCACCATCTGGGATCATCAAACCACCATCAACACTGCTGAGTTCCTTCTGGTCTTGCTCTGCTGATACATTACATGACTGTAGATAACATTTACTGAGTCCTTACTCCCAAGCCTAGGACTAATGAACTACTGTATTTCAACCTTTTTTAAGAATATTTTTATACCTTCTAACAATCCTAAGTATAGGCACTATTATTTTTAAACTTATGTTAAATGTATTGGGATGGCATTGGTTAATAAAAGTATACAGGTTTCAAGTGTACAATTCTATAATACATGATCTGTGTATTGTATTGGGTGCCCACCACCCAAGTCATTCTTCTGTCACCATATATCTGACCTTCTTCTCCCTTTACCACCCCCTTTCCCTCTGGCAACCACCATACTGTTGCCTGGAGCATCTCTGTTTTAATTTCTGGGATAAGGAAGTTAGGCAAGAGAGGTTTAAAAATGTACCCATTCCATATACCCAGCTTTGTAGATCACTGTTTATCCCCTAAGCTTTATCGGGAATGTTTTCCCACATCATTAACTATTCCACAGAAAAGATCACCTCGAGGCTGCATAATATCCTGTCACCTTGGCCTGTCATCACTTGTTTGGTGACCACTCCAGGATTTCTGTTCAGCTGCTAGTGGTTTTCAGTAGGATAGATACCGCTGTTCTGAACACCCTTGTACTGAAATCTTTGTGCATGTTTAAGCATTCGATTTTTTTAAATAACAATGGAATTACCAAGTCAACTTTTGTCAGGCTCTTTCTACATATTGTCAAATTGCTTCCCAGGAAGGTTCTACTATTTTCCATACCACTAGCAATAAATGAAAGTACCCATGTTATGCCTTTACTGACACTATTATTACTTTTAAATCCTAACCAGTTTAAATGGGTAAACCATCATGAATCATCATTTTAGTTCATTTTTTATCATAAAGGAGAAACAAAACAGACTAGTCTTTCCAAACATGTTCAACTCAGCATGGATGGGACAGTGAGCAAGACAGACCCAACCCCTGCTGCCTTCGGACTTGCACCCTGACATCAGAGGCACGTCCCACACATCGTGAGCAGCTCCAGTTGCAAGCTCTGCAATAAGCACTCAGCAGCACTCGGTGTTCGTTGGCCCCTTTCAAAGTAAAGCATTGAGAACTCATTTAGTTCTCACAACCACCTTTCAGGGAGGTGCTGTTACCTCCATTCTACCGGTGTGGAAACTGAGTCACCAAAAGGCCAAGTAACTTGCCCACGATCATACAACAGGTAAGTGGCAACGACAAGATTCAAACCCCAGGGCAATCCGGCCCCAGTGCCCTTAACCACTGCCACGCTGCCTTCCCTCGGGTGGAGGGCAGAAGTGCAGAGAGTGCTGAGGCACGCAAAAGTGTGGAAAGAAGATACAGGAAAACTGAAAACTATAGATTCCAGCAAGCAGTGAATGAATCAGAAATGGAAGGAGTTCATTTGGATCAGAGACATCATCATGAGGTGCTGAACTGTCCTTTTCCCTCTTTTTTTATAGGAGTCAGTGAGCACCACATGGGCAAAAATCGGTAGGTCATACATACATTGGACAATAAACCTGGAACAGTCTAAAGGCGGAGGAATGGAATGGTTTAAATTTTCCTGCTATGAGACAGCAGAGGCGGGAAGAAGGAAGAGGCGTCTGCCTTCCTAGACCTCAATGGGAATGGGAACTATAAAGAAAGGGCTCCATCCTAGCAGCATTCAACACTTAGCAGATGAGAAGGAGGAAGTGGAAACTTGTACTTTTCCCGAGCTTCTGGCCAAGGGATGATCCAGCTCAGCCCGAGGTTACCGCCCCCACTGGCAGTCGGGAGCTTTTGCAAGAGACCTGGGAGCCACATTCCTGTGGGCTGCATCGCCATCTAGCTGGTGTGATGGAGAAATGGCACCAGAACCACTCGGGCCATCCTCGAGTCCTTCAACACAGGCACTCACTGTGCTAAACACTGAGGTCACCATAAACAAACACGCCTCTGTCCTTGAGAAGTTCACCGTCCAAATGGAGAGGCAATCACAGGTTCTAGAGGAGATTTACGCAAACATTTAGGGAACAGGGAGGAGCTGAGCAAGGCTGACCTTCACTGGGGTTGAGCGGCAAGGCTACAGAAGAAGCAATATTCAAGCCAGGTCTCAAAAGATGAGTAATTATTTGTCAAGCAGGGAAAGGTGGAAGGAACTTCCAGGAAATGGGACTGGAAACTCAAAGGCCCAGCAATATGAAAGAGTTCAGTGCATTCAGGGAAGGTCGCAAGCTAATAGCAACCTTCCAGAGTCAGCTAGTTTAACTCCTTTGTTTTGAGGCAGGGAGGGGACTTCGAGTAGAAATTAGGAGTATACACGTCTCCTGACCTCTGATCCAGTGCTCCTTCCACTGAACCACAGGGGAACAAGGCCTGCCACCAGCTCTTTGGAAAAGGTCAGTGTCGCCTGCAAAGGCCCAGTGTTTCAGGCTGTGCACTGAGAAGTCAGACCTTGCACTCAAGAAGATGTACATGTTGGGTTCGAAACCCACCTCTGCCAGTAGCTCTGTGACTTTTCAAGTCCCCATGCTTTCCGAGTCTCAGCGGCCTTACCTGGCAGATGGGAATCATAACTGCCCTGACCTCACACGGTTGCTACGAGTGGCAAGAGTTAGTTCATGTTAAGTGCTTCATGCAAGGCCTAGTATGTGCTAAACGCTCAATCACCGGACATGAGAGACTATTATTTCAATCATAAAATGACAAAAACTGTCATTTTTAAAAACATAATATTACTGGTATTATTACTCAGAATTATTTGTCATTATTAACCGATTATTTATGATTTACTAGTTTCACTGTTTCCTAAGTGTTGAGAGCTTACTAAAGCAACGGCGGCCATGCCACCTGGGTCAAAGCAAACCCAGCAGCCCGAGTCCTGTTCCCAAACCTTGCAGAGACAGAAGGAGCAGAGGAGGTCTCAGCGGCCCCAGGCAGCCATGCCAGGCACGGTGGTCGAGAGCTGCAGGGTGGCAGGTTCCACTCCTCTGAGAAGAACCTCCCTACCCTTCAGGCAGCCTGGGGAGGAAGGTGTTTGCTCATTCTTAGAAACGTCCACTCCAAGACCAGAGGACCATTTGCCAGGGGGATGCCCCACCTTGCACAGGGCAGGAAGTCACGTAGTCCATTGCACTATCTGATGCCTTAACCTTCTAATTGAGCTCTGCTTTCCAGGGGAATATGATTTGGTCGGTCATCTGGGAAGCCAACTGTCTGTTTATAAATTTCAAAGTCATGACCATTGCTCAAAGAAGTCAGGATCCAAAACGCATAACCTTGTTTTTCGGAGTAATTCATTAGATTTTAGCTGGAAATGTGAGGAAGAGGCTGGGATGCCCATGTCAGACAGGAGACGAGGCGAAGGGGCCAGAGGGACAGCAGGCAGCTCAGCCTTGCTCCCCACGCACTGCCTGGAGAAGGCATTGCTCCAAGAGGGCAAGGGCTGTTGCTCTCCGATAGTCACAAGGGGTTCAGGGGTATCATCTTAGAATCAGTAAATAACAGAACACATTGAACCCTCACTATTCAAGCATTAATTTAGGGTCTGCTGTATGCAATGCACTTGGAATATTAAAGTAACTCCAAAAACCGGAGTCTAGATGAAGTGAGGAGTATAGTCTAGGAAAGTAAGAAGACGTGGGCACAGCCCTGGCTGGTGTGGCTCAGTGGATTGAATGCTGGCCTATGAACCGAAAGGTCCCCAGTTCAATTCCCAGTCAGGGCACTTGCCTGGGTTGTAGACCAGGTCTCCAGTGGGGGGTGTGGGAGAAGCAACAGATCAATGTTTCTCTCTCACATTTCCTGCACATTGATGTTTCTCTCCCTCTCTTTCCTTCTCCCTCCCCACCCCCCCCCTAAAAATAAATAAAACACTTAAAAAGAAAAGAAGAAGAAGAAGACATGGGCACCGAGTAACTGCAGTCCAAAGCCGAAAGGCCTGGTGTTAGATGACAGGCACCAGGGCTTCATGACCCCCAACGGCGGCAGCACAGACCAACGGTTTTGAGGAAAAAGTGCCGGTTGACTTGGGCCTTTGGTGACACACCAGATACGGACCCAAAATGATAGCCGGAAAGACCTTCTCCGGGGACACAGCCATATGGGCAAAAGTGTAAGGGCCTGAAAGTGTGAGCTGGGGGTAGGGAAGGGAGAGTGGTGGGGGTGGGGCCCCACAGGGACCCACCAGAGCACAGGGACGTGAAGGGTGGCATGGGATACAAGGTCAGGGAAGGGACCACCCAGCAACTCCGCCCCCAGGGGCACCCCAGAGAGAATTGAAAACTGCCTCACACCCAAACCTGCACCCCCATGCTCACAGCTACACTTCCCACTCACTAAAGTGGGGCAACCGAATGTCCCTAAGTGGATGAATGGGTAAATAACATGCAGTCTCTCTATAAAACAAACTATCATTCAGCATTTGGCAATAAAAAGGAATGAAGTACTAATGCATGCTACAACCTGGGCAAACCTCAGAAACGTGCTAAATGAAAGAAGCCAGACACAAAACACATGTACCATATGATTCCATTTGTACGAAAGGGCCAGAATAGGCAAACCCATAGAGACAGAGAGACTGGGGGCGGACCAGGCCCAGGGCATGTGAAAGGGTTAGGAGCGATGGCTAAAGGGTATGGGGTTTCTTTGGGGGGTGATGATGAAAATTCTCTATGACAAAAGCAATTATGGTGATGGTGGCACAATCTATTCACATACTAAACACCATCATATTGTACACTTTAAATGAGTGAATGGTGTGCTGTGTGAACTGCATCTCAATAAATCTATACTATTTTTTAAGTGGCCTTACCCCGGAGCCAGTGTGAGAAGCAGAGGGGTAGACCACAGAGAGTGCCTTGTCTGACACCCTCACAGTGCAAAGGGCACAGCGAGGCCGGAAAAGTGGGGGAGGGGGATGGTCTAGTGAGTCAACAGCAGAGCTGGGCCCAGAACACACGGCTCTGCCTACAGGCTGGGGCCTCGCTCACAAACCGTGCTGTCTGCGTTGCTTTTCCTGGAAACAGATCCCTCGGGTAGGATTCATAGCCACACTGCCTGACAGTCTACCCAGAGGAACAGGAAAGAGAAGGGGGATCAGAAGGGCTTATTGTCGACCTGCACGGTTGGAGGAAAGGCCGCAAGCGAGGGGCACTTCTCTGTAGTGTTCCCGCCAGATGATCATCCAGCAGCGTCTGAACATCTTGATGACGGCGAACTTGGTACCTCCTAAGTGTCCCCGTCCCATCTCTGAGCAGCCTTACAGTAGCCGGTCCCCGATCCCATCTCCCTTTCGCTTTCTCTTCACATGGGCTCTCCTCAGTCTTATAGATTCCCACTGCTGTCCGCTCACTCCAGGACTCTCCAGCTAGACTCACCACTCGGGTGAACTTGGGCAGCAACTCCGAGCGCCCAGACCTTTCAGTGGACCGTCCTCCTGTCACTGCTCGAAGCCGACTCATCTCGCACTTTCCAAGAGCAGCACCCTCCCCAGACTTGCCTGCCTCTTATTATACCAAATATGGCAGAAAAATATTTTGATAAGTTAACAAGCACATTCTCTCTCTCTCTCTCTCTCTCTCTCTCTCTCTCTCAATGCTCAGCTCTTCTCCCAATAAAACAAAATCAGGAGGCTAAGACATTCAGGACTTACTGCCTTCGAGCAAAGCTGGCATAGTTGAAATGTAACAGAAAAGCAAAGAATCAAATTCTTGGCTTCTGAAGTGGGCTTTTGAAATCCGTAGCAAAAGGAGTTTCAAGAGCCAAGATTCTGGCGTGGGAGAGCCAGGCCTTTTCAGATGGAACAGGGCCGTGAGTTCTAGAAGCAAGGTTTGGGCATGAAAAGCAGAGTCTAAGGAACTGGGGTTCAGTTCCAGCCATTCCTGGCTTCTCCTTCTCCCTTTAAACACACGCTCATCACACAGCTCAGCCACACCCACATCTTCACTCCCTCCCACCCGCCTGCTCCCCTCTGAGGCCTCCCCACCGCAGGCCGGGGCTATCATGACCAAGCCTTACCTGAGCACCGGCTCCCCCTTCTTCTCCCCCACCCCAACCCCCCCCCACCCCGCCACCTTACACAGCCCACCGCAGTGCTCTTTCTGAAATCCTACCTCAGATCCCTCCATGCCTCCCACAGGCCCTCTGGGAACAACTCACATCAGCTCAGAGAAGGTGGGTCTGCTGTGTCTGCTAGGCACTAGGTGTGCTGGATAGGAGTCAGCCCACGAAAGGTACCCAGCCAGAGCAGGCCCATAGCTTGTCGTTACAAATACAATGTCATTGGGATGCAGCCCCACTCACTCATTTCCATGTGACCGAGTGGCAGCTTTTGTGCTGGAATGCAGAGTCAGGGAGTTGTGAAAGAGGCAGGATGGCCCAAAACACCTCAGACAGGTACTATGGAGTCCCTCACAGAAAAGAAAAAGGAAAAAAACCCCTACTAACCCAGGTGCTAGATGCTGAGAACACCGTGGTGAGCAAAACAGAACCCTGTGCTGTGAAAGACCAAGGCCAGCGCCCTTGCCCGCCCCCCTGCCCTCTCTCCCATCCGCGTCTGCCCATGAGGCCTTGAGACTACTCCGGTTTCTAGGTTTCTGGAATTCATCCACCAGTAAAAGTAGTTTGTTTGTTTTTTAATGACAGAGGATTGACATAGAGTTGTTAGGGAGGTACATTTTGAAAAACCAACTACCATCTATATCACTATTATTTTATAAGGGGGAAAACATAACATTAAAAAGGATAGCTCTAAAAATTTAAAAAAAAAACTCCTCAAGCGACATTAGCTTTAGGAAATTCATTCCATTGGTGGTACTTTTCCCATTTTGCTGTGAACATTCACAAGTCATGTAGGTTTGTGGTCAGGCGCCAGGAACTGTTAAGTCCACCTAGGCAAACTGGTTCACTTTGTATGCCCCAAATACGCCATGAATCTTCCCATGCAAGTTTGCACTCGAAAAGCGCCTCCTCCTTCTCTCCCGCCCACTGTTCAAAGCTCAGTCTGGATGGGGCAGGAGTGTAGGGTTCCCTCTGGCTCCAGCCTACAGGCCCAGCTGCTCAGACCGGCGTCCAGGCCCTTGGCAGCGTGGAGCAGTGACGAGGCTGTGAGCACCTCTGTCAGCCCCAGAGCACGGCGGCGGGAATGCCAGGAGGGCTGCCCAGAGTGTGGCGCTTCCCCGCGCACATGCGGGTGTAGCCGCCTGACAGGCGCGCTGACAGCTCCGTGGCTTCTCCCCAGATGCCAGGGAGGCTAGCACTGGCTTGCTGACCAGCCTCTCACATGACCTGGGCTGCCACGAGGGCCCCGGGTGGCTGCAGCCAGCTCCCGATCAGCAGGTGGTGGCAGAGCCCCAGGATACAGGGTACTCGTGGCTCACATGAAGCTTCTGGAATCCACTTAAAAGAAATTATAGCTCTACCATGAAGATAATACCAGCAAGGCCTGGTGCCAAGCACACTTCTCTGCCTGACTTCCATTCAGGGACAAACATTCTCCACGAGCCCCGCTCACCAAGCCTTGGAGAGAGAGAGAGAGACAGAGAGAGAGAGAGACAGAGAGAGAGAGAGTATGTGTGTGTGTGTGTGTGTGTGTGAGACCACTCATGAAAACCCTCCACTGTGGCTGAGCTATGGACACAGAGCAGCCCATCGTTTCTGTAAGCAGAAGCGGGGACAGCATTTTTCTAGCCACCCTCTGTTGTTAGAAGTTTCATTGTCCTTCTGACCTGGTCTGCAGCCAAGCTGTTTCCATTCTCGGTCATTCCCATTTAACCCATATGGGAGACCAGGGAGGTGGCGGGGGTGGGGGATTAAATTTCTAAGGGGAAATTAGAGACCCTGAGGCAAAATCAGACAGAAAGTTTGCGATTACTTGGCATAGCCACTTCACATTACAAAGAGGGAAACTGAGGCCCAGGGGGAGGAAGAGAATTCGTCAAGACCCCACTGGAAGAGCCGAAACGAGAAATAAGACCCCTCTGGTTAATCCAAACCTCTGCAACTGAAATGTCCAGACTATCATTCACCATGACGCAGAAGCAAGGTCGTTTTGTTTCTAGAAAGAGAGAGGAGGTACCAGCTCAGACATAGGACACAGTGAGGGAAAGGGAGGCCACAGGGAAGGGGGGGAGTGTTCAATGCAGGAAATAGTTGTGCATCATCTGTTTACCCTCCAAAGTAACATTCCATTCAAGGCCGAAGGAACAGGTCCCCATGTTTTAAGTAAAGAAACCACAAAATTTGTTCTCTTAACTATTGTGTTCTCTTAACACCTTCATTTTCATGCCAGTTGGGGGAGCCGGGGACTGTGAGGGCAAGGTCACTCACAGTCGGGTGGAGGGTGGCATTAGGGGCTTGGACTCCGAGAGTGCAACCCAGCTCTTTCCTTGTCCTGAGGCTACCAGCCAGTCTTGAACTTGGGGCTCCGTTTCAGCTTTTCCTGCAGAGAGTCAGCTGCCCTGTCAGGCCGCTCGGTGCCAGGTTGGTATCGTATTCCTCTCCTGGGCCTCAGAGCCAGGCGCACACTTCCTGGGAGCCCGAGGCCATCCCCCACGGCGTGGCTTCCGTGTGGCGGCCCCGGAACAGCTGGCACCAGGGCTGGCAGGCTGAGGCTCTGCGTCAGGCCTGGCCTGCTCTGTGAGGATCACCTGCCTGCCTGGAGGGCTTGGGTTTACTGCCCTCTAGCCATGTGTCATGGCAGGACACGCTAAACTGTCCCTGTGACTTGAGGACATGGGTTAGGCTGTCCCAGGCAGGCAGGGCAGGGACCCTGAAAGTAATCCAGGCAGCACCCCTGCACGGGGTGTCTTCAGGGCATGTAGAAGGAAGGCACTGGTCCCGTCTCAGGCTGATGGTCTTGGCCCCAGGAACCCCAGTTCCAGACTCCTCTCCAGCACACCCTTGTTGCAGGGTCTGTCTAGGGAATCAGTAGACCAGCTCAGCAAAGGGTGGAGTAGAGGGACACATCTTCCCCAAGACAGAGCCAAGAGCATCAGACAGTAACACCCTGCTGTGGCCCTGATCCCCCAACTTCCATGGACTGAAAGGCCTTGAAGATCTAGCCCAAGCCTTCACAGTCTAGAAAAGAAACCAGAGGCCCAGAGAGGGAAAGGAGCTTGCCAGGGGTCACACAGCAACTTAAGAGACAGGACTGAAATCTCATCCTGTTCTCCAGTCCAGGTCTTAGCCCACAAGAGCTTTCAGAGCATGGAGGTGACAGACCTCGATCAGGCCCCCAAAGTGTCTCCAGGGAAACATCTCTAGAAGCCACCCAGGGCCTTCAAAGGGTATCAAGTGCAGTTACAATCATTGCATTTTACAGCCTCGGGCATTGCACAAAGCACTGAGATACACTGCCTTTTTAAATACGATCACATGCCTATAAATGTGATTATTATCACACAAATGAACCCGAAGGCCCTTATTGGACCCTCTCTAGGTGTCCCTTGTCTGTTTCTCCTCACTGTCAAGGCCAGCCAGTGGAGTGGTGAAGCCCCGAGAACGGGAGGGAACACCTGTAAATAGAGTTTCAGGACCATGGTGTG